>VZTN01025044.1:70121-90233 GCA_013400515.1 Erpornis zantholeuca
GAGATTCTCTAATGTTAAAGTTTTCAGTTTTTCTTCTCTAATCCTACAGTAAAGACTACAGCCACTGGCTTTTCATTGTCTCGGGTACAGAAAATGCTTGCCTGGAGATAGCTGCTCTATCTCTCAAGTGACTTGTCTAAGCATTTGGGTTTTTCCATTGGATATACAGAACTCTGACGCTAGTCTGGGCATGACTGATTTGTGACCTGTGCTCCATATCATGATGACATCCAAACTGTCTTCATTATCAAAAAGGTATTCCAACTCCATTACCCAATAGATGTGGACTACTGATTGACCCAGGTCATCTCCGTATTCAAATGTCGTCTGTACCAATATTTAGAAGAAAACATTAGAAACCACAGTTCAAAAAACTGCAGTGCCTGAACAGAGACAAACATTCCATCCCATGTCTACACTTCATGGACAAGCACAGGATGGCCACTGTAAAACTGATAATGAAATAAGACAGAATGCTGTTTTGGATGGCAAGAGCTGCTTTGGACAAGTTGTGAGCACCAAAGAGGTGACAGACAAGAATGGAATGAGGACAAGAGCAGTTCTGAAAGTCTCATGAGAGATCTCCAGAAATCTGGTCTAGAGAAATCCAGGGTTGTTAGAATCTATGCTGCTCTTTAGGAAGCAAACACCAGCCAGAAGCACCAAAGAACAAACCATGTAACAATAAATCTCCACTGTAAGACCCTGAAAGGAACTGAAGGAGAGAAACATCTCTAAAACATTACAGATCGCCTCAATTTCTCCATAAAATAAGAGGAAATTTCATTTTATATGCAGAATGTCAGTGGAATGTCAAAAGCCTTTTCTCAACTATATCCATGAAGCATTGATTTGATAGTAACAGCTTTCTCAGAAGATAATGCCTAAAAGGGTCATATAAACATCAACCTTTGTACAAAACCTAATTGTTTTGTAGAAAATTCAAAACACCCCTAAAGCTACAGGTCTCAGCTTTTAATGACGGCAGAAAACTGATGACCATGGAAATTTTGTATTTCCCTTTCTATCTTTGCCCACACTTCAAACTAAGCCCACAGCTTTAAATGAAACTCAGCATAAGTAGCAGGACCTTGTAAAGCACTGATCTCAGGCAGAGTTACTAGACTTTTCTGGGATCATAAAATTCAAGATAGGAACAAGACACACAGTACTCTTTAGTATCCCAGGAACTTCTAAGAATCTTTGAATGTTGCAAGTAAAATCCAGAGTCACTGGGCAGAATAACTTCTAATGGAACAGAATGTTACTGAATGCCTGTTGGTTTAATCATGACAAACAGCAAGACAGGCAGTTTGCAAATGTCTGGTATACTGGCATGACATGACAATATCTTTGTTAAATACTGGGAATAAAAGCAGAAAATCAAGCTTATCACATTTACTAGATTAAGAAAAAAAAAGAAACCAAAATGACACCCTCACAAAAGACACCCACAATCAAGGCAAACAGTATTTGTACTTGCTCAGTAGCTTTGACCCAAGAGAAGCAGCATTGAAAAGATCAGCAGGAACGACACTGGATCATAAAAGCAGAAAAATTATACAAGATACCAGAAAGGAACACTTTTGATCTGCTGTAAGCTGACTCCAGATTAATATACACAGTTTTATTCAGTATCAATAATAAGGAAGCAGTTCAAAGGCCACTAATGAAAATGATACTGGTAGAGGGACTGAGTCCATGTGGGAAATAAATTACAGTAGTATGTTAGTAAGTTCCACAATGTGATTATTCTAAACCATGTACAATTCAAGAAGCAGATATGTTTTACTTCACAGAGTAGGCCACAGGGCAGCATTCTAAGAATTCAAATAGAAGTATACAACACAAAATGAAACATGGGACAGGAAGGAAACAAGTGTAATGGCCTAAAAAGACAGTACAGTACACATTTACAATTGTTAAATATGGCACTAAAATAGACAAGACTTTGCAGAGCTATCAACCTGACCATGCCATTCAGAGATTCCCAAGAATGTTCAGAAAAACTGAACAAGAAAATTGGTCTGGAGTTACTTTCAGTATTAAAGAGCCTGTAGAGAAGAAATAAATTCCAGTAGACTCACACTCTGTTTCAACGTAAGATGACATGAAAAAAGTTCTAGTTCTAGTGATCTCCTCTGGAGTATGTTGATACTAGTATTATTTTGATGACAATTCCAAAAGTATTTAGATGACTATTTGAAATTTGATTGTATGCACCCAAATATCAACACCATTTTCTTCACGGTAAGAAACACTAGATAGATTATATTAATGAAGATAATGCATTTTCACTCTGTAAGGGCATACACTCCCACAGACACAAAAAGGAAAGTAATTTAGAGCTAATGATACACAATATACCTTCATATTAAATATGGACCTCATACTTCCTACATGAAAATTCTAGATAATCAAGTAATTTTGCAACTTCTACACCAAACCTGGCTTTTAAAGAAAAATTCAAAACTGACCATTATTTAACAGGCAAGCACTTCACCTTGTTCCCAGGGATAAATATGACCAAAATTGGCACTTTATATATGCCAACTCTTCTCTCAATCAGACAGAGGTTCATAATCATTGTCTAAGTTAACAATTGCTCCAAACACAATCTGATATTAATGCAGTGCCTTTATCCAGAACACCAAGATTCCTGAGGTACTGTTCATGTAGAAGTTGACACGCAAACTCAGTGCCACCTCTGGGGCAGCACTGAGAGGGTCTGCATTAAGAACAAGGCCACAGAATTTCCATTGTAAGGAAGAGACACAAAATGAGTGAATCCCCTTCTATTTAAAATTACTGAAAATTCATGTGAATTTATTTTATTTAGTATGAGACTACATAATGGTCATTGATAAGAATAACCAACATTCCCTGTCAATCAGCCAAGACTGCAGCAGAAGCTTGGTTAACCAAGTCTGAACAGGAGTAAAAGTACATGATACACAAGGAGGTTGTGTTACAACATGGCCAGGTCTTGTCAAAACATGGATAAAGCAAGTGACAAGGCAAAATGGAGTATTCACCGCTGCAGCTGTAGGCACAGGAGCTCAAAGCAGTACATGCATATTGTACACAAGGAGGGATTTTTTCATCCAAAATAGTGTGCATTAGTATTTTATATAAATCTCAATGTTAACCAAAAACATAACACGTTGTGTTACTGAAATTTCATGAAACTTTGTACATGAACTGTCATTGAGTGTCAAAGAACTTGTCGACTGAGAACTTGTAATTGTCTGGTACCTAAAAGTCCCTAAGTCCTTGATGTACAGGATTCTTCAATTTCATGGTAATTTTCAGGTGAGGTTTATGTGGACATCAAAAGATTGCTTACACTTCATTTGTTCCACAAAATATAATTTTTTTATGGCAGAATCTTTCTAGGAAATTCCTCTGGTGGTTTTTTTTTTGCTGCTGTTATTTTTTGGTTCATCGGATTTTCTGATTTGGGTGGCATTTTTTTCAAAGGAGGTTGTTTGGTTTGGGGCTTTTTTTTGGTTTTTGTTTGTTTGGGATTTTTTTGTTGTTGTTGTTTTGGTCTTGCTTCTTTTTGTTTTTTCCCCCAACCAGGAAGCTATTAAGCATTTGCATTACAATCCACATTAAAATAAAAAAGATTATGAAATAGGCCACTTCTATTTCATAATTACTCCTGTAATTTATATTGTGATCTCATTTTACACACTATTTCAGGCAGAAAGGACTTTCATGACACCACAAAAAACTGAACAAAAAACTGAAACAAATAATTTGGACATCCAAACCCTAACATGATACTACTAGATAAAAATCACATAATCAATATACCATTTGTTGGCTCTCTGCCATCTATGAAAATGGATGTAAACTATCTGACTACTTTTATAGAAAAGTTATGACAGTTTGAAAATAATACTTGAAATATATCACTGATAAAAAACCACCTGTGCTGTCATAATGTCCCGGTTTGAGACAAATTTAGAGAAAATTCTTTTTTGATAGAAATATTTTTCTCTGAATTTGTCTCAAACTGGGACAAATATCATAAAAATACTTTTTCACTTTGAAAGTATTATTAAGTAGAAAATAAAAGCCATGCACGCCTGGAAGAACTTGGTTTTATTGTATTTTTCATCTTAAATGCAGAAATGGTTATTTTTCAGAATATGGACAAAACAAACTTCAGTGTGAAAAACATGACTATCATATCCTCAGTATGATCCAAGTATCTATAACACAAACTGGCTCATTACACTAGAAAGAGTTACAAAACCACAAGGTTTCCAACAATGGTGTAATTTAAAGTATCCTGCTCCTTTTTTAGTGAAAGCTATTTTGATAATGTGGTGTTTAGGGATGACCTAAAACCAAGATCTAAGAATCTTTTAGGTAAAATACTGGAGCAGAGGAGGCACTGATGCTTATTTACATACTGTGCTTCCATACTAGATGTGCTCTAAGAAACATTATTTGCAGCGTGCAGCTGCTCCATTCAGTCAGCCCCAAGGACTGCCCTCCCCAACATGCCCATACCTCTTGAACTGATTCTGAATTTAACATGCATTATGTAAGCACAAGCATGACTACGAGTGTGAAAGCCAATTGATTTTGCAAGTGTGGGGAATTACTTAGGAACTCTTGTAGATAACTGCAGGAAGTTTTAAGGAAGCCAGGCATCTAGCACTCTGGGATCAAGAGTTGACAGTGCTTGTCATGTAAAAACACAGAGTATGTGGTATCCTCAGAATTACACTGATGTAATCAGGCCGAGATTAAGCTAACTCTAAATTGATCTCAAATTAGAATAATTCAACACTAACAGTGCACATAAACACACCCTCTATATGCAGAACCTGATCAGCACCTTAGTATCAAAAGTGTTTCCTCACCAGCTTCTACAGACAAAGATCAAGATCCTTAAGACACTTAACAGGGTAAAGTAACTGTTTGCATCATCACATATACATAATTTGAAGATCCATTGTATTTTCATTTTTTAAAATTTTTTAGCCAACTCATTTCTAACAGAGGAAAAAGGTCAGGGTAAGGAGAGGTTAAATGAAGGGTGAACAACAGTATTTAGAGCAGTATGACAGGGCAGTACCTTTCTAACAGACAGAGATTTAGCGGGACTAAAGGCCTGCTCTGTGAGATCGAGCCCTTCAATAGATTCCGTACAGTCTGAGAGGGGTGCATCCTGCAACAGTAAATTGAGTAAACAGAGCAAACCGAGCCCGGGCTTTAAAACATCAACCGAAAGCATTGTGATGCTTGCTAAAAACATGCAAAGAAACAGTAACTGGTAGATGAAATTGCATATGACAATGAATTGACATGCACACAATATGACACCCAACAAGAATAATGCTGTGATCATGATAAGACTTGCCAAACTTTAAAAAATATATCAGAAAATACTTGTCTGGGGCAGTTGAAAGCACTTNTCTGAATTTCATGCATTACATTCAGCAAAAAAACCAAGAAGCATCCTCCACAGACATGCTTGGGCTACATGGCTGAAGCCTCTAAATTTCTGACCCTGAGCACTCTTGCAAAGACAATGGTGTTACCTCTAAGACTTACCTTATAAACAGTTACTCTCTGCCAATTAAAGAATAATTTCATAGTGATATATTAGGTGAAAGCAGAGGATACTGTAGATTAAACTAACAGTTTTAGGAATTTAATACTCTCACCTGTACAAGGCTCCTGTCCACAACTACCCCAGAAAGAACCTGTGACTGAGGGCCTGCTGTTTTAATATCTTGCAAATTTTGCTCTCGGATCTGTAAAGGAAAACAACAGAATGAACAACAGAGAAAAGTTGATCACATATTTGTATTTGAAAAAGGAGTGAGTGAAGCTGCCAGCAAGCAACAACCAGTGCTGATTGCTATGGCCATAGAGCCATCAAATGAAGCTGAGCTTAAAAATGCCACTTGAAGGTAAATTTTCAGGTTCCTGGCTGTGTCCTCACATTTTTCAGAATTTAGTCTTTAAGTACCACAGAAGGTGTTGTCTTTTGCTTTTTAGTACTAGATCATGGTAAAACAGGTAACAGACAACTCCAGTGTGTGAAAAGTGAGAAGAAATACAAATATTACCTCTGTGCTTTTCTGTCTCTTGTACCTGACCAGTAATTTGCAGGTTTCTGTCATTAGCCATTAGTTACTGATACGGCACCACAATATCATCTTCTTATAGAACTTATTGTAAAACACTGCACAACTTTCCATTTTTGCATCTAGTCAGGACCATATCCTCAAGCAGGCATATAAGTAATTTCTCTGTGCATAAACTGACACTCTGGTGTTCTCTCTGCTTCCTATACACCTCCCAGTTCTTTCCATACAGAAGATGGGAACAGAAATTGGATTTTTAAACTGAGGTATTATCTATTTAAATTAGATATCCTACAATAGTAAAGAATTCATGACAACTGACTCACAATTTATTTCTAAAATATTCTGGTTCTTGTACCAAGATAAATGAAGAAAAGCATTCATTTTAAAAGACCTCCACTTTACAACTAAAAAGGTCATTCAATTTATAAAAAATATATGCATACAAATACACAAACAAGAAATATTATTAATACTTGGTATTTCAGAAAGTGCAAAGATACCCCATGATTTTCACTTGTTTATAATTTACTACCTTTCTCATCATTGAGAAAGTATAAAATTTGAAGACTTACTCCTCTTAGTCACTTTATTCAAGTTTTCAATAAAGCAATATTCGTGTTTGAAACACAAGGAAACTGCTTGGAAATTTCACTGTAATTCTCATTTCAGATGATGATTATTATTTCACAGTGCCAAGCATCAGTTCTGTCAGCCTTATACAAATTATTTTAGATTCCTGCTAGTACCCCTGCACACAGCCTTTCTTTGACAGAATGTTAACTCCCATGTTCCATATGGCCATCAGTTAGAGGTATCAAAACAATCCAGTAAAAAGTATTAACAAGATACCAGGGCATATTTTATACTGTAAAAGAAATAAAGTGAAAACACCCCAATGCATTCAGTGCTTTCCTGTTGGTAGATTGGTGACAAGAAGATTTGAATTTGAAAAACAGGAAAACTAACTGCATCTCATTTCAAGATTAACTTGCATATCCAAAGGAAAAAAAAAAAAAAAAAAAAAAAAAAAAAAAAAAGAAAGAGTCTGCAACAATCACAGCATATTATAATACAGTAAATTGAAATATGGCCACTAAATTTCAACTGGTATTACCAAAACAGGAAAACAGGTCACTAATGTAAAACTAAGATCTCAGGGTACAAAATTACTACCATAAACACAGGGCTGGCTGTGTCAGAGGTACCCAGCAACTGGTCTAAGAAAAATTAAAGTCTTCATGTAATGAACAGAAATACCATTTTTTTCCAAGAGGAGTTCAGGACACTTAGGAATTGTTTCACTGTTTAGTTGTAAAGGGACAGGACAATACCAGAACTGTGTTATTGAGCTCCCAAAATGTCATTACAACAAAGTAAGTTAGTTCATTACAAGTACACAACTTAATTGTAGTGATGACCAAAAAAAAAAAGTTGATTATTTTACTGCTATTACAAACCTTGTTCCTCATTTCTTGGACCTCCTTTGGATTTGTGTTCAATGGAACAAACAGATTAGGGACAGCAGAGGTGGCAGTTCTATGTCCATCCTCTTTAGTCCACTGTAACATCAAGAACAGTTGCAGAGTCAGAACTGCTGTAATGGCTATGGACACTCAGAGCAGCAAAGTCACATCACAGTTGATCATGCATCATACAGAGCAGAGAACTGAACCAATGATTGCATTCTTCTATTCATTCCTAAGACTAAGTTGCTTTCTTCTTCAGTAATATAAACTGTACCTTCAGATACATTTCTAGAGATCAGAACCATTCTATGAAGTCAAGTAACAACTAGAGAGCCAGTTAACTTGCAAATAACTTCCACCCAAAACAATACCACTCCTATGTGCAGTTCAGAGATTCTGAAGACTGAGGGTTTTTTTTAAAGCTGGTTTTCTGTGCACTTGACCACACTGACAGCTGCGGTGTTTTGTGTTTCTACAACCCACCTTTCTCATTTTATGAATAGACATATTAATACAGGAGTAGGAAAATGCCAATATAATTACTTATTTTTAAGGACATTTTAAATCAGAAGTTTCTCAAATATGAGCTCATATTTGTTTAAAAAGGACACTATTCCTTACCCAAACAGAAGTACAGCAAGATCTAAGACATGAACTTTGAGACCCTGTTTTTGCCGTTTTCATTTTCTGCACTGGGTGTTTTTACACAGCCACATGAGAGAGACAGAGAGATCATTGATTCAATCCTCTGGTACCCAACAAACATCAAAGCAAACTTAAAGCATAAGATGACAGAAGTATGAAAAGCAATGTGATGTCACTAACCAGGTTTAGTGAATGATTCTGTACTGTGAAGCAAGAGTGGGCATCACCAAAGTTTTGCATTAAAACAAGCTACTTCAGCAAAATGATCTGTTACCAGAATTAGTTTCTGCACAAAGAAAGAGCTGTACCAGCACAGCAACCTAAAGGAACAGTTTGGTGATGTCGAATATTTTATAACTCATAGCTCAGAAGGTTACAAAAATATCCCAAACACAAGCTTTAAGCGCTTCATGGGTTCTTCATAGAAGGTTGCTTTATTTGATCTGTGCATTTAGTATGGAGTTCTGTTCAATTTGATGCACAACTAATCCTTTATCTTTATCTATTTACTTAGTACAGTGTCCTAATTTCCAGTCAGTATTACATAGAAAATGCACCGAACAGTAAAGCAAACCTGTTTATAGAGCAAATGCTATGCATTTTTTCCTGAGTAACTTCAAGAAACAATAAAATAGCCAGAAACTGTCAGACTTCAGAAAGCAACAGAATTTTAAAATGTTTTGCAACTGTAAAGTAAAAAATGGAATGAACATGGAGCTGTGAAATACTCACTGATGATTATCTTCTCAGATAAAAACTACTCCAGCTTTTTATTAAAGATAGTTTCTAGTCAAAACATATATATATATAAACAACCTCAATATAACAAGGTACTTTTTCTTTAGGTTAATAGCAAGCATTAAAAATTTAAATACACAAACCTGTTATACTGCATGAAATTATGTAGTGCTTCAGTATATCATTAAACAAGACTAGTTTGTGACAAAGAATTTTGCTTCAATCTTTCACTGATAATTTTAAATATGGAATACTCTCTACTTTGTGAGCTGAGGCTGAAAAGCACAAACTACTCCAAACATATACATAGCCTTAAGCTATGGTAAAACTCTATTTGATCAAGGTAAAACTGCATCACTATAGATGAATATAACAAAACTGTATTTCAGCAAGGTAAATCTATAATCAAGGTTAAATGATAATTTAGCTTAGTAACATGTTGATTGATAGTACAAACAACAAATGTATTTATTAATTTCTTAAACCAAAAAAACGCACAAAAATACCACAGAGAGAGAGTCTCTGTTTTTTTGGGACTTTCTACATGTTAACACTATGTATTTTAGTATACACGTTGCCTGAGGTATCAACAATCAAAAGTATTCAAAATATAGAAAACCCTGAGTTCAGAGGTATAGCAGAGTTTTGTAGGAATAAATAAAAATTAAAGTGTTCTGGGAAAAAATAATGTGATGGGTTTTTTTCAAGAGTACTAGTTTGATATTTTTAAGACTCACCTGTAACCATACTACTACTAATAGACATAGTACCACAACCAAAGTACTAATGAACTACTGTAGTTGAGCTTGAGGTCAACCATTACAAAAGGTTGTCTGGGTGCAAATCTCTGCCTTCAGTTTAGTTGCTCTGTATTATACCCAAGAAATTATCAAATCCACAGTTACACACCAACATCTAATGATGTCCATTTGAAAGCATTTGATACTTTTGCTTTTCAATTAACACATCTTTCAATGCAAAATTTAACTGTAAGCAGCATTGATAAACAAAAGAAAAGCACCGGTTGCAGAATCTATCGATTAGTGCCTGCTGATGGCCTGAGCTGCACTTTAGTCATGCCACACCCAGCTGATACTTTAGGAAAGACTTTCCAGTTATGGCCATCTACTTACATGCAACACTACATGCAGAAGGCAGCTGGTTGTGAACACTCAGAGGCTTTGGGGCAGACAAAAGTATAGTAAACAGGACAGGAAAAGGAGCTGAGAAACTAGGTAAGAAAAACTGCTTAAGGAGGGAAAACAGATTTAAATACTCTGAAATCAATTCTACCCTCTCATACATAGAGAAGATTGCAAATACTTTGCAGGTTAAGTTGGTATATGTTACAGAAGGTAGAAATTTGATTTTTTCTTATATACTCGTACAAAAGTACATTGAATTGTTAGTTTCATTTTTAACTGAAAAGTTTTCATGCAGAGAGAATTAGTAGCTCCCTAAAATAGCTGTCCTTAATTACACCATTGAAATGCAGCACCCATTTAATCAAAACTATAATTGAATCTGTTTGGTCATTAGCTTGAAAAGACACAAGAAAACTAAAAGCTCCAAAGTCTTAAGCAGTTTCAAGCATTAATAAGCAAGATCATTTTTACAGGTCACATCTAATCAAATACAAATTAAGTGGTTAGTAAAACACATTTAATTTTTTTTAATATAAGAAAGAAGAAAAGAATTAGCAGAGTTATCTTTTTCTTCCCAAAGCCTCTAAGTGCCAGCCACCCCAAGTTGCTCTACATCATCTAACTATGAACAGTAAGGTAGGCACAGACCAAGCAGTTGGTAATACAGCTTGGCACGCAGACACCGGACGAGAGAGACTGCAGCAAGGGTTTCACGTGATCGTGTGTAATGTTCGTCCACACCTTAGTCTTCGACTTGGGACTGCTGCCATTCTGCCCTTCTTCAGAAGCATCATCCCCTCGGCCAGAGTTCAGCCACCTTGTCTTCTCTCGCTGCTGTTTCTGAAAACTGTGTCTGAGGGGGGAGGAAATGCCTGATTCGCCATCACTAGTAAAGGAGTAACCTGTGACACTAGCAGGAATCTCAACATCGCTGTACTTTTTAGATTTCTCTCTCAGAGCAGGGCATCGATATGGGTAGCCAGTTCTGTAACCCTGGAGAAGGAGAGTAGCAGAATTAGTCTTCTGTATCACCAAGTATTTTAACACACAACTCAATGTCAGTTTAATTGCTACCCTTTACTGTGAAAACCACTCTACAAAACAACGTTTTCTTTACACATGGGTGCTCACCCACTGTGGTGAGCGAAGCCATGTCAAAGGGGACGACAAGTGAGGCTACATTAGCATCCTTTCCAATCTAAAATTCTGAACCACTAATTTAAAGGAGTCACCATTTTTGGTAGACCAAACGTCAGAAACACTGTATTAAGCTTTTATGAAGAATTTACAGTAGTCCTGCAAAAAGCCATTGAGGTGACTGAGAAGTTCATCAGGAGCAGTGCTATGGGTCTGCCTCTTCTCCCAGTCAAGCAAAAAAATTACCACCTGTATAATCGTGTGTTGAGCACATTAAAAAAATTCCTTTTGACTGGACTAAGTTTTTTTAGGAGGGGAAAAAAATGTATATTAGTGCTTCCTGGTGTTTTTCATAGAATTTTCAAGTAATTTTTCAAGTCTCCAGAGCTGGATTTAAGTTCAAATGCAGAATCATGACTTTTCTTTGTACTATATTCCAACTACTCACTTACACTTATTTTTAAACTATAATCAAATGTATTGATTGTTTCTCACAATTCTAAATCAAGGACATAAAGCAGTACCTCTGTGATAGGGCAGATAAAAAGATCTTTTCTGTGTTTTTACATCTAGAAATCAATATATTGTATACAAGGGAAGATGCCGAGAATGTTATATTTATGTCCATATTCACTCCTCTCCCTAATCTTCTTTAAGTTGTTTCACTCTCCTAATTCATCTGAACTGTGTATTGTTCCACCTTTAACCTTCCCTATTCACAGTCATGTCCTCCCATGCTTTCTTTCATGTTATACTCACCATTTAACATACAAAAAGGACATTCAACAGTGTGTTTAAGAAGTTTCCACTAGCAAAATATTTGCAAAATGGCTCAAAGGAAAAGTGTGAATAGCTTACTTCCCAAAGCACTCAAACTCTTTATCAAGCTAACTGTAAAGAAGTTTCAGCTCCAACTGTGCACTTAGCTTTCTTTACAGTTTTCATGCATTAAGCACTGCTGGGCCTTACTTGGGTTCTGGTCCAAGTTTTAATGGCCAAAATGCATATTCAGTAATTATCTACCACCTAATATAATTAGGTACCCAATACAATATGTGGCTAATCATAATATTAAGGATCTGTATTCTGTGACTGAAAGCTCCTTTCCATTCCTACATTCCTAGTGAGTACAATGCCATTTCTTTTATGATCCTGCTTTCTGTTTGCTGTAAGAAACATAAAACTGGTATTTCCCTGAGAAACTGAAATCCAGCTGAATCTACCAAACGTATCTTGTCAGATACAAGGAATCTGCTGTCCCCAGCCACATCTTTCCCATTAAAGCTGGATGGTAAATGTTGCTCATTTGTTACAGATGGGGTCTTACTGAAACCATTTTATCTGAAGTCTTTTATTTATTTGAAGTCTGTCTTTTGAGCTCTTCTAGGTACTAGTAGAGTCTTACAAAGTCAAATTATGCTGGACCCTGCACCTGGTAAGACATTAACAGTTGTACACATTTTGGGAGGGAACAGGAAGAGGGGAAAATACAGATTGAGTGCAAGCACCACAGTACCGTGATTTGTAAGTGCCAAATCCCACAAGATCTCCTCCACCAATAACAATCAGATTATTAATAAGAAGTAGATCTGCTATCTGTACAATCTGTACAAAGGACATCTGATGCTTTTCATGTTGTCTCCAAGTCCTTGGGAAAGAACAGGCTGCAAGCTGTATAAACTATCCCAACTACATGCAGCTTTAAAATATGTACTTTATACATTATGATTTGAAAAACTAGACAAAAAGGCCTGCCTTACCAGATTATCAAGCATTCGCATAAGAGCTTCGAACTCCTGTTCACCAATCTGCCATTTTGGATGGGATACAGTACCCTCACCTGCTGGAGACTCAGGGGAACGAGACTTGGCTTTATACTTCCCCGGATCCAGAAGCACTAAGTTGTCGGGTCCGCCTGCACTGGCCAGGGTACGTACCTTAAAACAAAGTCATCTTTAGGTTTCTTGTGGGCGATGGGGTGAAAACAACCAAAACCCCCCCTAAAAGCTTGGAATAAACCCAGAAGAAATCTAGTTAATTTTAAAGCTAAATAAATGAATATGCTTGTATAATAGCTGTCTTAAGTCTTTGAAAATATCTGTTTTAATGGGCAGCATACATCAAATTGATGGTTTTGATACAATACTGGAATATTGTCAGTGAAACCAATTTTTTTAACATCCTCCCACAATATTGTGGTATCACACATCATGTTAGTTTAGATCAAGAGTTTAACCAGTGAAGTATGCAATTATTAACCTGCTTGGAGGTTAATATAGCAGCCTGTATTATTACATAACATATTAAAGTTCTTACTTGTATTTCACAGGCAAGCACTAGGTTATGAATATAGTAGAAAGCCTCCTCAACAGTCTCCCCAACTGATACTAAGCCATGGTTTCTGAGAATAAGGACCTAGAGAATCATTGAAAGAAAGTTAGCATCAGTACATCGAGTATTTTCTTGCTTTTGATTAAAGAACATATCTGTTGCACAAACACACTGCCCCCCCTCCTTTCTTCTTTAATTCTAGATGTAAATACTTACCTTGCTTTTAGGCCCCAAATTTTTCTGAATAACCACCTTTTCTTCATCATCCACTAAAATACCATGGTAATCATGATAAGCTACTTCCCCTAGAGAAAGTGCTTCAGGTGAAATTGGCAAGAGACCACATTTCATTGCAGAAACCTAAGAAATATTAAAACAACTGATTTCATTCCTTGCAACAGAAAAAGTGAAAAATATACTGAGAATTATAATAAAAATACATTTTTGTGTATTATATGAATCTATCTCTACAGGTACATACATACTGGTCTTATACTCCATCCTTAAAGACTCTATTTTTGATAACTTTTGGATCAGATACAAAAGTCACATTGATTTTGGGTCTGTCTCCATATGGCTGTTTTTACATGACAGCAACATCAATATAAAAAGACTCAAGAAAAAACCCCCAAGAAACCACCAAACCCCAAAATCAACTGCATCCTTCATTCCTTTCACTCCATTCAGTTACTTCCCCCTCCTGCTCCCATGCCAAAAGATGAGCTTTGGTGACACAGATAATTCTGCAGCATTGCAGGTAAAGTTAAAGGATATTTTTTAAAAGGCTACTCTATAATTCAGTTTTAGAAATTTTATAATTTACCCTTAAAATGGTTGTATTAATCTGATTAATCAATTCATTAAAAAAAACCCATCAGAATGTGAACACTGAAAGCCACTCTCTCAAAATGTTCCAGAGAGGCAGAATTGACTTGTAATCAGTTGCTCCAAAGAGAGATATTGGGAAAGTTTCAAATATTTCAGAAAACCTTGATAAACTGTGCCTTACAAAACCAATAAAATATGCTAAAGCTCTTATGACTCACTGTCAAAAGATCTGGTCTTTTGTGGTAAAGGACACACGTAAACGAAATACATATTTTCCAGTGATAGAACTCAGTTTACTGTCTCACCATTCGGGTAACCCAGTAAGGACAGGTTCTGATTCAAAGAGAACCATATTTGAAGACAGACTAAAAGCTCTCTGCCCTCCAAAAGGGAAGCAGATCTATGATTAAGGGGACCCACCTATTTTCCTTTTGGGAGGGGTGGGGGAAAAGGACACAGGACAAACCCAGAAGCCAGCTTACCGCTGCTCCTGCTGGCGTGTGGATATGGACAATGCATTTGACATCAGGTCGAGCTGCATAAATTGCAGAGTGCAATGTAAAACCAGCTTGGTTTACTCCCAAGTTAGTGCTTCCACGATCAACCACATCTCCCTGAATATTGATTTTAACCTGGGAATGAAAATAATTATTCTCATAATCAAGTGTTAAAAAATCTGATTTAATTCAGCATCTACCACTGAGGCTCTAAAATTAGGTGTCATCACTTTTATCTGAAATGCCTAAAGTTTCCCTCCACAAGCTGGACTCAACAGCCAGCAGCTTTCAAGGGCATGAGGTGATTCACTGTCCAAATGACCCAACACCTTTTTACAGGTAGATCAGCTGGATGACACCTGGTGGTGAACATGGGCAAAGAAATCTCTCTGAGATGCCTCAACAGTACCAAAACCAGCCATGTTCAACATAAGTATTCTAAACATATTACACAAGAGTAAAATATTCAGCTATGTAAATTAGTAATTGCTCACCAAACTAGATGCAGTGACTTCACTATAGAGGAGTCCAAAAGGTACAATAAGGAAGTGCTCTTGCTCAGAATTTACTCTGGCCTAAGGATAAAACAAGAGTAAGAGTTACTAGGAAAATTTTATTAAAGCATACAAGAAGACCCAAAACCATTGAAGTTACTTTTACATCCTGGTTATGGAATGGGCAAGTATGCCTATAACACGCAATGAGGCTTTCGCGTATGCTACAACAGATAATCAAAGCACAGCACAGTTAATTAACTCATGTTGAACACAAACAGATGGCAGGTACATGCCAGAATCCTCCAGATTGGTGGAATTGAGTAACTCCTCATATTCTGTTAAAATGACAACTCACCCACTATGGATAAAAGGAACAATACGGAGAGAAATGGGAAAAAAGTGAATTTTTATAGTTGAATGAGTTTACACTTCAACTGTATTTCTACCCTAGTAAGACGTAAGGTATGAAATAGAAGGCTATGAGAAAATGCAAGAATTTGGCCCACAAATCTAAAATATCTTGATATGGAGAAGGGTTTCATCACTGATGCTGGTTCTGGTGAGACATCTGTGAGCAGTACAGCACACTTGCAGATTTTCTGCCAAGTATTCTGACCTTACTTATGTTTTTGCTCTCTTATCTCATTCACACAATCAGGGGTTTATAATACAAAAATAATTTTGGCTTCAAAGCATTCTTATCTTGAGAATCTCTTTAAAATCTGTACAATGAAATGTACAAGACATCTAGGTAATTAAGGCGACTCTTGATGGTGAATTAAAAGACTTCCCAAGTTTTACTGGACACATGAGACAACTCCCTACTTTACTATGAGTCTACACAGCATTTGGGTAGTTTGTATTGTGTTTAGGTTTTTGTAATTAAAAGTTGTTTATGAGTTTCACATATCCCTGAGATGCAGCTACTTTATGCTGCTGCTGCTTCAAGTCTTCTACTACTTGCAACATCAAATACATATATACAGCTCTACTGCAGGGGAAAAAAAAAGTAATGGTGCAGTCATGGAAAAGCTTCTAGCAGAGATCTAGTTTCCTTTACAACCAGCTGGGAACATGCTACAGCATAAGAGGCTTAAACTAAAGCAGCCAGTTGAAGTTAACCTGTACTTTTATGAATCACCAAAGCAGTTCTCCATTGCAGAAGTGTAAACGATCTAGAAAAATCTCTTGGTTATTTATACAAGACAAAGAACAGATATTATTCGAAATTCCCCAAAAGCTAGTAAGAAAGCTCAAATGGAAGACAAACAAGACTCACAAACCATTTTGCTTTAGGATTAGACCCAATAAACAGCTCATGCCCTCAAAGCAAAGCAAGACCTCATGAATGATGTCTACCTTCTGTAAACCTGTAATCTCAAATTCTGCCTGACCCTGGAGGCACCCAAGTTTACTCTACATTATTGCACTTGACATGAAAACCCTGAAGGTACCCAAGTGTACTCAACATTATTATACATGGCATGAAAGCTCTTGATGCTCTGTAATTCTGCTTCTGCATCAGGACTGCACCAGTCTGAACAATTCTGATGGTGCAGTGATTCTGTTCAGAATGGATGGATAAGGATCCAAAAAAAACAATACTCCACCCAACTCCCTGATATGCCCAGATAGCAACTGCAAGGGTATCAGAGTATATGCCATTCTCCTCTAACACACAGGCTTATGACCCTCACAGAAGGCTGTTGTACCTTTTCTCCTAATTCACAAGTGCACTAGCACAAGCTTTTAACTTGAATGCAATCATCCAGTAATTACACCATCCACTTAAGAAAAAGTGAAAACCTGAAGTCAAATACCAGCACTGCATGAAGTGGTAGCATTCACCACATTCCAAAGGGGTGTCTTAGTACTATTTAATAAACATAACAAACTTGTTCTGTATCAGCTTCTGAAGATATAGTTTATCTTTCATTCACCTCTCAGAATGCTGTTCACTGGAGGAGTTTGTAAAATACAGCAGAACTATGATTTGCGACTGCTGCTGACAAACCAAGAGCTTTCCATTATCTCTGCCATTCAGAAGTGTCTAAAACACTTTCAGAACCTCATTTTTTTCAAGTGCTTTGACTGTCTTCCACCTCAACCACTACCTCCTCTATTGTTCCCTTCAGTGTGCTCCTCCCCAAGGAAAGCAAACTTGAGGCATTCCACCCCAATCACATGCCCTTGCCTCAACCCCTTCCCTTGACATGCTGCTCTTCATTACATTTATCTTTTTATCTAAATGTACAAACATTCCCACGGCTGACCTTTACACTAGAAAGCCACTTCCAAACCTGCTTGCCTAGTAATCTTTTCATTGCATTAATGTCCCTTTTGCAAAATCAATTCTCCTGTCACGTATGAAAAATCTGGGGGTGGCAGAGAGTTGTTTACAAGAATCATTACATTGGATATGTTCCCTTACAAAAGGAACCGAACAATCCAGCCAATACTGCCTTGATCCTATGCCTACAGATACCATTTATCATCTTCATCTGTTCACAAATAACATGCCTTGAAATCTCAAAAAGCTGGAAAAACAGGATTACCATATTTCATTCTGAATGCAACTAGAAGAACTGAAAATACATAAAGGACATCCTCTACTTATGTAGAATAAAAAACAATTCAGCTCTGTTAGAACAACA
This sequence comes from Erpornis zantholeuca, assembly GCA_013400515.1. Classification (NCBI taxonomy): domain Eukaryota; kingdom Metazoa; phylum Chordata; class Aves; order Passeriformes; family Timaliidae; genus Erpornis; species Erpornis zantholeuca. The sequence goes on from VZTN01025044.1 coordinate 88,176, forward strand.
ATTGATGGAGTTGCACACCACAGCTGTGACTTTACTCATGAGATTCATGTCGTTCATTCTTCTGGCGAATAAAGCCTCCTTGATTTGACCTCCTTGTCATTATTTTTATGGATGCCAGTGATTACTCAGTCACAAGGAAAATTGTTGGCATGCTGCATTAAGCTGAGTAGCTTGCTCATGTTCAGAAATACTATGGCTTCTTTTTCAGAAGGCTGGTACCTGAATTATAAAATTCAACTGAATGACTAAGAAGATATTTTAGTATTTAGCAAAAAAAGCAAGAAAACTAAGAAAAGACCTTGTAGACTAATAAACACAATAATTCAAAGCATTTGAGACACTAAAAGATTGAGTCTTTCAAGAGTCTTAATTTCATCCTAAGAATTTTTATGTACACTCTCTTAAGACTCCATTCAGACTGTGGTAGCTGTCATCCAAGCTGAGATGCAATGACAAATCTCTTTACTGTTCTATTGCTTTCAATACCACTTTGCTCTTCTCACACACAAAGAGAAGATGACAGATAGGGGAGAGAAGCAATTCTCTCGTATGTTAAAACAATTGGTTCAGTTATTTGTTGATTCAATACTCACTGTTATATGATTGTAAATAAGCTGAGACCAGCCAAAGAGATCTGCTAATCTGTAGAAAGCTGCCAATTTACATCGTAGCAACTTCTCCCCTTTTTCGTAAGCGATGGAATCCGACCCTCTCAGATCATTCACTGGTGTTACCATGCCAAGACCTGAAGAGGAGAAGGGGAAAATAGCACAAGGTGGGTTGTGTTCAGCATCAGTTCAAACCTAGCAACATGCATCACTATCATAGTTCTTACTGGTTTATATGAACATATTAACCTAGGAAATGGACAGCAAATTTTCATTCCGATAATGTAATAATTTATATTACACAAATATAATGACAATCCTGAGCAAGGTTATTCAGCTTTGGTAGACTTGACATTCATTTCCTTCCCTACTATAAATTAGTGCTAAGGTCACAGTGCATTACTTAGCAAAATATTTTTTTCCTCTCTCAAACCAGTGATTGTTTGTAAAATACATCTTCATTGTTAGAAGAAAAGTGTAATCCCAAATATTCCACTTTTTGAGATACAGGTATTCCTGACAAGGAGAATTACACACCTAAAAAGATGCACACAGGTTCACTTACTAAGAAAAATTAAGTACAAGCTAGAGAGGGGAAGATTATGGTAAATAATACAAACACAGTAGTTCTAGTTACAGTGCAATTAGAAATGTGGTTAAAAGTAACTGAAAAAACAGAACCAGGCCATGCTACAGTCAAAACTAAAGATCTAATTTTGGAGCATAGGCAAGGATTTATTTTATCTTAACACAAAACCTGTGTGTACATGCATTCGCACATTCTGGGTTTTTTCCTTCTCTGTTTTGCTAGCTGATGGTTCTTGTCTAAAGCTTCACTTCACAGGAGAAAGCTGAAAATAGTATTTCAATGGCAAAAATAATTAGTTGCTAAAGACCTTCACTGTTACCAGACTATTAATGAGTGTTTTATTTTCCTGCAGATAAACCATGTGCTAATTAGCAATATTTAAATATTTAAAATTATTTAATAGCACTGACTTACCAGGCTGATTTTTCAATTAAGATGCCATCCTTGAAATAGCTTTGATATAAATTATATACATGAATCACATTGCATACCACTGTGGCATTTAGAAACTAATCAATTCATGTGTTCAGTGTTCATGTGAGCAGAACAGGATAGCATCTGAACTTCACAGTACTTTTTATTTCATTCACACTGCCTTCATTTTAAGCCTTTCAAGAAAAGAAAAAAATTACTTCAGCTCTGCTCACTGAAGGTGCACTCACTCATGTTTAATGCAGCCATTCCCCCTTGAGGTGCTGCAGGGTAGACGTTTGGTACGTGCGTTGTCATGAAATCCGCAATCTGCTGTAAAGCCAATAAACCTGTTGGGTTCTTCCCCTTCTTAAACTGCTCCTGGATCATGGATTCCAATTCTTCACAAAAGGCCTAGTAACAAGATGTTGTATGTTGTAATGCATGTTT
>VZTN01025044.1:90290-107115 GCA_013400515.1 Erpornis zantholeuca
CAGCTTCTATTTAGCATTTTGATGGAACCATCATACACCTCTTCTGAAAAACACCTAAGGGCAGAATTACTGGTGCATACTGTAACTTCTCTGGAGCTCCAATGATATGAGTCACTTGGGGCTTTTTTAATGGAAATTCCAGCATTGTCTCTTCAGGTCTTTGAGCCTGCTAATATGAATTTCTGGAAGGAGGAGAATATACAATCGACTTCAATACAAAATGTGAAAGGAAAAGTAGCAGAATCAGAAAAGAAAATCTGTCACTGTGGATCACAGGGAACTGAAAGCCAAGAAGGCATCCAGGAACACAGAAAACAATGAACATTAACATTTTAAAACCTGTTTAGATGAGGGATTCTTTACATTTTTCCTGTTTTGTGTTTTTTTTTTTTTTTTTTTTGGTTTTTTAAAATGTTTNGGATTTGGTTGTGTTTTTTTCTTGTTTTTTTTTTTTTTTGTTTGGGTTTTTAAAAATGTATTTTAAATTGGAAGGAAGAAAACAAGAGTTTTTACTACTACTGATAACTCATGCTTTTGACAAGAATGCTGGAATTTGTACCAAAAGGGAACTACTATAATCATTAAGTAATTACTTTTTTATTAAGTGATTTATTAGTGCTTTCATAAATCAGATGGGTTGATTCAATAGAAAAATTGTGCATGTACCACCACATCCCTATTCCACATGAAGTTGTGTCATGCAATGTTTTGTAGCTAAAGTCACCCACTAGTTATTACAAAAGGAACAAATGTCATGAGGGAAATTTTGTTTGGGTACTTTCACCCCAAGAGAGCATCTTCAATATTAAATGTCAATCATTCGCATTTCATTATTGTGTACCTCTTCAGAAAGAGATATATAAAAATATTTCATATGTCCAAATCCCAAAAGAAAACCTGAGTACAGGACAGAACTGCCTTGTATAAGCTACTCTTAAGAGTTACATTTCAACAAATACATGAAACCAGTGAAAAAACATCTTACAAGGATTAGATGGAAAATATGAAAAAAAAGTCAATGATTATATAGAGAATTCTGAAAGCCAGACTGAAGAGCTGCTTCATGAGTAGACAATAAAAATTCAAACAGATAGCATGAGGAAAAAAATAAGGAAAGGCCAAGAAGGAAAAAGAACATATGTATCTAAGATATCACAAAATTCTCCAATTCTGTACTGCAAGTGAAAATAAAGATATTAAATCTGTTGCTTTAAAGATGAAGTATTTTCTTTCCTTACTGGGCTTTGAAGAATCATGGAGACTCTCTTCTTCTGTTCCATCATGTTAAAATCCTGGCGAAGGTCAGGTGCCATATTTCTCTCTCTCAAATATTCTGGATTATTTTCATCAACTCGATCAAAATACCTCTCTTTATGAGGGGCTGTTGTTGGAGGTGGTGAAGTCACCACCCCCACACCAGAATCACCATTCATAGCACAGTTTTAAGGAACCTATGAAGAAGGATAGAGAAGAGGAATAAATAAATCAAGCAAGGAAATAATCACAAAATTCACATGTATTTCTACTTTCAAAGTAATAGTTCAAATCCATCTAAAATTAGCATGTCTTCCCAAATGAGAAGCCATGTTTGTGCAAGTGGATAGCAACATTCTAGAGTAGGACAAAGGATTCTAATGTACGAGATCAGAAATGTAGGCTAACATATGTGAAAACTCCAATATTCTATATAAGTTAATGCAACACAAAACTAATATGACAGCTCCCATTTAAACTAATTTCTTTAAGCTGTCTGGCCAGACTGATTTTTAGAAGCATGGAAGTCCTTCAAACCTTCTCAGAGACAATGACAGAAGTTTCAGACACAAAGTCTAAACTCATTGGTTTGGGGCTTTTGACTTTTCATTTTTTTCTTAAAAAGTTAAAGCAGACATTTAAAAAAGAATATCGCATAAGACAGAAATTAAATCATCACTGAAATTAATATATTACACATGTTCATTAATACAAAGATTCAGCCCCACCCAAACATGCTTGGACTGCCAATACATTTCTGGATACAAACCCAGAAATCCTGACTTAGCAACCCGAAGTGTGCTTTTCACATCTATTTTAGGTCTATTCAATAACATGCACATCACTACATTAGCATGTGGTTTTTGGAATCTGGAAAGCACAGACACACACACAGCCCCCACTCCCTGGCCAGGGTTCTCCTCAGTTTTACATGTTGTAGTCAGCAACTGCCTGTATCTACCAGGAAGGCTGAAAGCTCAGCCGGTATTGCTCATACACACCTCCTTCTTCCACTCACAAGAATTCCTTTGTGTAACATTATCCCAGTTTTCTGGGCACAGTATTACAACCCTCATTCCAAAATCCTTCTCAGAAGAATTTTGAAGCCTTCCACTGAAAAGACAGTTCAATAAAGCCACCCTCGCAACACTTTGAGATTTAAGCCTCCAGTTCCTGATCATCTGACTTATTAAATTACAACCAAGTAGAAAAGACTGCATATATCCCAAGTAATCATTCATCATCTACATCTATAATTACTAAGTTTTTATATATGTCTCCATTCTTCTGCCATTTAAAAATCTTTCTTAAGGACTCATCTTAAGCTGCTTTTAATTTGCTTAGTAATTTATTTGCATGCTTATTAGCTAAAACAACTTCAGATGCGGATGCACACAGAAAAGGCAAGTTTACATAAATTTTGAAATGCAGATTATGTTAAACAAAAACATGGCGATGAAGAAAATTATCTACTTCAAGACTCCAGAATTAGCAGATTTCATCCTCTTTAATTCTTACATTAGGAAAGAAGTTTCAAAATTCAACTCATTTCTTATATCTAGATGAACAAACCACTGAACTGAGACAGCTGAACACCATGAGCAAAACAGTCTTTTCCTTGACTCTGCAGAATAGGATACTACTATGAAAATCTATGTTAGCACTTAAACGCTCAATGATTTCCACTGAGTTACTAAATAAACACAAAAAGACACCTCTGCAGTGTTTAAAATATTTCATTTTAAAGTTTAGACTTTAAACATCATGGTCAATTGTTTTCTTTAAAGCTTATATGCACAACTTTATTTCTTAAATTGCTCGCTTTCCTTCACCCACAGAGAAATACAGGCTACAGCAAGAAGAAATAATGCTTTTATCTGCTAGGAAAACTGCTTAAGGTATTAGACTGAGGAAATTTTAAGCAACTGAAGGTACAGCAAAGTAGACACCTCTCCTTTGGCAGCTTCAGATGCCTAATAGACTCCTTCTAAGTTCTCTTCCTCCTCACAACCTCTCGCCTGCACCATCTGCCACTTCCTTAAAAATGCCTTTGAAGGCCTACTAACACTTTTTACAACCTCTGAGCTCTCTAATGCCTCTGCATCCAGGGCTTTGTTGAAAAACAACAGTTTGTAGACCCAAACATGTGCCTTACTCTCTTACAGTAACAGCTCACTCAGCCCAATCAAAGTCTGAACTTCAGCAGCCTCTCCTTATAAAAAAAAACTTTGGGAATTTAAAAAGAGCACAATGGCAAGTGAAGACAACTGGAACCACTTAAATAGCTCAGATTTTGTACTGCACTCTGCTGAGCATAGCCACAAATGTGTCTTTACTTAAAAGCAAAGCATAGGAAAACTAAGAAGTTTGAGCTTACCACCAGCAGACAATAGCCTGCTCCTGCCTGCTGAGACACTCAACGTTCAGGCTATGTTTAAGTGTCATGTTGTTTATGCGCATGCACATCTTATTTAAATTAAGCTGTACACACATCTGCAAACATAAGTTTGCATTTAATTATTTACACTAATTCCATCTAACTTTCAGAGTACCAAAACATATTTCCGAATGAATGACACACATAATTTATTCACTGTTTCCTACTCACATTGGAGAGAAGCTGGTCCCTAACAGCCTCCACAGGGAACATTAAAATGGGATGACAGCATATTGCCAAAGTTGCATTACTCCTCCATTCAAGTACAAGATGGCATTCAAGAAGGTCTTGGGAAGCTGTTACTACTTCACCACTACGTAGGGGCAATAATTTCACATGAAAATCAATGTTTAGCATTCAGTGATCATTTTATATCTAAGGTTAAATACCTGTTTAATAGCTCAGTTTTGCAGACACTGGAAATCAATGGCATCCCCCCAGCAAGGTCTAATAACTAATTGTTTTAACATAACTGTAATAGTAATTGTTTGTTTTAATGGCTGTCAGCTACTGATGTTAAAGGGATCGACTTTTGAACTAGAAGCAGACATCTTGACAACATTTTGCAAAGCCAGTGAAATTTATTTATGAATTTCCTTGACAGACCCTTTGGGAGTAAGGCATGATGAACTCTCCAGTAAGAGCTTCAGTAATATAAATACCAATAAATAAATAAAAGGAATCTGAACAGTGAAGCTGAACACACCACAGGGAATGGTTCTATAAACTGGAAGGTCACACTGAAAATCACAACAGGCTGCCCAGGCAGTAAAAAAAACCAACCAAACAAAAAAACCAAACTGTCTTCACACCCACAACACTTCAGTACAGTTTCTTTCTGATGCAGTGCACTACAGCCCCCCAGTAAGATAAGCTGTAATGCCAGAGGACTTTCTGCCACGATAAGTGTTTCTATGTGGGAGCCTGTTTTAACACAACTGTATCAGAAACAGCCACACCCTTAACTGAAAAAGCCATGGCTAGAAAATGTAAGTGCACAGAAAAAAACCTTCTGCCAGAAGCAGTTATTGTCAAATACAGACAGACAGGGGGAAACATTATCTATTACTATGGGGAGCAAAGGAAAATAAACAGCTGTGATGAAATCCAAACAGCACCTTATAGTAACAAACAATTCCATCCATTCTTCTAATACCGATGTACACATAAACACTGCGGTGGTCAATGGACCAGCACATCAAACGAGCGCCAGCAGCCAACTCACAGCACAACGTATTTATCACAGGGCAGGCAGATGTGCGAGCAACTGCTATGCACACGTTGGTTGTGAAATACTTTTAGGAAAACAGGTTTATAAAATTTATAGCTCATTTGCAGGTATTGAGTACTGTTTACAGAAAGCATTCTGAAATTGGTATTAGTATTTCAGGTTACTTTTATTATTCAAAATCCCCTTCCTTCTCATTCTCCTCTAACCCAACAGAGTTTCATTAAAGGATTCACCTAAGAGGAATGTGCTACAGAGTTGTGCTACATTGTTTAGTTTAAACAAAAGAATATGGTTTTAGAACAGAAAGACTAACATTTTTCACATTAACATCCACGAAGATGAAAAATCTTAATTTTTTTTAAGTAACTTGCATTCCTCAGTACTCAGATGATGCACATACTGTCAAATAAATTTAAACAGGTAAGACAATGAATAATATTCAATAAGAATGTACAATAAGTTAAGATTTTCACCCTGAAATCTGAAAAATTATATAACTAAAAACCCCAAAATTTATTTGGGTTGGGATCTTTTTAGATAACAAACATATTTTAAACTTTACTATTTAACTCATTTTGATACATGGAAGTTGGGACAGATGTAAGTACTTCTGCCTTTGATAGCTTATAGGTTCAGTGTTTCTAACCAAACCATCATAATGAATATTATGTGAACATTGGGAGTATTTAAAATGCCTCACAATATGTACATTAGCAGGGACCAGCTAACTACATTTCTTGAAAAAAAACAAAACAAAAAAAGTTTTGCAATCATTTAAAGGTTGGTTTTCTTTTGTAATGAGTTGTGATGAGTTATTTTTTGCTGCTCCACACCCTGAGGAAATTGTTTTTAACTAGGGCTGTAGTCAATGGAATTTGAGCTAAAGGCTCTCTGCCACCAAAGAACTGAGCACAGCTCTCCATACCAACACAGCTTTAAGTCTGCTGAGGCCAAGTCAGAATAAAAATACACTCTGAGAAGCAGGAAGAAGATTGTAACAAGGAAACATACAAGACTTCTAAAAAATTCAAAATACACAATTGTGCCACTTCACAAGACAGCACATGCAAAAAAACCAACTACAATTTGGGGTTTGTTTTAAGTTTCGGTTATTTATCTGATCAAAACCTTTAAAAAGCAAGTTATTTCAGAGAGAAAAAAACCAAACCAAAACAAACACCCCAAACCTGCTCTCTCCCTGGTAGCTTACAGTTTGTACAAAACAGCATGCAAGCAGAACACCTGTATGGGACCTTTTGCCAAATTGGCAAATCAAATGAGCAGCAAACTTCTCAGCTGCTGATACATTCCCAGCCACCACCACCAAAGATCAGGGGCACTCCGTTCCAGAATATGTCACTTTTGAGACCTATTCTGACAATGATACAGTAACTTGTTTTGTATGCATTTTTTACTGGCAGTTCATTCAACAAGTTATCTCCACTCACACCAGAACTATGCCACTATGTCTAACAGAGGTGAAAACACATTTGACAAGAAGTTACTGGGGAAGGGACAAAGGGGTAGCAAAACAAAACTCATTTTCTTTCCTGTTGTGCAATCAGCAGTCTTTGAGGAGTAAGGGTTACCTAAAAATCCCATGCAGGCGATAGGTCAGGCAGTGTGCAGGTAGGGGGAGGGAAATGAGCTCCATTTTGCATGCAAACACAATAGGATGGGGAAAAAAATGCAAAAGAGTCGTTTTATGGCCCAGGAAAGAGTTGGGGGATGCAGAAAGCTACAGAGTTGAAATTACATCATGGGGAAGTCATGAGATGACAGGAGGGAGGAAGAGAATGGGTCAGGCAGCACTGGGGTGGGGCAGAAGAAACCCAAGAGGTAAGTGAGACACTGCAAACAGAGTTAGAGTGAAAATAAAGTTGGTGGGAAGATGACCAAGGACTCAAGGAAGCAGAACATCTGTCTACAGAAAAAGAGGTGTATCAATTGGTGTCTGCAAAAAAATTTAAAAGATTGCACTGCTAGCACTTCACTCAATATTCTGATACCTTCTGTATTTTTCTGATTTTCCCTTACTTTAGAATAACATTTGCCAAACTTTCTCCTTAAAAAATTAATATAACTATAAAAGGGGAATTATTTATGATTAGCACTACAATTTCCATCATTTTCAGTGACAGCATATTGGCACCAAAGAAACTGGATTTGTTCTTGCCATTTCAAATGTTTCCAACTGAACTTTTAAAAGGAAAAGCTGGCATTATCTTAGGAAGTCAAAGAACAAAGAAAATAAATCATGACTGTACTACTTCCTAAACAACGTACTCAATATCATGAACAATTATATTATTTTTTAGCAAATGTTCCCAAGCTTATGCATCTTCAGAATTTCCTGTGCTCTTTGTTTTCAAACAGGAAAAGTCTATTTCATGAACAAGAACAGTTATTTATCTTATATTGAATGCAGGCACCCTCATTTTGCTTACTAACAGAGATAATGCAACTTAAATACAGGACTCTAAAATTTAGAAAAATCCAACAATAAGTTTATATGGCCAAAAGAATTGCATTTTGTATTTGTATTATCATGCTTTAGTACCTATGACAATAGCTCAAGAAGCAAACTCTGTTAGAGAAGAAGGAAACAAAACAGACCAATTCTATTTGAAATCCACAGACTGTTTAAGCAATTATTTCCTATTTTCACCTTCTCTAAAACACTGAAATCAGAGGCCTAGCACAGTGGGAAGTGAGTGATCTCATGGTTACATAAAAAACCAGGCTAAGCTGCTGTGTTAAGAGAACATTTAAGGAGCCCCCATGATAACTGCATCAGGCTCTAAAACAGTGTAATTGGTGCCTAGCTTTCCCAAAGCCAATTGAAGCAGGTGGTTGGGAAAACACAGAGCCCTTTCACAACAGACAAATCGGACCAGACCAATCTGATCACCTGCAACAAAATAACAGTTTCTGTCAACATAGGGAGAGCAGCAGATATTGTTTAACAAACTTCAGCAAAGCATTTGACACTATTTCCCGCAGCCTTCTCCTGGACAAACCGGCAAGATACCAGATGGTGGCCTGCAAAATGGACAGGGAGCTGACCCACCGGGTGCACTCAGAAAGTGCTGGTCAGGGGTTTTAACTCGGGCTGGAAGCCTGTCACAAGTGGGAGACCCCCAAAAATGATGGCAAGACCCACACTTTTCAACATCACCAAAACAATCTGGATGACAAGACTGAGAGCACCATCACCAGGCTTGCTGACGACACCACACTGGGTGGTGAGGTGGACATGTCAGAAGGGAGAGCAATCTCACAGACCAGGACAAGCTTCAACAGTGAGCTGGCAAGAAGGGTGCGGAGTTTAACAGAGACAAGTGCGAGGTCCCGCAGCAGTGACAGCACCAAAGAGCCTGGCACAGGCTGGGATCCTTTGCTGAGGGGAATCTGGGGGTCCTGGTGCACAGCAAGCTGAACAGGAATCAGCAGTGAAGCTGCAGCAGCAGTGAAAGCAAATCAGATGCTGGAATGCACCCACAGGGGCACCACTAGCAGGGATGAGAGATGTTACCATCCCAACTACCAAAAGCTTGTCAGGCCACACCTGGAGTACTCCTGTGCCCAGTTGTGGTCTCCACAGTTCAAGAAAAGGAACAGACAGAGTGGAGAGGGTCAAAATGACAGCCATAGAGATGATCAAAGACAGTGGAACCCACTCGAATGCTCTGGGGGACATAGCCACACTTTTCCAGTATTTAAGGCTGGCTACAAAAAGGATGGAGGGTCTCTCTTCAGTAGGAGCCCCATGAGAGGACAGAGGGCAACAGGTGTGATTTGCACCACCTTGATATAGGAAAGACATTTTTTACACTGAAAACAATCATGAGAACCACCTCTCCAAGAAAATGGTGGAATCCCCCATCAGCTGGAGCTATTCAAGACACAATTGGGCAGGATGTTGGATAATTCCATCTAGGCTCCTTTTTCCACAACATTTTGGCTCAGATAATCTTTTAGGATGCTTTTTAAACTGGGCTGTTGTATGTTCTATGATTCTATTTAGCATAAGCCCACCTAGGATTTATGCCAGAATTTAGGTGGGCAGATTCAGCTGGGATATTTGTTAAAGATAGCTGTCTAAATTCTAGAGAAGTTTCAGTACATATGGGTCAGAATTCAAAATTAAGTCCTTGCAAACAAAAGAGGAGAAAAGCCAGCAGTCAACCAATAAAAAGCTAAAATAGAGAGGTTATTTCCCTGCTCTTAATAAAGGGCTTAGAAGGCCAAAAGTATCAAACTTTTAGTAATCATTTAACTCTCCTTCCTGACCTGGAAAATCATTGTATTCCTGACATTGGACACTACAGGAAGCTGAGAATGAGGCGGGAGGAGGAACAGGGCAGCACACTGTGCTATTCCTCCCCTCACAGGAAGGTACAGTTGCAGCCTGTGCTCACCATTGATACAATTTTCATGTTAAATCCTAACATGATTTATTAATTTATAATGGAAAGATCAAATTTCCAACTAACAGCTCATTCTAAGCTAATTAAAATTTGTAAATATTTCAAATCTAAAAATTAAAATTGAGATTAAAAAAATAAAGATTAAAAATAAACCTCTTCAAATGGTTAACTTACATATCCTATTTACAAGGTCCCTGGTTTCTTCCCAGCCATTTAACTTCTCCTCCCCTCTTTCAATCCTTTCCTTCTCCAGTTTTCCTGCTAAGTAGTTTAAACAACAAATAACAGAACTGCCATTTCTGGCCTCAAAAGATTTTGCAAAAAAACTAACAGTTTCAAACCTACTTATTACCTCAACATCAATATTACCTTGCTTTCACTTCTTTGACTCAGTGACTTAATCTACTAGTTCCATACACTTCTCATACAACATTTCTGGAAGTGCTCAGTACCTAAACTCATGAAGGATTAGGGGAAGTAATAACAAAAAACATAAAATGTCACACTGTTCATAAAACACAAAGGAGTTCTCTACGTAAGTATCTTAAATCACAGACACCTCAAGCTTTTCTGCTGAAAATCTAAGAGCTTCACAAATGTAGCACAAAATTTGCATGCAAATGACAAAATGGGAATTTCACCAGTGTCTTTTGCATTTCTCCAGGCACAGTGTGCAAGTATGAATTCTGCAAACTCATAATATATTTTTCCATTGATTCTTACCAGAGGAGCACCAATGGTAGTTGTGGCAGAGACACTTCTCCTTTCCACTGCTTTGGTGCCTATTAGCCCCAGAAACAATTCTTTACAGTTCAGTGAAAAACATGGGCTTCAGTGTTATGGTTCAGAGCAGTATCAGGGTTTTCAGATAAATTTATTTTATGAAGCTACTCCAACACTGAGATCAAAAACTGCACACTGAATCTCAGTGTAGAGTACCCAAAAGAGTCCTCATAATTACACTGCCAAATACCAATGCAGCTCATTTGCCTGCAGATTTATTTCAGAAATCTGATTCCCAATTCAAGTAAGTCTCTTGATTCTGTGGTCTTTACTTAATGATAGTATACTATCACAAAACTCAATTTAATACAGCTAATGCAAAGGAGTACAAATGGAGACAAAAACTATGCCAGAATTACTCGATGCTGAAAAGGCAAAATTAGAAGCAAATTTAAGGGCTGTCATAGATCACTACACAGAAATTGCAAAGATGATGCTGTGGCCAGGTGTTCTACTGTAATAGTAAAACAAAAGAAAAAACAGAAGTAGAAAAATAACCTTCCCTAACTTAAAAAAAAACCAAAACAACCCACTTCTAGAATATTATTTCATCCACTTCAATAATAGACATGAAATATCAGAGTTCACAGAAGGGCTACAAAAATGATCTGGAGAGTAGAAGTGTAACTTGTGGGATTAGTAGTTTGACATATTTGGTGAACCAGAAAGATTAACTGATCACAGAAGTGACAGGGCCTTTCAGTCCTGCTAACAAAAGTATGGAGACATTTTAATACTTGGGAGTGAGTAACAGACACTTGCCCTTGAACAGAGATGTAAATTTCTTAACCACGTATATACACTACTGAGTCAGTAACTTTGCTTTAAAAACCTTTGTAAAACACACATTTTAATACAACTTCCAGAATACCTTCTACTACCTATCTGCACTGAGATCACAGTATGCTCTGAAATCTGTGAACTTGCCCTTCCTTTTCAAGCTTTGAGAAAAACAAGTTCCACAAGCACAATATGTTATTTGCAGCTTCCAATGCATTTCCAGTTTTCCAACACCTTTTTTTTATAGCACCTTCCTCTGCTGGTATGTTGGCGACAGCTGGAGACTGAATGTCAGACTCAGAGACAGAGTCAAAAATCTTCCTTAATCATTCTACTATACTCAGGTCAAAATGATCAGACTTGCTATCAGGACAAATTTTCTGTCAGAAAAGGTAGAACATCTCTTACTATTTTTTAATGAATGTCAATAGCACAGAATGCAAACTCCTGAATCATTCAGGCATACCTTACCTGAAAAATTCCAGCTACAAAATGTACAAAAGTTCCAAAATACCTTAGCAGGTCTGACTGGCTTCTTTGATGCATTCAGCAGTTTACTCCATGGAAACTGACTTGCTTGGGTTAATGTTTTTTAAAGGCAAGTTTAACAGCTTGTAGAATAAAAAGGGTTGCACTGGACACGCTGTGCATTACTGACAATTTGTTGAACAGAAAACATTAGTGCCGAGTATTTTTCCAGCCTGCTTTACTGGGATGATAAAATTTACCATTGATGTCACAAAGACTCAGCTATTGTGAACAGTACTCTACACAAGTGAGTTAAGTTACTAATTTTCACTTTTATCCTCTACTTGAGCAGAAAATATCTGAGACCAAGACAATGTAAAATTAAAATATTTTCACACTATTAAAAATCATGGATGGTGGCAGGAGTACCAGAAAAAAAAGGATATTTATTTTTGCCATCAGGATCACAGGTCCATACAAATAAAGAGGTTTAACCCAAATACTGCTTATTTTTAGGTTTCTGTGAACCCACATGCACTTCCCAAGCCTCACACCAAACACATCAATAAGCCACTGCCCTGAGATTTTTGAACACGGGTCAAATCAGATCACCAGCTTTCCAAGGGCAAGGCCCCAGCTTTATCCAAGAAGAAAAGCTTTATCAGCCTGTCTGACCCAAAAATGAACACAGGCCCTAAAGTGAACTTGTAAAAGCTGCTAGGCTTCCAGTTCCGAGACTGGATTTGTAAAAGAATGCAAATGTACATGTAAGTTTCTTAAAGGAAGAGTCACCAACGTACTGAAGCAAAATTAGATGTTTGATTTGCCAATGCAATTAATCAGGTAAGAAAATGCCCATAATTTCCATATACACATTTTTGGAATCATATTTTCATAGGAAACAACACACTTAAAACCATAAAAGTCCCCAAACTCCGTAAGAGTACTCCACACAGCCCCCAGAAGGAAAGCCATCTGCACTTACCCGACAACAGTCTACTGCTGCCTCACAGAACAGCAGCTTCAGAGAGGTGTGCACTGGTTCCACCAGTGGCTTTATGAAATGAGAACTAGAATCAATGTGATTAATGTAAACTTAGGGGGTGCTTCTGACACAGCAGTTCAAGAGGAAGAGGACACAGCACAGGCCCTTCCTCACTGCAGTGGGGAGGCTGCAGCACTGCATGAGAACTGTGGGGTTCAGAAGTAGCTTTAGCAGAAGGCAGAAGACTCCAGAGCTCCTCTGAACACAGCACATAGTATCAGTTTCAAGTTGTCTAAAACATGCTGCTGTAGGTGCAGTGATGAGGTAAGGAAAAGCCTTCTCCCTCCCTCAAGATTTTCTTTTGACCTCAAGGCTAAGCAAAATAAGCAAAATGAACAAGGCCCCTCCACTGTGCAATATGACCACGTTTCACGTTATCCATAAGAAGTTTTCTGATAGTATTACCCAGCACTCCCCTTCTGTTAAATAACGGAGACTGGACATTCTAAAATAAGATGTGAACATCTAATTTTATTTAAATGTTTGCTGGGTTCTTCAGAAAGGTAATACTGAAAAGGGAATAATAAAGCGAAAAAACACATCCTACATATATACCCAATGCTATCACAGATATAAAAAAATCTAAAAAACCTGTCTAAAATGTAAAATAACTTTAATGCTCACCACTGTCAAACCTTTCAAAAAGCACTGTGACTAACAAAAACTCCTACAAATGACAGAACTTAAAACACATTTTTCAAGAGGAACAGATACTTCCCTAACACTTTAAAAATGCAAGAAATTTCAGTAACTTTAATTATTCACATCTCAAATATTAGTATCATGATGTATAAAGGATCAACTGAATGCAGCAGTGCATAGGCGAAGTGGCCCCATTTTGGCCAGGATCCAGTTATTTTCATAGAGACTGAATAGCATGGGATGAGATTTCTGAAGTGTTGGCAATGAACAGAACAATGTCATTTAACCCTTTGAAGTATTCTGCAACAATAACTTCTTCCAGAACAGCTGGATGACATTTGGTATCTTTATTTATTTACAGGGGAAAGAAAAGTACTTAGACTCTCTTTCCCTCCGTTACATATAAATAGTAAAAATACAACCTTAGACTTGTTAAAGCTACAATTTCACTTTATGCAAGCATGAGAGCTATTTTATGGGTCTGGTTGGGGTTTTTTTCTTATTCATTTGGGTACTAGCCTCTGGAACAGAAGATGTCCTGGGATAAACTCTTAAACTGATCAGGATACAAAAGCCTCAAACCAGGTCGTTTTAGTTTTAAATAAAATTGTATTGACAATGTTAGAGCAAATTTAAAAGTACTGTAATCCAAGGGTTCAGGTCAGCCATAGAATTTATGACAGACTGTAAAGGGCAACTTCACACATGACAGTCTGACAAACTATACAAACCCCACAGAACAGTAACAGTGCAGGCAGCTTGCCCAGGATACCTCTGAACTGCCTATGGACACATAGGAACAAAGGCACAGAGACCCAGCTTGTTTATCTCACCTCTAATACGGAAAAGACCACACCTAAATGAAAAATTTCCTATTTATTATTGCTGTTAGGAAGCTGAAGCTGGAATGTTTAAAAAAGGTGAGTAGGAAAAGATTCTCTATGGGGGTTTTATCCACAGGATGTTTAAATGTGAGTCTAGACTTAATGGAGTTCAATAAATAAAGAGTGAAATTCTGGGGTTTTTTAAAATCAAGAAAGTCTACTAAAAAACTGAAATTCTAAAATACAAGCACATGAATTGCCAGATTCTGCTTTCCAGTTTACTCTGATGATGGGTTTTATGGAAGAGTTCTGAAAAAAGGACTGCAAAATTTAAATATTCTAGTCCAATTTCTTCATTCACCAGAAATTATTAAACCTTAATAACAGCTCTTCACATCCTGATTTCGAGACAAGACATTCTTATTCAAGCAAGGGCAAACAAAAAGTGCATAAGCAAATCAGTTTTGCTTTCAAGGCTGAGAAATACTGGTATGTTTCCTACATATTACAATAAGGAACAGTGTCACTAAAGTTAGATCGTACTAAATGATAGCTAATTTTGTAATGATAAGGCATTGCAATCATTAACTCTGCTTGAGTTGTTCTCTGCTCCTGCTCTGAGAGACAGAGTCTTGGAAAAAAACAAAAGGAACTTGCCTATCCATCAACAATGATAATTAGTTTTCAGAGAATTTGACTCTTTATTTTTAAGACCTTTTTTTTAAGATCTTATACTTCATGATGCAATTTTTACTTGAATCAGAGGTAGACTAAACCTGTCCTTTCTTATACAACATCCCATTCCCTTGATAGATTTGTTAGGCAAGGACATCATAAATCTTAGGTATACTCGGGCAGTGGTTTTTGCTACTGAAAATTATGTAATAACCCCTTACCATTAAACTTAAGAATAACATTAATTTCCCTATGTTTTTCAGGAAATGTTAAAAAAGTTATAAAGAATTAGTGTAGCTGCTCCAAAAGATTAGGAAAGCATACAAAGAAGGATGAAGAGGCTAAGTACCACAACGTGCCATCACTTGGCAACTGCCAGAAACAGAAATTAAAGTACCTTGATGAATTCATGACTGATATACCTATAACTTTGGAGATCCTACAGCACATGCCTCACAAGTATTTCATGCCTCTTCATTATTATGAGACTGGTTAGTTGAGATTTTTGAGATGGAACTAACCTGAATATTCATTACTAGATGCATGAATTCTGTCATTTTTTTTCTGACAGAGTATCCAAGTAACTCAGAAATTGCTACATGATTAGAGAGTACACAGGCATTATGCTGAAACCAGTGACTTTGATACATAAGCAGCACAAATGTTGTGGACGGGTGTGTTACCAGTGCAAGCAAGAAGACTGTGAATCAAAGTACATAAATAAGGTAGAAGCTTAATATGAAGACTAAAGATTTCAAGCAGGCTCGAATCAGGCAGATGAAGGCAGCAGAGATGTTGAATTTTTCATTACTTTCTCCTTCATGTTCAAGTTGGGCTTTTCTAAGTGGCACCCCCCAGTTCTTTTATAGCACTTCCCAGTTTTGATGGGGGAGGGAGAGAAAGATAGAAAACTACACAAATTATGACATGATTTATTCTCTTAACACAGTAGAACTAGAGAGAGTTTAAAAAGCCTGTACGCAGCAGGAAAAATATATCTGGAGAATGCAAACCTAAGTACTAATCTTGACATAAACCTTCCATGTGAAATTTTATACTGCACTTGAACATAAAAACAGCTTTGAAATGTGAACCTCACATATGCATTGTCATTCTACTTCCAAATAGACAGCTAAGAGCCAAGCATATCCAAATTCAAATAAATTACTTTACATAGTGCTTAATTGGGTTTTTGTAAATCCTTCAGGCAGCTGAAAAATTTTAGGAAGACCATGGTTTACACCATCTTTTATCCACCTTACACTAAAAATTTCTGGAGAGAGTTTAAAATACATGCCCTATACAAAGGATATTAACACTACCTTCATAGAAGACTCAGAAGTGACAGTAAGACAAAGTTCATGTCATTGCACAGCTCCCAAAGCCAAGAGCATTCTCTTTTCCATCTCTCAAAATGTTCCTGATGACTTTAATCTACAGCTTAAAATATATCAACTATGAATTGAAGTGTTACTGGAACTCATTTTCCTGCATTAGATTGTTCTTCTTTCCGTATTAGGAAATTGTATGTCAAGAAACCCCTACGAACTCTATTTTAGGAGCAGCTTATCTGATGTTTTTCTTTTTCACAAGCAAGTGTGAATGTGCTCCCCACCCCAAAATTATGCAGCTTCCTACTTCTGGGTAAACCTCAAGGGTCATGTACACCCACATGGTAACAGATGAAACACCATGAGAAAACCATCTTCCTAACTGTGCCGTCTCCCTTGTCAGGCAAGTATTACCCAACCAAATACGGCTGCATAAATTAACATCATGCAAACCCAGATTTTCTCTTGCAGCCCAGATTCTCATTGTTTCCACCTGACAGTGGCAAAAAGATGTTATTTACTCTGCTCTGCTGGGTTTCAGAATTATATCCGGGGACATGCTGGGGCAAAGCAGCAGTCCAGTTTCTCCAGTCACTGCGAACCATGCAAACACAGCGTCTAATGGCCATTTTAGTGAAGTCACAAGCAACCCAGACTTCAACATTTCAGGAATCACAGCCATTCTCACACTTCCTACTAGACCTATTTATTTGTTTTTTAACCAGTACCCAAACATCACCTAAAGACAGACATGCACACCAAAGTATCCAAAGGTCACAACAGTTTTGCATGGCTTTAATGTTCAACAAAACCAATTTAAAACCATTACTAAACCCAAAAGAACAAAACTGAAATTGAGCTTCTGGGCATTGTGCACCTATTGAATTCAAGTCCCAATGCTTCCAGATTATGGATGGATAATGTT
>VZTN01025044.1:107126-122150 GCA_013400515.1 Erpornis zantholeuca
AAACAATTCCACTGGCTATAGTATCACTTCATTATTGTTTTTTATTCAGATTCCTACCCAAGCAACAATTCTTCTATCCATAGACAAGAAGTACTCCCATCCTTCAACCTCACCACCACCAATACCAAGACAACTTCTAAAAATACAGTACCAGTACTCCTGTTTACATTTGGCTAGTAGTGACGAGAGACTTCCCCACTGTGTTCTAAAAATCACACCCAGCCAGCATGGGGCTTATAATTCCAGAAACAGAAATTTAAGTTAAAATAATGAACATCAAGGATACATAAATGTGTCAAATCAGTTGGGAGTCAGACAATAATCCTGAATAATTCACATGGCACTAAGTACTTCCATTCTTGACTCAAACTGTAGAACGAACTCTTTCTAGAAACCCAACTACCACTGTTTTATTGCCAAAATATGTACGTGCAGTTCTTTCAAGTTCATTGAGAGGCTACTGGCATCAAAAATTGCAAAGCACCATGACATGTATGCAGCATTCAAAGCCAGAATTCTAAACCCACCTTTTAAAGCTATTTCCTAAACAGTGTGCAGCTGGATACAGGCCATCAGTTTCTGCCCACGCGAAGGCCAACTGATCTCAACAAAACCTTAGAAATTGGTAAGCAGCTGTCCAAGGAAATGAGGCAAACAACTGTGTCAAATGGAAACAATAATCACTTGCATTAAAGCTGAACTGTGGTATTTGTTTTTATGACAGTAGTATTTTACGTGTAGAAAAGTCTACTCTTTAGGTCTTTCTTGCCATATAGCTACAGAATATCATGCTTTCTTCAGAGCACAGTATTATTTTCAGTCTTCCTTGCGGGAAACTGTCCCCACACTGTGCTGGCCACAAGGCTGAGTCTATACATCTGTCTGTGTGGCCATGCTGGGAGCTGCTGGACAGAGCAGAGGGGGGGAACTTGTAAACAAGCCCCACCAAACCAAACCTGCACTACATCTGTTCAACAGGAGGTCCTGCCCTGAAGGGATTTCGGTAGGATCTAACATGTCCACATACTTAAATGCATATTAGGCCCCAAGCAATGCCCACTTTGTCAGAGTTATTTAGTAACAAAGCATTTAACGAAGCTTAGAAATCCAACAGAAATCTTACAAAACTGTATTCTATAGGACCCCATGATTAAAGACATTTACTAACCCATTTTTAACAGTTACCTCTCCAAAACCCAGTACATTCTACAAAATCTGTCCCAGAAGTCCCCACATAAGATATATGTAATTTACATTGGCCATTCAACTTCAGCTACTTTAAGCTAGAAATTAGTAGATTCAGATCTTAAAGCTTTTCTGTTTTTTTAAAAAACCAAAACAATCCTGGCAATTCTAATGTTCAAATATTAAGCCTGATGCTTATTTAGTCAACTGCCCTGATTTCATTAGGAAGTGATTCTGTAGTGTTCTTTTTTATATACAAGGATTTTCTGTAGCTGTCAGAGTCAAAACCATTTGGGGTTTTATAAGCAAATATCAAAACTTTGTCTAAAGAGGAAAAACCTGTCAAACTCATACTAGTGGTTTAACTCTCCAAATACCCTGATTAAGTATGGGTAGTGTGCAATTTTAAAAACAGACTAACAAACAGACACACTTGCAGCAATGTATCAATTTATGCCTTACACCATGACAGAAGTTACATATGTTCTAACATTCGAGGCATAACTGATATAAAATGTATAATCTTATTTTGCACTGTGCTAAACTCTTGATTGTAACAATATCTCATAGCAGAGAGTCCCATGGGCTAAGACAGAATGTGACTTTTTTAAAAGTGTGTAAAGATAATATATGTAAAAAATCTTAGAGAAATCTCCTGTATAATGCAATCCAGATTTTTAACCCCATTTCTGACCTTACTGGATCAACATATTTTTCTATTTACTTCAGTTTTTCTCATTTGTCTTCTCCAAACTAAACCCACCTTCACTTTCTCTCCTTTGTCATACTTGCCCACTATTTTATTTCCTATTAGTATCAGACACTACAGAATTTCATCGATCTATCAGATAATACTTCATTTTTCCCCCTTTAATCTCCTGAACCTCTATCAACATTGATAAAATTCAGATGGCTTTATGAAGATATTCAATGACACACACAGCAATTTATCTCACTAGTTTAATTTATTCTTACTCATGAGTCTCTTACCAACCTTATACCTGAACTTTCCCTATGTCATCCTCAAGTTCCCTGCTCTCCTCCAAGTCTCACGCAAGCTATACAAGGCTGTTACCTCAAATATAACTTGTTTCCACTTTTTAGAACTTTCATAACCTGGGAAGAAATTCATGGTAACAAAAGCCAAACAGCCCATTGTCCAGTCACTGCACTGTCTCCTTGTTGCAAATCTGTTCTGAGCTGATGCTACAGACCCTCCCCACCAGCCACACCTTAACATTTTTTCACAGGGAAACAGATCTAATCTAACAAGTCTTGGAAAAGATATATGCACACTCTTTTTTGGGGGAAGAGAGGGAAATAAGATTTGTCTGATTTATCCTCCAAAGATCAAATTGCATATCAACATGAACCTTCATTTTATAAAACAGTTAAGATTTTACGTGTTTGTGAGGCATAGTGTCAACATGAAAAATTACCTCTAAGAACAGAGAAAATTACCTCTACTTAAAAAAAAAGTGGCACCAGCTAACAAGACACAATACTAAAAAAAGTTGACATGACTCTCATGAAATAAGAGACCAAAATGCCACATCTGAGCATGCTGCTGAAAATACAAATTATTCCAATAACGACGATCAGAATTGGCTATAGGATAGGCCACATCTGAAGGGAATGCTATGTCAGACCACACAATAAATAAAAGATTATTTCAATTAAGACAATTGATCAATACTCCACTTCAATTTTGGCAGATAAAAGAATTGAATAAAAAAAAAATCTAAAAATTAATATATAGCCAGAAAGCTTTTTCTCCGCTCTGGTGTTTAATAATATATTATCAGTTAATGAACATATTACCTTGTTCACCAGAACCTGTTAAAGAAACTGTTAAGTTTCCATGTCATGTGTCTTAAACAAATTAGAAATAAAAAAAAAATAATCACTTTTCAGAAATTATTTCTATTACACCAAGCCAATAACATTATTTATTTTAATCTAACACCTTTTCAGTTACCATGACAAATCCTATACAGTGTAATTGAAAAACATACTTTAAGAATAAAAAGTCAAGATAATCACCTTGTATGGTTTTCTTATTGCACACACATTAATATAGTCTTTCAAAATGCCAGTATTCATAAACAAATTCTCCTCATTAGAAGAGCTTTATGATGACATCTGCTAAGTCATCCATGCTCTGGAGACTACTGACTAACAGTTTCAGACTTTGGACTTTTTTTCTTTTAATACATGAGACTCTCTCTAATCCACACCTGTTCCACAGTAAATGACAAGACAGAATGTCTAAATAATAAAACAGGTTAAATGCTATTTAGTCAATATTCACATAACAATGAACATTTACTCAAGCTTTAAAGTGTTAACTATTATTTAACTGTCAATCACGTTCTCCTAAAATTGTACTTTGGGATGTAACTTAGCTAACACTAACACTTAAACATGTGCAAAGTGCCATTTAAGTCATTGATATTATACCCATGTAATTATTTACCATTCATATTAATCATTATGTGTGAATACAGCAATTTAAAGGAATAAAATCTGGTTCTTAGTCTTCTACATTAATTTTGAAAACATTAAAATACTGTTAAATTTGCGAATAAAGAAAAATAATTTTAGCACACAGAGAGGGCTAGACACTGCTTCAGCAATTATTTAGACCAAAAATTCAACAGGAAATTCAACTAACAGCTGAAGGGAAGTCAATAAAACACATTAAGCACAGTCAGGAAGGAACCTTTCAAACATCATTAAATTTCTAACCTGTCCTAACCAAACTACTTTCTATGCTTGAACTTCCTTCCTAAAATGAAGCCTTCTGGATGAACATTTAGAACAAATAAGTAACAGAGATCGAGAAGAGAAAAATACAAAGCAGTTATTGTATTTCTGCACATATAAAAATGCATCCAGTTATACAAGCTACTGATATAAATGAAACAATTGCACAAATGAGTGTTTACAAGTTCCCTCCTGGGTCTGAAATACCTCAGCAGGAATTAAATCATGATTTAACATGCCTTAACAATTGAATAAATTAGAAAAATATTGCAACCTCAGGCAACATTAATTTCTCAATTTGCCAATTAGTGTCCTTCTGTCAGGGAGAACACAGTAGAACCCTTTTCTTTGTCAAGTCTCCTTTAAAACCACTAGTTTCTAAAAGGCGGAGATACAGGACTGTCTCTCATTAGTGCAATCAAAAGCACAATGCTTCCTCAAAAAATAATATTCCTTGTTTATTAGACAGGCAGTGTCTTAAGACAATACACAGGAACAACAGGGCAACACACATCAACACAGTATAGAGTGTTCACCACATCAACCCTTCAGCTTGCACCAATGGGAGTTTTTTTAAAGCAGCTAAAAGGAGAATTCTCTGAGAAATACAAAGACAATGACGCAGCTGTGCACGTGCTGTGGGCAGCTTCCTTCAATCACACAGGACAAAATGAGAAGAAAACAACACAGTACTCACTATGAAATCTGTTGAATTATGCTGTGTTGACTTGGGGTTTCTTAAGACAAAACTCAATATATAGCCACTAGAAAAAATACAATGCGGCATATTCTATTAAACAATATTTAAAACGTCCTACTTGTCTAACAATTGCTATCCCCTGATACAAGCATTTCTATACCTCAGAATGCAACTAGTCCACTTGTCCAAGAAAGAGACCACCCATGTACCCACTGGTGTCGGGGCAGTATCTGGTCAAGAAGACAGGAATCAGAGGAACAAATGGATATTCCGGGTCAAGCAGTTCAAATCCCAAGCTAGGGTGGAAAACTACATTATATCCCCTCCCCCTTCCCCTTATATAAGCTAACCAGCTCCATCTTAAAGAGAGCCTTATTCTACTACTCCTAAGGGAAGGCTGTTGCAGACTCCTATGCCTCTGTTGCTTAGGAACCATCTTTTCTAATTTCCAGATTAGGTTTATTCTTGGATGGTTTATACCCATTTGTTCTTATACCTCAAGCATGAAAGCTCTTTTTACCCACAAGCATTGTTTCACATGTTTTTATGAAGAGCTACCTCTTTCATACTTTGTTTCCTCAGATCAAAGAAGACACTCTCTGAGTTCCAGGAATCAGTCCCTGGACCTCTTAAAGTCCAAATGTCCTTTATACTTGATGGTAGGTGATAGGAATTATACACAGTATTTCAGACAAGCTTTCACCAGTACCAGAAAATGTCAATACTATTTTACTTGTCATTAAAAAAAAAATACTATCAGGGCAACAACAGTTGCCTATCCTAAACTGATCTTCATTGCTAACTTTGATTGGTTTGTCAAAGTATTACAGTTCTTTTCATGCTATTTAATATGACTCATTTTTCTACTGGTCGTGTCTTAAGGCCTCAACTTAGTTCTCTGCAAAACTTTCTTTTGCACTGACAGTGCTTGACATCTGATGAAAACCATGAGATTGGCACGAGAAGAAGGAGTGGATAAATGATTTTAACAAAAATATGAAATCTCAAAACTGATCCTTGATAAATTCCACTACTTGCATAGTTCCAGTACATCATCTATGGTCATCAAGTTCTATACATACTTGACACATCCTGTCACCATGTAAAATCAATTGTCACAAAAACATCCCTCTAATCATATTGCAATTATATGACTTCTAAGTTTGAAGAGGTCAGCTCTAACCATGTATCCTCTCCAAGAAGTCAGAATTCACTTAAAAAAAAGAGGTGTTAGATTTCTCTGACAAATCTTCCTCTGTTAAGAGCTGTATCACTTCATACCCTTTTCATCTTACCTCCACACAGAGCAGCTTTTCTTTCTAAATTTAAACAAATCTCTGTATATTAAGGTCACACTAATGAAGCAATTACTATCCCAAACCATCTTTTCCTCTTAACATTGTGAGTACTTTCACTGTTCTCCAGCCATCCAATACCCTTGTGCCTTGCCATTTAATAACAATTCTTGCAACTGAGCCTCTAATTACACACATCCCCTACTTCAGAATTGCAGAGTAAATGTCATATAGTTCCACTAAACTGCACCATGCAAGTTGGACTTTTTGGACATAGTTTTCATAACCTCACTTCAGTACAATTTATGTGCATGTGTTCAAAATGTCTTCACTGAAATTTAAGGCAAACTTTTCATGTAGTCTTTCACAAGCATCTAAATTATTTTCAGTCTTATTTCATTATCCCCGTGCTTCCTGACAAGACATGTGAAGAGTCTTATTCAGGTTTTCTATTTACTCCTGATGCTCCTTTTCGATTTGCTATCAACCCTGTTAGATCTCATACCACCACTTTTTTCTATATGGAAAAAAAAAATCAAAGTTTAGTAAGAGCATAAATATTTTACACAGTTGCCAGAATTACCTGCATTTATTGCTGTATCAGAAGTTCAGCCACACCAGAAGTAGCTGAAAGCACCTCATCAAACAAGTCCTGAACACTGCTGTAAAACTGGAATTGCAAGAACGTTTGGATGCTAAACTACTTTTGGACTTTGCAATTTGAATGTTCACTTCTGCAATTACAATTATAAACAGCTTTCCATGACATTCAGACACATTTGTCTTTTTTTTTTTGCTTTAATTGAGCCTTTTTTCTTGTTTTTCCCCTAAACGATGTTTGCCTAATACATGAATAAAAAAATTAATGCCACAAAGCCTCTCAAGAACTAGAAAAAGAAAAGGCAAATTAAAGCTGCTTAAATTCAACTTCACCTTGAATGATACAACCAAATGAAAAAAAAAAGCTACAAGAAAACCTGTATTATCAATATTGCAGCTTCAGAACAGACTGCACAGCTATTACAAAACTTACTTGAAGGGGAAAAAAAAAAGTCTGTGGAAACAAGGTTCAAAATTAGGATTACTATAGCAACAGAGAGAAGGGAGGGGAAAATTACCAGATTACTCTCTCAGATCATCAAATCCTTGAAAGAACAAATTTAGATTTGAGTTTCAATCAAATTAACTGAATTCATACTATTCATTAATGATAAACACATCTAATTAAGGCCTAAATTAAACAAGCAAAAGTTGTAGTATAAGAAACAAAGTAGCAATTAGAACATTTCAGCCTGAATTAAATCAACTTCCCCTTCTACCATAAAATATATATTTGGTATCACAACAAGTCTTCATACCAGTAACCACTAACAGAATTATTTAGGAAGGTGTCTAGTTCTGATTAGACATCTGCAAAGAAAAAGAGCCATTTGAAATCTGCCTCATTCTTGTTAAATGGCCAGAGTAGCTACAATACTGAAAGTGGGCAATCATATGCCCCTTTTGACTTCAGGGTGTAATGAATTTCTGAAAATATAGTTGCTACAGAACTAACATATTTCAACATACTTGAAATATGTAATGATTGAACATCCCAAACAACAGGGAATGTAGAAATAATTCAAAAGGTGATATTCTGAAACACAAACCCAGGATTACCTAAGTAACTAATTACTCGCATGTTTTAAATTATGCAATCAACATTCTTTGTATTTTGGAGCTGTTTTAATAAATGTTTAAATACAAAATGGACACATACACACACTTACGTTATGACTGATGAAAAAAGCAAGAAAAATACAAGCGTTTGTCTTTTTGGGAGAGCAGCTATCTCAACACTTCAACCCACTCACGTTAGATAGGATCCCAAACCCACTGAACCTGCAGTTGAAGTGGCAAATGCAGCTATAAAGGTTTATTTTTGACATTGTGACCTTTGCTAGAGGTGTGGAGAGTTGTCTCCCCACTTTAGTGGTAAATATTGACCCATAAAGACTCTAAGCCTCAGGCAACTTTTCCACCAGCCAGAATGTTCAATTAATAAGGCTGCCCTCATAATTTGCAAGACTGCCTAAGTCCAGCTTTCCTGGCTGACATTCAGATTTTAATGTTTCCCAGCCTTCTGTTCACCACTTCTGGCTTTCGCTGACCAGCTGCCAAAATGCTCTTTATTTTCTGGTGGCTGGGCAGGCCAGAGGACAGTTTGAGAGACTACCTTCTTCCAAGTTGTGCAGCAAACTGTTCACTGTGTTCCCTGCTCTTGGCTCTTCCCCAAGATTCTGCAGTGAGGGGAAAATAGGAGGATCCTGGAACGACTATCATTCCACTGGTGTGAAGCAAGGGCATAAGCATCTTCACTGGGCTTTCCCTGTCCTTAAACCAACATCTCCATTAACTGACTGGAACTGGGTCAAAGAAAGTGTCCCAGGCCAACAATAAAGACTATGGTAGATCTAGAAGCGGGCATTCCACCTGTCAAAATTGTTACCTATGCTGCAATCACAAACTCTCCTTCCAGGAGAAAGGCAACAAACTTGGTATAAGATGGTCCACACAACTCAGCAGTGTCAAGATCAGTGCAAGTTCTAAAGCAGATTGAAAGCCAAGTGGAAAACCACACAGGCAGACAGACATTCAGTTACAGCTAGCAGCACAATCAGAGAACAGGATAGCCCTCTCTGAGTCCAAGGCATAGAAAGCCACCCACCAACCTTCCTTGTCACATAAGAGATGAAACCAATTTCCTTTGGATTAAGGATAGATATCTCTCTCTCCATCCAAATCATGTATGATTTGCTTGCTTTGGAAAGCTCTAAAGAATTTACTAATTTTTTATCAAAATCCCTCTACAAGCAAACAGGGAAAAAGCTTATGCACATATAAAAACATATATTATAAGCTGAGATCTAAGCAAGCACCTAATATAATTATTAAGTTATTTTTTCTGCCTATATATAGATTCAAAACCATTGTAATACCATACCATAAACATTCTACATATCCAAATAAATTTTAAGTGTACGCTTTTGACCACCAACACTTCATGAAAAATAATTTACAAAAACAAACACCACTTTATCCTTAATTCACCTCTAAAGGACATAAATTTATTCTGAAATGCTTCTAAGTTACCAGTTACAACCAAAATTACTATAATATCTTTGAAGACTCTCCTACTAAATTTTACTCTAAGCCCAAGAAGGTGGGGAAAGAAAAAAAAAAACAAACCCAAAAAACCCCACACTTTGCTATGTACTAGTATACTTAAAAATAATATCCACAGTAAGGAAAGAAAATTTACTTTGTAATCAAAATAGAATCTCGTGCTTTACACTGAATCTCTTATTCAAATCATATGGAAATTTGCAGTGACATTTAAAAAAAAAAAAAAAGTGACACATTAGCTGTGTAGAATTTTACCTGAAAATCATGGAAACCTTTTCAGTAACCGAAAACAACTACAAAAAATGATAAAACTAATGAAACTTTATTTTCTACCAGCTGAAGTCTCACATGCTTCCCTACTTATCCTTTTTAAGTCCGCATGTTCCCCCGTACATCCTGCACGAGTCCCATGCTCACTCCTCCCCTCATCTGAGCACTGGTTCACCAAGGCTGGCCACACAAGTGGCAAAAATACAATTGGACTGGCTCAGAGCTACCCATACCCTGACTGGCTGGCAAGTGTGTGATACCTACACAGCCACACACTCCTGCTTTTCAGAACAAATCAGGAGCCATGCCCCTCTCTCAGCAGGGGCACAAGTTTGGCCATCATATCTCACTACTGGGAGAAACCTTTTATGCTTGAAGTCACCACTTTCCTGCTAAATTTAGCTGGATGTAGTTAACAGGTTCAGAAGTTAAAGGGAAAGATAAAGTAAGTCCCTCTAACTCTGGAATACTTTAAGCTGTGCTAATTCAAGGTCACCACACAAAGCTTTGCCAGACAAGATATTTTAGAGAAAAAAAACCATGTATACGGTACCTCTCAGTTAACACACAACAACAGCAATATCTTCTTTTGATGAATTTTAGGTGGAATGGATGCTTCGCAAGTGTACACACTTTATAGATTATCATCAATATTTCCAGTGACAATACCTAAAGAAATTGCTTGATCTGTTAAAACACAACTCTTATGGAGTGAAGGAGTGAGAAGGATGCTTTATCATTCTTTTCCACAGCCAAAATGCACTAACAGTCACTTTATGCTCAGTCTTGTGTAACACACACACACAAGCCCACTACACAAAAAACCCCCAACAACACAAACAGCCAACAGAAAAAAGCAGACAGTTTTCATGGGTCAAGGTTTTCTTCAACACTTTCTAGTGTAACCTGGCATAAGCTATAATCAAACTGAAATACTGTACCAGACCTCTCAAGATTCAAGACCTAAAACAAGACAAAAATAAAAATCATAAAAAGCAATACAACAAATTGCAAATTCATGGAAAAAGATCAAAAACAACTCCCAAAAAACCTAAGTTTCTATGGCTCCAAGTCAAAATACAAATGTAAATCTGAAGTTGCTTTTATGTGTTTACCGATTACAACCAAAAACCTAGATGATTTTATTTTGTCCTCTAGTCTTTGGAGCATAACTGTAACACAACATTCATCTACTCATTTGATTTGAAAGTATCAAAAATACCATAAAGTGTTACTGATTAACTGCATTTACTACTGTTTCCATGACCCCTTTACAGCAATTCAATTAGGTATATGAAAGAAAAACAAAATTTCAAAACTCTGAAATATTTTACTCCTTATTTTTTCAGACTTCCTGAGTCTAGACCTGAAAATCATATGTAACATATGGTGCAAAAATCAGTAATTTAAAAAAGACAAACGCAAATACACTAGTCAGTTAAAAATACAAAGGAATGTTTGATTAATCTGAAGAGCGCAGATATGCCAAATCCCATTTTAAAAGAGTAGCTCATAATATCGCAGTTTTAAAACTGAATCGACATTTGCTTTCGTCTATGCTAATTTTTAATTAATCTGCAGGGAAAACCATTCAAATAAATGCTAGTGAAAAACTCTTTTGATGTTCCACTTGTTAGTGCAACTGATCTGAGTTTGAAAGGCTGATCTTTCACTGGATAACAACTGTATCCAGCAGAGCAGGCAGAGATCATTCCTCAGAATGCAATCTAATAAGCAAGGTCAAAGGGAAGAAATTAGGAAGGGACTGAAGAAGTTGTTACTCTTGTTTGGCTACACCTTCAAGGACAATGTTTTCAGTTTCTCTGAAAGGTCACAGAGTCGATCCAGCAACACCAGCACGCACGCGCTGGTCAGCTGGCCCGACGGGTAGTAGTTATTCAAAACCATCTCCACACTAAACCTTAACTTGCCCTCAAGTGAAGAACCGTTTGACTTTGGAATTCCCCGAAGTAGCAGCAATACATAAACTTCTTCAAGACCAGGACCGTTGGTTGGGATGTCAGACCTGAGTTCTCATGGCAAATGACACCACCTCAGCTTATGCCTGACATGAAAAGCAGTAGTTCTGAAAGGGGCGTTTCCCGGAGTCTCTTCCCCTACACCATTTGCAACTATCAACCACTAAACTTTCTGAACTGACAAGACCACAGCAAACAACATCCTCTGTGTGGTGAGGAAATAAACCAATTACTTGCTTTAATTGACTGAAGATTACCAGGATTATTCTTAATAAATAACAGATGCTTACTGAGATGGCAACAGATCTTATCATACATTACTACAGAACACTGTTATTGTATACATGATACTTTCAAGTGAGAGAAAAAGTAACCATATAAAAGGGTAATTTTAAAGTAAAGATTATCACAAATAAAAATCTGTATAACCAGTACTTTTTAAGCATTACTACCTCTAATGAAACATTTTCCTCAGGAAATAAACTGGTTCAAATGCTTTACATTTTACACCTTTCTCCACTGACAGATTTGTACAGCTACTGCTCTCAGCCCTAGCAAAACCAGAGTATTTTTGAAGAGAAATGCTGAATAAGTAGCAAGACTAGGTAATATTTTCCTATCCCCCTGAGGAAGCTGATTAAATTATATGAATGAAAACTGCCTAACTCAGGTAATCTAGGAACTTCTAATATTTTTTAAATATATCTGCTTTTGAATCTGTTACTATAGAAGATGCATTACTTCACGGAAGAGTTTTAGACAGGTTCCTCAGCAGATGTCAAATGACCTGCACAATGAAATCAGCAGAGCAAACTTACATTCACAGGTGCTCACAATCACTTTTCAAATATAAAGCACGTATCACCCTAAAACTGCCTAAGGAATATTTATTTGCAGTCTGAATTACCAGTAGAATGTTATTTCACAGATCACTTTCTGTGGTGCAGCATGGACCAAGAGTAAGTTCTAATTCAGGAGCCACCAAAGTCAGAAAATGAGCATGGTTTTTTCTTCATGCCATCATACTTCAGGTGTCTCCGCTGCACAACAAAAGCAACACTGATGTGCTCTACTTCACAGAAATAGTTTTATAGGTAAGTTTTATTACTATGCATTTTTCCCTCAAAGCAGGATTGGCTCATTTGCACAGCAACAGTTTGGGGTTTACAAATTACTCACTATTCACCACTGCTACAATTCTTTAATAATTAAGGGAACTATTTCTACCAGTCAGAAAAGCAGTGGGTGCAAGATTTACTGCCTAGCCTCCTCAGGAAGCATTTGTCAAATAGAAGTTGTATGCATTGTAGCAATCAACATGCTAAGCAGCCTTCTCCTAGTTTGGAAATTTCCTTTCTATTATTTTATCTAATTATTAACAACATTGGCAACTTCAAAATTCTTTTTTTTCCCTCCTATACCAAGTCATGGAATGTCGGATGAGATTTGCTAAAGGCCTTTCACACTGTGAAACTACACTTCGAAAACCAAGACTTGGGGCAGAAGTAGTTTTATCACTACTTCTGTCAATGTCTCTCAGTGCTCAAAGGGGTTTTTCTCTACCTAATTTCATCAGACGATCCAATTTTGTATATAGAATCACACGGTGGTTTGGGTTGGAAGAAGCCTTATGATCATCTAGTTCCAATTCCCCTGCCATAGACACATTCCACTATACCAGGTTGCTCAGAGACCCATCCATACATGCAAAATAACATTTAATATTGATGGTGAATCTCAAAGAATGAGAAGAGTTGAGTCATTTTCTGTTGGACCCATCTAAAAAAACTGTCACAGAAAAAATACTGATTCAGTAAATGACCTTCTTCACTCTACAGCATTAATGAACCATACTCTAATGAACTTACTGGCACAACATGCCAGCAAAAATACTTGCTTCAGATGAAGTACAAACATTCAGATTTCTCACACCTATAATTATCAACCATAGAAAGAAAACATTCAGTCGACACAACAGTTTTTGGCTAAAAGGCACTGTTCTCAGCATGGAACTTCATACAGGAAAAAGAACTCCAGTAAAACTACAAGACACTTAAACATGCAAACATAGTAATGCACATACTATCTTGCTACAGCAAAGATGTAAAAACTTGCAAATGCCTCTTCCTCAAAACTCTCCTCAGAAAACCACAGTTTAAATTTGGTGAGGCAAATCATATAGATCGTTACATTCACTCAAGATTACTTTTACAAGATGGCATCAAATCTGTTTACTGAATATAAAGAAATACCAACGCCACCTGCTTCAGAAATCTAGTCCATAGTTGCAATTTTTCTTTGCTTATTACACAAGTGCTCTCAAAACAATATTTCCTTACCGAGAAACAGAGTTGTTACACTATTATATTTAATTAACAAAAAAGGGAGCCTATCTTAAAAATAGTATGTATTCCTTTATTTTTAAAATATATTCTTTTGCTCTATAAAAAACCCCACAAAAACCAAAAAACAAACCAAAAAACCCCGAATTTGTGACAGTTAAGGACTGCCTAGAATTCCACTGGCACATATGGTCACGTTACAAGAACCAGAGCCGTAAACAGCCTGTCTGCAGGGAGATACCTGTAGCTTTCAGCAGAGCATAGAGGAATTATCCTGCAGTTTGAGAATTCATAAGCTCAAGGTAGACATGTTTTGTAAAGCTCTGTATAAAGACCTAAGTCACAGTGCAAGAAAACCGAATACCTTTGGTATACAATAATGTTGTGATCTGCAGCAACTTTCCAAAAAACAAAGAATAAAACAAAAACAGCAATGAGCTTACACCACAGAGGTACAGCAGTTCTCATCAAAGATTTAAATGCAGTGCTATTCCTAGCCCCCATCTCAACACAGCCATGGATATTTTTCCAGTTTGACTAGATTTTCCCCCTCCCTAATTGCTAGTTTTAATTAAAGCCGACATAGATTAAGAACCAACCCTAAAAGCAGCACAGAGAGTGTGCAGCAATTACGTGCAGAAAGGCATGTGACATTTCGTATCAAAATCAGACCGTGGAAACGCTAAAATGTAGATACCCCTTCCAGCAGAGGAAACCAAACAACTGCCCCTATGGTGCTGGTGCCCCGCCAATCCCCAACACCGCACGCACGCATCCCAAATCCTCCTTCACTCCTATGTCCTCTGCGGACGACGACTGGGACGCTCCAAAGCCCGCATTTCGCCCCGCACAGTCCGCAGGTCACCTCTCGGGCTGGAAGAAGGGGCAGGTAAAGCAGAAGGGCGGCAGGGCAGCGCCGGCAGACGCAGCGCTTGGGTTCAATGGAGATCCCAACACCGAGCAGCCGCTTCCTGCGGCGGCGGCGGCTGGAGCATCCCGGCGGGCACGGGATGGGCAGCGCGTCTGCTGAGGTAGGGCTGGCAGCACCCAGCCCCGCAGCTCAGCCCACCGCCCACCCCGGCCAGCACCCGCAGCCCCTCGACTTGCCCCTCGCCTCCCTGGTGACCCCAAGCCAGCCGCAGCCCCTCACCGCAGGCACCCTGCGCGCAGATGGTTTTTCCGCACACCTTGACACGTTTTTCAGGCATACACGGCCCCCTCCGCTCCCCTCCCGGCTCAACGAGTCGGTTCCAGTGTCTGCGCCCCAGCCTCTCCTCGCCGCCCCCTCCTCCCCTCCCCACGGCTCCCGTCGCCTCCTCACA
>VZTN01025044.1:122268-139782 GCA_013400515.1 Erpornis zantholeuca
CTCCCGGAGCGTTGGGGGGTCCCCGGGCGGCCGAGAACAGGCTGGGAAAAGCCTTCGGACATAGGGAAAGGGCTTCTTGTGGCGCTGGATCCCTGCGGAAAGGAGCGGCGCGGCACCTTGGAAGCTTATCTTAGAGCGGGCCGGGGGATAGGCGCAGGCAGACATCGCTAATCGCCGAGGACGCGCTGCGATAAGGCCTCGTTATCGCGCTGCGGTGGCGGTGTCTGATCGCTGTCAGCTCAGAGCAAGGCCAGGGCCGTCCAGGAGGGCAGGACTCAGGCTTGAGAACTGTCTTGGCGAGGGCTAGAGACACCTCTCAGAACCCGAAGGTGTTTAATCAGTGGAATATCCTCCAGATGTTAAATACCAGGCTAACGAGAAGCCGTGCGCTTGATTCAGGAAGTGTGCAGATACATCGTACAGCTTGTACATAGCAGGCCTGACGAGAGCTTTATAAATCACCTCCTTAGATCTTCTGAATGCTTCGGAGAGTTGGTATAACCCCTCGGTTTGTTACAGTCACTGCAAGCACCAACTGTAAAGTTAACTAATTCTTTTATCTCTTTTCTGTCCATTTTTACTATCGTTTCTGCGTCATTTTAAGACTGCTGGTCTACACTTCTTCGTGTTGTATAGAATGCTGCCTGCCGCGGGACGAATGAAGACTTGGGGGTCTGGGAAAACTCTCAGAAACACTAAAGCCTTCTCCTCTGCTTTCCACAAGTTATCCACATGTCATCCTCAAGTTATCCACATGTAGGCGAGACTCCAGTGAGTAGAACCTGATGGATTTCAGGATTCATAAACGCCTCCTGTGGAATATGGGAGGAATCTAGCCTATTTCACCCACCTCCAGTGAGGAAACACACTCCACTTACCTAAAAACAGGCCATAGAGATATACATAAACTTGTCTGTGAATTCAGTCACCAGAAGTGGTGGTTTAGGTATTGAGTGATGACACAGACATGAGTGATGACATCTGACAAGAAGGTCCTACTGGACAGAGATCTGCCTAATCAAAACCGTCCCACAATTGGACACATGTTAGTGTAATTACTGATGATTAGCAAATCATGTCTGAACATTTTTTTGTAAGAACTGTTGCTGGAAGCCTAACAGATTAAAGTCACTTTACCTGCCTGGCGCTGAACCCTGTTAGTCCAGTGGATGTGTGTACACACATGGCAGCATACTCTCGTCACTGCTCTGCACCTGCAGGCTCCAGCCACCTGCTCCATGCAGTGTCTTCTCTTTGATTACCTGTCCAAATACTGCTTCATCTTAGCACCTCTCTGCTTTCTCTTTCTCACCAAGCCGTTTGACTCATAGAGCTATCTTCTTGTCTGGAAAAGTAAATGGGAGAATGAATCCATGTTAGAATTAACTCAGAAAAAAATACTGCTGTGTTTTAAACTGAGTGTTTTTCCTCTCCAGCTCAGTGTGGGGCTCTAAGACCAGCAGTGGCAGGAAGGATGGGGATGTTGAGGGCAGCAGCAGTGCCCAGGGACTGGGAGAGGGCAGGATCATCTCTTCCTCTGGCAGTGCTAGCTCAAAGTGTTTGTGTAACTGCAGGGTGCAGTGACACAAACACCTTGGATGTCTTTTATCAGCTCCTGTTATCTCTCGTGCTGCAGGTGAGTGCTATTCGTTTACCCTTCTCTTTTGCTGTCCTACTCTGTGACCTGCCCAAGGGCACAGGTTCCTACTGTCCCCTTCCAGCTTTCCCCCTGCACCTTGCATTATATCTCATAATTGTAAGGCCAGAGAAGACACTGTTTCACCTGGCTAATCAGAAGAAAAAAATATGGTGGTGAGACCAGCTTTCTGCTGAATCAACCAACTCAGTCCACTGAGACTGCGACAGCTGATGCGTGACTGTGTTTATCTTCCCTGTTCAGTTTTTGGCCTGCCCAGGTTCCTGCCCTGCCTCTGCCTAGCTGCAGGAAGGGCAGTGCTGGTGCAGTGGCAAAGGCAGGGTTACATGGGTGGAAAATCAAGGGCACGCTCATACGTACTGAGACGCACTAAAGCTGTGTGCTCTGCTGCAGAAGAAAGGCAAGACATCTGAAAAAGCACTTGTGCATTATTTAAGACACAAAGAACTTGTCTTTGTTGACTCTTACCAGCTGGGTTTGCAGCATTACAGCTACAACAAAAGGTACAACATGAACTACATCATGTTTTTCAGCCTGCAATATTTGATTCCTTCAAGATTTGGGGCTGCTGGTGAGGATTTTGGGAAGATGACCAAGGCAAGATCGTTGCCAGTAGTCTTCCACTTGCCAGATGCACACCTGCATGTGTGCTGGAGAATGGTTACTGGCTTTCAGATAATAGTTGCTCTCTTCAGCAGGCTCCAGCAGCAGCAGCAGAACTGGACTCAACTTACATCACAGAGTCTCAAATAAAAGAGCCTATGTGAATGTATTCAATTACAAATTATTTCTGTATGGCTTTACTAGATATCAGAAAAACAGTACTGTACAATTATTTTTATGCAGCTGACCTCTTTATCTGGCATTAGCTCTTCTTGATGCTCAAATGTTTCCATCTTCCTGAGAGAAGCACAGCAGTAAGTTGGTGTCACACATCTGGCATTAGGACATTTATATTTTCCTTTTTATGGGATGTGCACTTATTCCACATAAACAGTTGCAGGTCCGTTTTCTTACCTATGAACTGGGACTGATAGTAAGGTAGCAGTAAGGTAGATCTTTCTGTCTTGACTTGCCAGAACTGTTCTATCTTGACAGTCTGTTGACGGGGCAGGACTTGTTTCCCTACTGTCATCTTTTGTGTTCATCTCACACAGACCTGCTCCCAGAAAAAGTTCTGGATCCTCCAACTAAAACAATGCCAGTGTGTGAATTCTCTGTTGCTTTTCCCACTGGCCTTCAAAAGGAGAATTTTAGCAGTGAAACTTCCTTGTGCCAGCAAAGTAAAAGCCAGTTCCTGGCCAGTCACACCAAAGCTGGAGCGTTGGGAGGGTGTTGGGGTACAAACACAAGTTATCTGTACAAAATACACCAAGAACAGCCCTCTAAATGCTGTGTCTCTCACTGGCACCCAGGACTCTACTGGTAGTGGGATAAGAGAGCTTACACACATGCAGCATTAGTATTGAAAAGCTCATGAGGGATTTGTCTTTGAAATCATTGCATTTAAATGCCTTTTTCAAAGTTATGTAATGGGTTATCTTAATTTCAGCTGTGAGTAACAACAGTAATAATATCTCATGGCTTATTTGTAGTGTTACTAAAGTTGGTTGTTGTGTGTAAGGTTATATCTAAAGTATATGAATCCTTATTGTTCAGAGGAAGCTCTTTTTTGAGTTTTACTGATTAATGCAATGAAGGAGAACTTTCCCAGTGGACTGAAAATAGCATATAGAAACAATTTCTAATGTAGGTTCAATAGAGAAACTACATGGAGTAAAAAAGTGTATTCTGGTCTACTTTCATCTCTCTCCACAACCAAACAAAAACACATTTGAGGTTTGTTTGAGCTGGAAAAAAAAATTAAGAGAACTAAAACAGCAGGTGGGGGAAAGGGCAGAGCAGCTGGAACAGGTTGATACTAAGTGTTGCCAAATTTTATACAATCTTAATCTGAGAGGCCACTTTGGCTTTAAAGTTCAAAACATACTGACTATGCTCAGGGGACATAGGGAAATTTTTATACATGATTGAGATGAAATGTAAATGGAGCTACATGGTTCAAGCTGGTTAACAGCAGTTTCAATTAAACACATTCAAAGGTGCAATGATTGCTTTACACCAAGAAACTCCAGCAACAAACATTCTCTTTTAACGTTACAATATTCTTTGCAAAGGTTAGGGCTTGTTTTTCCAAAATGCTTTTCCAAGTAAACCCAATTCTTTTAATTGCAACATCTATGACTTCCTAAGTATCATCTGCCTTCTAGTTCTACCTAGCAACTCTGGTAGTTGCAATTCCAGTGGGACTAGAGCAGCTGAAATTGTTTTTACCTGCTCTGTAATGATATCTTCACTCTTAATAGTAGGAGAAGGAAAAATGTCACTGAAAGAAGTTAGAACTTTTAAACTAACTTTAGAACTACAAGCAGACTCAAGAGGGTAAAACAGAGAAAGGAAAAATATATCAAGGCAAGTTCAAACTAATGAGGAAGGCTGAGAAGCATAAGAAAAATATTTTAAGGTAGTTACTATTTTAATTATTATATACAGGAGAAAATTAATTAATCTTGCAAGAAGCTTTGTAATATTAGAATATCAATTTTTTAATTCCCTAAAGTCACATTTAATTTTTAAATGGCACATTTTCAGCAGTTCTCCCATGGTTAGGGTGCAGCTGTAATTTTCTTGGAAAAATAAATGAGCCTTAATGTTAGCACAGTGCAAATTAGTGTGAGTTAAAGCACAGCATAATCAATGAAGCCTAAAACAGACAGCTTGTGCAGCCACACCTGCTACACCTTTCCATATTGCCCTGTAATAAAACCCTTTGATAACTTTCCAGACTCTTCTGTTTCCTGTGCTGCTGCGGTGGCCCTTTCACATCACTGGCCTTCAGTACAGGTGCAAAACTCCAGCCATGCAAAAGGCTTTCCAGGCCAGAGCTTCAGTACACATCAGCCAGTCCAAGAACCAGGATTGTACCCAGCAGGAGCTTTTATGAAGTTGTTGTTAAAAGGCAGAGAAGGTGGTAACTCAGAAGAGTTGTTTTGTATATCCAGTGATTTATTCCTACAAATTGTTTTTATCACTGTCATTTCTGTGCAAACCAACTCCAGTAGAGATATGTGTGAGTAAAATCACATGAGAAACGATTCTTTGATATCTCCAAGATTACATGCCTATCAGGACCACATCATCAGCCTGAGAGGTTGAATTACCCACTTCCTGGGAACTAGATATTGTAAGGAGGAAGGTACAAGTGAGGGATAGTAATGCCTATCCTGTAATTTAGACACAGGAATGGAAGCCCTGAAGGAATGGATTTGGAGTTGGCTGTGCTACAAGGCTTACTCCATACCTGAAACCTACTAACATAATCACTTTAGCCCATGCAGTTTTAAAGTGAGCTCAAATGTTCTGTCTCTTGAAGTTCTAGTAGTGTTTGGAATTTGATAGTTTGAGTATAGTAAAATGAGTATAAGATCTCCCACTTAGGGGTCTAGTAATCATGGGCATCTCAAGCACTCTCACTATTAGGGAAAAGTCCCCTTCTTGACTTCAAGGAGGTAAGTACTTCATAAGATAGAAACTATTGCAACATCATGCAGTTTGCTTGCTGCTAGTTGAAGTAGTTAATGTTCAGAACAACTGCTTAATGCTTCACAATGTGGATAAATTTAGGTGCTGCTTAGATGTCCATTATGTAAATTCTACCTCAAAGTATATTTTAAGAATAACTGGAACACAGAAAGATAAATTAACCTCTTTGTTCTTTAGGTTGGAAGACATTCAGATGAGCAATTTTGCTAAACAATATTGCTACTTATATGAGACAGATGAGCCAAAAGAGCCATAAGTTTCAAAGACCCAGCCTATTAAGTTTCCACTTGAATTTAGCTTTGATCTCTGGCTTCTATCTGAAGTCACTTAAGATTGATTTGTCCCAAATGACTTCCACACACATGCTCAGCTGCTGAATTCCTGTTGTGTGGATCCCTGTGTGGAACAGGCTGACCAGCAGATGTCCCCAAATTCTACGTAATCACACAGCTTCCAAAATCTTCAGTGCCCTTTTGCACGTTCCTAAGGATGAAGCCACTTGAGGCCATGAATACTCTTGCTGCTTATTCACATTCTCATAAAAACTGAAGTTCTGAGGTGGGGAATGCTTGACTGCTGACACAAAGCACCTTTATTATCACAGAAAAATTGTTTGGATATCAGTTTACTTTTTATGACATGCTGCCATTAATTGTTTGTCCCTTTTATTTTCAAAAGCACTCTAGTTTTTTTTCCCTAGAACAGCAGTCCCCATCCAAATGTGACCTGTACTACTTTTTTCTGGAAGTTCAGTCACAAGAGGTAATACTTTTTCCAAACTAGTATCAATGATTTTGACTTAGAGATTACAAAACTCATGAACTACATTCGTTCTGCACATCAAATGCTCCTTTTACAATTCCCCACAAACTATTTTAAAGCTAAGGAGCTCGCAGTAGGTTGTAGATGCAATGGCTGCTTTGTGGTGAAGGAATGAGGAGAGCCAGAAATATAGGAGACAGAGTGAGATGTGTTCTAGCTTGTCCTTCCTCCCTACAAACATCAGAAACTTACCTTATTTGTTATACAACAGACTAGACTAGTATGTAGGAGCAAGAGGACTTAGAAGAAAGAGTGTAGATGATTGTAGATTTGTTTGGAACATGAAGATTTTCTTTTTAGAGGGGCTGAAAATTAATTTCTCAAACTTTACTATTAGAAGAACACAGCTAGAAACAAAAGCATTAAAACACACCCCCATGAAATTAAAGACAACTGCACAAAATGAGTTGAACTGGCATTGAGTTTATCCATTTCAGAAATCTATACATTTAGATACAAAAGGGAATTAACACAAAAATTTACATATTTGCAACTCTTGTATTGCACAGGTAAAGAGTGTTATGTTTCAAATGGATGTTTACAATTTAAAAATCTTCTGAGTGTATGGTTGAAAAAACAATCAAATATCTGAATATGGCACCAAAGAGAGCATACTATAAATATGACTGTCATGACACAGTGAAGTCAATTATTCCCAGACAGAGAAAACCTTGTGAATACTGCAAGGAACTGGAACTTACTCTGATATACTTGTAACTATTACTATTTGCCAAAAAAGTTTTTTAAACAGTCTTGGCTGAGCCTTCTTTAGAGAGGATCATATCAGAGTAGTGCACCAAAGGGATACTAATTTAAAATAAAAGGAAGTGGCCTTAAAATATCCAATATTCATCAGAATCTGAATTTTAACTACTTCACATTCTTTACACACATAAGTCCTATTACAATGGGAACAGAGATCAAAAGACTGATATTGTGTATGTCTATGTCTCTTGAAAAAGATGGAGGCAGAGTTTCCTGCCTCAATTCTTGTTTATGATCCTCATATTCCATCTGATTAGTAAGGAAGATTCCCTAGAGACTACATCCTGGATTACTGTTTACTTTACAAAGCAAAGTCTTGTTTTGTAATAATTTTGTTATGATTTTAAAGTTGGGACCATCTAATGGTAACAAGATTAAAATGGGCATGTATAAACTTCGAAAAGGTAACAGAAAAAAAAAGTTTATGGATACAGATTCAGACTGTAAAAAACTAGATACCTTCTGTTTCAGGAGTGGCAGAAAATTTTTTTACTATTATTACAGTAGTAATATTGTTAGAGTATGAGACCATTATGAAAGTGGTTTTGGATCAATAGAATTACTTAAAAGATTATTAAAATAAATTTCTTCTCTAAGAGTAATTTTGGCATAAATATCAAGCCCTTGGATTTAGGATACCTGTCCCCAAAATATTAGGGAACAAATGTTAAAAGCACCCTAGTAATGTCTGTCACTGACAGTAGATTAAAAACAGATTTTGTTTTGCATGCAACTACAAAATGAGTAGAAATTCTAATTATGGAAAAATTCCTGATGGTAGACTAGGGTAGTGTGTTTTGCCCTAGAACAGAAAATAATTCAATGGGCTGACAACCTGTTCCTAAGAGATGGACCACAAGGATTTATGAAGTGATAGTAGCATCACAATCATGGTTTCAGGGGTTTTTTTTGTGTTTTGTTTTAAAGAACCTTTGACTATGGCAACATGAGAAAACCTGCTAGTTGGAATTTGGGATATTCAAAATCCCTTCCCATATCCCTAAATCTCAAGTAAACCTTTCTCTTTCATCAAACCCTTTAAAAATACCAGTGGCACGAACCCTTCCAGTTCAGAACTAGGTAATGGGACTCCCATGAAAGCCAAATCAGTATAGTTCCACGCTTATCTCAAGTGCATGTCATTAAGCAGTATGTAGGATACCACACCCATATCAGCCAGATAATATCTGACACTGATTACTGTACTCAGAAGGTACAAGTACATATGAGGTGGCTTAAAAAAAAGCCACATTTCCTGATCATCTTTACCTATAGCAAATCAAATAATTTGCACAGAAATCTTCATTATGTACACATCAACTATACAAGTAACAACTATACAAAATATCTCAGTTGAGCACCAATGCTGACTTCAGGAGTACTAGCTCCAAGTCAGAGTATTAGTATTCCCTGTCACAAATAAATTCTCACATACTTTCAGAAATGTCCATTTTCTAGATCAGCTGTATTCAAATCACTTCCTTCTTTGTGTTCATCTACAACATTCCAAGAAGATTAGTAATAGCAGCAGTTTTATAAAATGTGGGTGTCCTGGACAGCTTTCACAACATCATCAGTTCAGATCTTTGCAAAAGAAAAGACCATAAAATCTGCTGATCTGGACTGTAAGGCTTTACCAAGAGTTCATTAGATGGCATTTATATAACAATTAATCTGAGAATAAATGGTGGAAACAGACTCAGTTTGCAGACTGAGCGTGCAAACAACAAAATGTCCAACAGTGGCAGGAGTCCAGTCCTCAGAGGCAGCAGGGTGTCAGTGAACCATGGCTGTTATGTCACCTTGGCTTAGAGTAACCATAAGGACACCTGAGCATCAGGCTGTCATGACTGGGTAAGATGTGAGTGCTGTAGTATTCCACCAAACTTCCCATGTTCAAAAACATGATGTCTGAATCCAGGTAAAACTTGTCTTCCTGTTGTAGAACAAAAACATATGTAACCATTGACAGTAATGTTTCCAACTCAATGTTTGAAATAAAAAAAAAGCCAAAACACCACTATTAGAACTAAGAAGTTCTTTCAAATACACTATTCCTTTGCAAACTAGTCAGTCACACAAAAGTCCAAATTAAACTCAGGAATTTAATAGCATTTCACTGGAGCTGAAATTTATGATGATATATGATACAGCAACTAAAATGCCCAGATCCGAGTACATGAAGTCTCATTCTAGACCAGATACTTGTAAATCAGCTGATTTTTACTGTCAGAGGTAGGAACAAATTTACACTTTAACACATTAGTTCTGATATATACCTATATGCACACCCATTATATACACACAAAGATGCAGACAACAGTGCAGCTACTGACCTTTTCAAAGATTCTGTAGTTTCTCACTTTTCCTGCAGGTTCATCCCATACAACCAATACCTTGAAGAAGAAAAATCCAACAGTCAGTCTATGCTACCAAGCTCCTCTAAGTCAAGGCATTATTAGGGAATTAATTACAATTCAGCAAAAAATTTTTTTTTTAAATCACTGACATTATGATAGTGATTCTCTCATATTTTCTTGCTTTAAGAATAGACCACATCTA
Organism: Erpornis zantholeuca; assembly: GCA_013400515.1. Classification (NCBI taxonomy): domain Eukaryota; kingdom Metazoa; phylum Chordata; class Aves; order Passeriformes; family Timaliidae; genus Erpornis; species Erpornis zantholeuca. The sequence goes on from VZTN01025044.1 coordinate 131,678, forward strand.
AATTGTTAAGTACTTTGTCATATATGAGATGCAGTATGTCTCAATCAAGAAGTTCTTTGGGGGATAGATTCAGCAATTGCAATTTACCTTTCCAGGCTTAGTAGATGAGTTCCTAATACAGTACAATCCATTTTGTGGTTGTCCTTGTGGGCTATTAGCTTTAAATATCCTAAAAAGAATAAACAATGACATATATTATAATTATTCATGTGCATGACATATTATTAGCACTCAGATAAATCAAATGCCTAGAGTCTTTTTAAAACTCTTATTACAAATCTCTGGTTTGGGTGTAATAATTCATAGTAGATCATAGCTGAAAGGAAGTCACTGTTCTAGCACCTGAACTGGAAGTGCAGCACAGACCATCTGGCTCTCTAGTCCCATCCAGCATCCTGGCAAAACAACCTCCTCCAGATGGAGCCAAATCACATTGCATTCTCATCTCTCAATTGATACATGAGAGCTGAACTAACTTCTCTAGAAAGTGATTTTCATATTAAGCATTTTAGTCTGTGTTTTAAACATAAGCTATACCTATCGAAAAGATCACCAGACTATGGTTCAGTACAGGTTTTTGTAGGATTTATAAGGAACTATTTTTAAATCAGATTTTACCTCTCAACTTCGAAGGATTCAGAGATATTAAGAAATACTGAAGCAGGAAGCCCAACCTGTAAAAAATATGAAGAATATAAATCACTGTGTAAGTCAATGACAACTCAAAACCCTAGCAACTTGTTATGCAAATAAGCCATCAGTATCTGAAATTATTTAAGGTGACTAATCTTTACTATATGCCTCTTTCTCCTTTATATCCAATCTTAAACTCCATAACTTATCAAGGCATTCACTAAAGCTCAAAAAAAATGAAAAAAAAATTACAGAGCACTGTGTTTTCAGAAAGTTACTCTTCTCCTGAAATAATGCACTTAAAATTATTCCCAAAAGTATACATAAGCAAATGGGTATGTGTAAAATGATCTTTTACAATGGATCATCTGCTTGATCTTACTTTTTCATAGTCATCATCAGAATCATCATCAGGTTGGCTTGGCTTGGATGGTACTGCTGGTTTTTCAAATGAAAAACTTCTAAAACTCTGTCCATCTGGTGGTGATCTCCTGGCAGAAACAGAATGAAAACTGAAGGATACCTCATCAGCAAAACAGCAAATACAGAAAACACTGAAGGGATAGTAAAACTACAACTGAAGTTTCAGTTTAGCATCAAATCATGGAATCCTAGAATGGTTTAGGGTGGAAGGGACCTTAAAGACCATCTTTAAAGACCATCTCTTTCCAGCCCTCCTGCCATGGGCTACCTCTCACTAGACCAGGTTACTTGGAGCTCCATCCAACCTGGCCCTTCCAGGGAAGAAGCATATATAGTTTAGGTGGGCAATCTGTGCCAGTACCTCTCCACTCTCGCAGCAAATAATTTGTTCCCAATATCTAATCTGAACCTACACCTCCCCTCTTTCACTTTAAAGCCATTCCCCCTTGTCCTGTCATGCCATGCCCCTGTGAAAAGTCCCTCTCCAGCTCTTTTGTAGCCCTTTTAGGTACAGGAAGGTGTTCTAAGGGTATCCCTGCAGCCTTCTCCAGGCTGAACAATCCCAACTCTGTCAGCCTGTCCTCATAGGAGAGAGGTGCTCTAGCTCTTGGATCAACTCAGTGTCCTTCTCTGGACCAGTTTCAACAGGTAAACATCTTTCTTGTGCTGGGGACCCCCAAGCTGGAGGCAGCACTTGCAGATTAATTTAGATAATCACAGATTAATTTAGGTAAGGAGAGACCTTTAGAGATCATTTGGTCCAAACTCCTGCACACACAGGTCCAACCAGATTAGCTAGATTCACTGCTAATTTTCAAGTAATGGGCAAAAAAAGCACAACACAGAAGGGATGGCGCAGGGAAGAGATACAGATTGTTGGTATGGATCTGAGTACATCTAAACTTGTTAACTAATAAATGATTGAAAAACATATCAGTGCATTGTGTTTTTATACTTACTGTAACTGGGGACATTTCTCTGTTCTAGGCTTGACTGCGGGGGGCTGGTGGCTTGGCACAGGTGGCTTTGGGAGGACTGGTGGCACAAACAGTCCAGGTTTACTATGTTCCCTTGGCACTTTGGACTCTGCTGGCTTCTCAGCAAGCTGTGACAGCTTGGGTTTATTGCCTGGCAAAGGAGGAGGAGTCCGCAGGGAAAGGTTTAAGTTTTTTAGCTTCTCGCATGCTTCTGGAGGAGCAAGGACTTGGGCTGGAGGCAGAGGCTCTGGAGGCAGTGGGTGAGACTCTTTGCCACTTGCAGGCTTTTTGAACACAGGTAAAGGGGGCACAGGGGGTGGCTGTTCACTCAGTCTCCGGCTTGGGAATTGAATCTTTAGGGTAGGTTCAGCTCGGCCCTGTAACTGGGACTCTCTCACACTCACAAGGTCCTCTAGTTTGATATCAGGTAAGCTTCTCTTGGGAGGTGGTGGTGGTACTGGTGCAGTTGGTTTGCCAGCATAGGAATGTGCCCTCGCTTCTGAGTAGGGCGATTTCCTGACGTGAGGAACAGGCGGAGGTGGGTACGCAGGGGGCAGGACCATATCTACAGAAAGAAAACCAAAAAACTTGACACACTGAGGGAGAGTACAGTATGTCATCAAAAGAGACTTCTCAAATCAATTTTCTATGTGATCCAAGACATTTCACTGGCATCAGGTCCGGTAGTACTCAACGTGCTAGATAAGCATTTAACTTGCAGCACAATTATGAAAGTTATAAGCAATAAACTTCTGCTCTTTTTATTCAGTCATGGCTTATGATGACTTAGCAAAGACTTTTCACTTTGCTAAAAATAATGTAGTCTATTTTCTCCTTAAAAGCATTAGTGATGCTCCAGACTGATGACCAGATACAGGTCATCCCAGGCAGGAGGCTTGCAGGAAAACATGCCCCTAAAGGCATGTAATGCTTTCTGTAAGAGGTTACTGCTGTTATTATAAACTTCTGACCCTAAATACCTCTCAAGATTAGATACTCAGCATTACTTCAGTTATTTTGCCAGTTGGAATAGTTATGACCAATACAAAATAATAACCTGGCATTTCACATGAATATTGCCTTCACTGGGGGTCTTTCAGGAAGGCTTTTGTGAGGGAATAAAAGAAATCACATACCATCTTTCACTATATCAGAAGTATCCGGCTGCAAATAAGACTCATCCTCTTCCTCCTGGTCATAATCTGCAGATAAAAATCAGTGTGTTAGACTCTGATAAATACTTCTGGAACTAAGAAAGGATATCAACTACTTAGAGCTCTTTAACACAAATATTTTTTAGGGTTTTTTTTTCTAAAGAGGTGAAAAAAATTAATAGATTTGGTCCACCTTTCTGTATTTACAAGAGGAGTTTCCTTAAATTTTTATGTCAATTAAGAAAGCCATCGCTTATAACAGAGGCATATGAAGTACACTGCTTGTGAATTTTTTTTCAACTTACAAGTTAAAAAAATTTACTTTTTGATCACTTTCTAGTGTTCCAGCCTTCCTGAGAGAAGTTTAAATCAGTTGCAGAGACACAATGGATGCATTGACAAAAGTACTTGGAAAAAACATAATCCCCAAAATTTAACCCTGCCAGAGAAACATTTATGATTTTGCAGTATGGAAGATTATGCAATATGGAAGTGATCTACAAAACAATTTTAATTCTTTTGCCTTGCTCTGGCGACAACAACAAAAAAAACCATCACAAGGAATGGCTTAAGTGGTTTCAATGTTGCCTTTAGCTGTAAATCAGAATAACCAAGCTATGAAAAACATGTTACTTCTAGGCAGTAATTTCTCATCATTGATTATAAGAGGAGTCTGAAGGACAATATGCAGAACTGTGTCCTAAAAAATGTAAGATTATCTGATAAAATCAGTTATTCTAATTTTCCTAATTTAAACTACTTGGCCTCTTATCATCATTCATCTTGTACACAACTCTTCCCTCCCATAAACACAGAAGGACTGAACTACAACCCCACATGAAACACTGATGAGTCTCTTCTCCTCTGTTTACAGCAATGGAACCGGATTTCCTAAGGAGACCCATTCCTGCCTTTTTGTCCTAGGCAGGAAGAATAGCCAGGAATTTCCTTTCAGGAAATGAGAGTACTTGCTCCCATCAACACTGCCCTTAGAAATCTGACAGGGCAGATGGGAAAAGGCCTAATAAAGGATCTCCGTGGAACCTTGAGGCAAGGTTTCTCATGTTGGTTTTCACAAACATATTTCTTGACTAGGAAATCAGTTGCTGAAATATGCTGTGAATGCCTGACAGGCTGTCATATCCTCACTTTTAATTAACCTCCTTGAACAATCTGAAATTCTTTAGTTTATTTGTACCAACAGTTAATGGCACAGAATATCTGTTTCTTATTGAAAACTACGACAGAGATACATTTTGTAAAAAACACCCGTTACAAATTGGATCAGTTTACTTAAACTATGGGAATAATTCTTGCAGAATTCAGGAGAAATAAATTCAGGAGAAAGAAGCCTTATTTATCAGTGTCTAAATTTGTCACCTTCATTATCTGCTGAATGATGGGAATACTTGATGTCAATGGGACGTTCTACTGAGCCATAGAAGCTGTCTGCATCAGAACCAGAGTCACTGCAAAAGAAAAGACAGAGTTCTGTTTAGCAGGACTGCAGCACTGGAAAGGAATGCTGGAAAAGCAGAAGCAATCTATTCCTATATCCTAATTAACACTCAGATATGTTGCTGCTGCCATTTAAAAGATTTCATTTGTTTTACACAAAGTTGACATTTAAAGTGCTCTTTGTGAGAAGATTTGTTTTTTTCTTCATATTCTTTACAGTATAAATTAGGAAGGGCTTTTCTTCTTGGGTCTTACTGCGCCTGTTCTTATTTAACAGGAAGTTACTTGCAGGTGCAAAAAGCCTAAAACACCACTGTCAAGAGCTAGTGCAAAAGGGTGAAAAGCCAATAAAGAATAAGGGTTTATACCTGAATTCTGTCATTGTTTCTTTCTTATCATGGTAGTGATCAATCTCCCTCCTCAAGGATAGCATCCAATTCTAAACAGAAATAAGAATATGACATTCAACACATCAATCTTTAAAACATTAAATGCAGATGTAACTTGGCCTCTGTAAGAACAGAGTAAGTGCAGAGAACACACTCTGATGTTTTGTCTGTATAAAATGCTGTAGGAACACACTGAAATACTAAGTTTTCAGTTAACAGTTTTCAGACTCTTATTCCTAAAGCCAGGTATATATTCACAGTATGTTTATGGATGAGAGATTTCACTGAACAGTTTCCATAATTTATTAAAGGCTTTACATATCATTACTTTTTCCCTGGTGAAAAATAAATATGGAATATGTATGAAATATGGAGAAACCCATACCATGTAGTATGTCATTTACAGCCATTCCCTAAACTACAAATCAAATTAACACTAACTTCATAGTTAAAACTTCAGACATGATTTTCACGACTAGGTATACAAACTTCAGTGACAGCTGCATTTCCAGTTCATTTAGATTTTAGGGAAGTCAAAGATTTGCTTTTTGCTTCAAGGAAAACTCTATTGCAAAATAAGAAATTTACCTTTCTTTCATCTTCAGAAGACGCTGAAAAAAACCATGTCCTGTGCTTCTTGCTTATGTGAACTAACTTGAAAGGAAACACATTGCTTGATGTTGTCTCCTCAGCTGCCCGCATAACCCTGAGAAACAGAACAACCAATACAGAAACACCTTAATCTATAAAATTAATGCTGCTATACTGCTGTTTTACTGGCCAGTTTTGCATTATCAAAAATAACCCCAAGCCCAGAAAAACACCACAGGAGTCCCCATGTGTGCTTTTGCAGTAGTGGTAGAAAGGAGAAAGCAAAAGGAAGAGCAGACTATTATGAACAGCTGCTTTGACCTGTTCAGGAGTTAATCAACCACATTAATTCACAAGCATCACACACTGTACTCAGGGTGTTTGTGGTCCTTATTTCAAGAAGGCACTCTTTCAGAGGAGAAATCAAAACACATTTCCCATGAAAATAAGGAAAAACCAATAATAAAGGTAAACTTATTTTTACACGTTTCCCTTACAAACACTTTCTTACACATTTTTTTATTATTTTAAAACAAGCAAAACTTAACTTCCTTCTTTTTTGTGTGTGTAAAGGATTTCCTCATTTGGGACTCCTAGGAACAAAAAAAATTTAAAAACCCCTTATGTGACTACTCAGTCTAACAATTGTTTCAGTTTGAATTAATTTTCAATAATGCTTGTCTGTGCTTTATACTAATTACATTAGTATAGTGATTAGTGGAATAATGGTCTGTATTCCAACCAAGGTTTCTACAAGACAGCTAGAATGAAGATACATAAAAAGGAATGAAGAGTCTCTAGCATTTACAAATTCCATCATATTGTTCACATTTGTGTGGATTGCAATCATGACCAAATTACAGTGTGGGTTTCTTCTACAAATTAATCTTGAATTTTTAACTAGATACAATGTTTACAAGTACATTCCCCTAAAACATGCCATAAGGATGCTTAGAAAAGTTCTCACAATTCAAGAAAAGATAATTCCTTATTCCACAAATCTGAGAACAATAAAATTGCAGTGGTTAGGATCAATACAGTGATATTTCTCTACATTCTCCCTCTGTCTCTTATTAAACCTTTCTTAGCATCAATTTCAGCAGCAATTCCCTAAAGTTAGGTTGGACTTGTATTAGTAGGCCTTGTACTGATGCTGCACTCAGATTCTGACAGTCCTGGCTAACTGGAAAGTCACACATTTTTGTCTTCAACTTGCAAAGTAAATATTAAGATTAAAAAGGTGTAGTGAAATGAGTCAGACATTTTGCACATGCATTCTCTCATTTATTACTCTGTAGCTGAGACAATTTTGACACTAACTAAAGTTGCTGAAGCAGTAACTCCATAAATTTTCTCTTCTGATTCCTTTCTGGTCACTACAGAACAAAGATGATTTGTCTGAAAGAATCCACGTCTATCTGCACATGCAGTCTGCATTAATCAGTAACAAGAGTAAGCCCATTGCAATTCAAACAGTTTTACTGGTTAAATTACAGAAGAGGAAGGCTATCCCCTTGCCAAGCACAGGAAAAGTCACATATACAACTCAAAAGGAATACATCTCTTGGAATCTGAGGTCAATGCTTAACCCAAATAACAGATGTAGCTGTGTTTAAGTTCATTAGAAATGGAAGCCATAGTCCCTAGCATTAAATAAAAGGAGCTTGGGTGTTAAACAAGTTCCTCGGCACTTACCTGTTGTAACCTTTCAAAGAAAATGCACCCTGGGGAGATGCAGATGTGCTGCTCTTAAAATAGTAGATACATCCCTCATGGATAATCACAAATCTCAGTGGCCCTGAAAAGATAAAAAGTGAGCAAAATATAAATCCAAGGGCAGTTCCATAACTGGAACTCCTTATCATGGGTAGAATTATTGTTTAAGATTCCAGTAATCCTATTAATCACTGTAAATGAGCACAAACCAGTTAAGTAATAGTTTGCTGATGATCAGTCACACAGTGAACCTGTCCACTTGCAGAGTTTTGAGACTAAGGGTAATATTTGATTCCCTCACTTGAGAGGCAGCTGATCTGAAAACTTCAAAATAAGAGACTCAGAGACTGCAGGCTTGACCTCCACCTGTGCTCCTTTACTAGTGAAATAAGCAATAGCAGGAAGACAGCCACAGGCTACAAATACATATTTACATCCATCCCAAAACCATGATCTACCTCTCTTCTTTCACCTCAAGTACATAATGCTGCCAATAAAATGATATCACTTTTTTTTTTGAAAGAGGCCAAGACCCCTTTATCAAAGACAGTAACCTTTGTCTGTTGGGGTATGGGCTTCTTTTCCACCCCTTTCCCTCACTTCCCATAGCTGGGATGAAATGCAGGAGATGTGGGATTTTCTTGTTCGGACTCAGTTGTTTATTAATTCTTATCTATGTTACAGTCTTAGAAGCTGCAAGCTCTGCTAACAAGGTGGAACAAGGCTATAATGGCGTTTCTCTGGTTCTGCAGAGATTTTTCAAG
>VZTN01025044.1:143342-166097 GCA_013400515.1 Erpornis zantholeuca
GATTTAGAGGCAGCTAAGCCTATTATCTGGATTTCAGTGTAGCTTATAACACACCCCATCACATCTGTACACTCTTCAAGCACTTTCATTTGCTGGCACATAGCAGACACTTAGGGAAGACTTAGGTATTCTGAGTTCAAATCTTTGAGTTAGGCTGCTAAAATCCATTTAAGTACTTTGAACCTAGTCCCAGGCAGATTTTTCTTCTTTTCTTGACTGTAGAAAACAGATCTGTAAGGACAGATGTTGCTATTTTGCATCACACTGCTGGGAGAAAGCTGTCAAAACAAATCTAACTGCAGATTCTTTATTGTAGGGGTGGGAGAGAAGAAGGAAAATACAGAAGCTTAAAGATTTTTGTGGTCTGAGCATCTACAGTATGGCTGACTTTAACTCAATGGGTCATTCAGCTCTTGACATTCCTGTTGTAACTTCTTTACTACATTACACCAAGAAGAGATGGATGTTGCATTAGCAGGTACCCACCACAGCAGCCACTGAAGTCACTCACAGCCCCTTTACTTCGGCGTTTCTGAGAACAGAAGGGTAACTTCCCAGTTGTTCCTTATGCAGTTACACTTTTACACTACAAGCCAAAGCCACTGGTACACATTTTCACCTCTGGTGCATAGGGGAGTCTCTTCCATTGGGCTGACAACCAAGTTAACAGAAAGGGCTCATGCAGAGCAGCCACAGCTCCTTCTGACACTGGTCCTCTGTTACAAACAGAAGGCAGCATTCCCCCATGCAGTGTTTGGTAAAAGCTTCTAGAAAAAGCTACACACTTTATTCCTCTTCTCACTCACCAAGAAACTAGATGCCTATTTTTAAATTAATTTTTCCACCAAGCCCCAAACCCATTGCATGTGGCTATTGAACGAATCTCCTTCCCCACTGAACGGAACCCTCTGAACCAGAAGAGCATGGAAGCAGTCAGGGAAATGTCTCAGTTTTTCAGGTGATCTCCATGACAATTCTGTGCTGTGAGGGAGATGAAAGGCCTTGGAGTGTAGTAGGAAAAATGGTAGAACAGCAGTTTCTAGGATGTGCTTCATGATTCAAGAGTGCTTTTGGAAAGACAGAACAGTGCAATCAATTTTGAAGCATGATACAGAGCTTATACAATTACCATTGTAACTGTATACTTCCCATATACAAACTGGTCTGCCAGACTGAAAACCAAACCAATTTGCAATGTACTGCTAATGTATCAATAAAGTTAGTCCAAGTCTATCACATGGGTATACTTTACTCAAACACTATTGGAATGAGCCATTTTTTATTTCAAAGTACCCTGAAAGTTAAACAGCATGAAAAAAGCAAAATTACACACTGAATCATATAACCAGGACAAGGCCAGTCAGATGCAGAAGTATTTTCTGAATCATAGCAGTGCTACTAAGCTCAAACTCTGAATGGATAGCAGACTTCTGTTATTACCTGTGTAGCAGGTGAATGTATACATCTCTAAAGCAATTTTAATCCATCCCCTCACTCTGAGTAGAGGCAATAGCTATATTGTAGGCTAAGGCATAATTTTGCAGGCTAAAAGTCCCTCCATGAGTAAGATCCTGCCACTAAAAATCTGTATTACATTATAGAAGAACACTTACCCTTCTTGGCCTTAAGAGCTACTGGCATTCAGCCCAATTAGAGCAAATACAAGCTGATTCAATTAAGGATTGCATCCTGGAAGAGTCCTGAGTTCTTGCTTAACTTCAGCAGAATATATGGCAGATGTGATCATCTCCACATCTCGTGGTATATAGGTGTCAAAAAACATTACCCTCATCTCTGAGACTACAACTGCCAAAAGTTGTTTTAAAACTTCTCACTTGTTATAATTATATTTATGATCTGTCCTGGAGCCCAGTTTGGTCATGCTGGAAAAAAACAAAAAAACAGCCTCCAAAGCTGCAGTACAAAAAGCAAATCTGATCTGAATTTGTAAAAATGCTCTCTATGCCAATCTGAGAACTTAAAATCTGTAACCTCATAACCATTAGTCCTTAAATTTTACTTGGAAGCAAAACCTAGCTAAGCCAGATGCTAGTTTACTTCTGAATATATAACTTACAAATAACATGACATATATAACACATAACTTACAGAAATGAATGTATTCCTCACATCATGCACAGGGAGAGTGAAGTACCAGTCTCTGCTTTACCAAAACTCAGGCAGCATTACACACTGCAGAACAGAAAAGGTTTCCCCTATGTGCTCTCAGCAATTCCAAGCAAGAACGATTTCTCTGATTCAACCATCTAAATATTTACCATCTGTTCTTCAAACTGCTTTCTGCAGAATTATGAGGTCTCTTGTCCATTTATTAACCATTCTCCAGTACTTCTGAAATACTTTTCAATATCTCTCCTACTTTTTTGGTTACACATTCCATTTCTTAATACTCCTAACAGCCCCTTTCACAATACTCGGAAAGATTAATAGCACAGTACAAACACTGAAGTAAAAAACAAATCTTACAAGACAAAGGGAACAGAGAAATAAGCCCGACTGAAACACATTGTATAACTAAATTTACTTCCTTTAACTTGCTTCAACTTGCTCTTCTGGCAAAAGTTTTCAACCAACACCCAACTCATCTCTTCCCCCTCCAATTCTTTATCCTTTATCCTTTAATTTTCTGCATGAGTTAAAACTATTTTAGCCCAGATACCATACTCAGCTCTTAGCTGTAGTCTGCTCTCTACCTGAAGGAGAAAAGATGACAGGAATAGAAGCCACAAAAAGCACTAACCTGGTGACCTTGTCTGATCGACACATTGTTTTTCTGCTGACAGTTTCACCGAATGATTGTTTCCTTTGTGATGACAAAGCCATTAACAACTTATGACCCCTCTCAGGCATGGCAGGAACATCTCTGCACTTCTCCCCCGTTTGGGTACTCTCAGGTTGAAAGCCACAGCTGTAGCTGCTGCCTGCTCAACACACAAAAGAAAAAGAAACCCTGCCCCAACTGCTCGTGCATCTGCACTGCGGCCAAAAGTGACGCCGAGGCAATGACTTGTTTCCTTTGTTACTTCCTGTTTCCCCCACTGTCAGTGGGCAGCACTATCTTGGTCAGATTTCCCAGCTTCCCAGAGAGGTTATAAACCAATTCCCGCATAGCTCAAACCACTGACAGACATCAAGCTACAAAGCAGAGGGGATTTTCCAGTGCTCATTTTCTTCCTTCTCACCTTTCAATCAACCACTTTCCTATGGGAGAAAAAGAAAGTTGTCCTTTTTTCTCTGTGTACTCTGGCTCTCACGCTTGCAGAGGCAGAGCTCAGAAATGCTGCCTGTGCTCCCGAAGAGCCCGTGCCTCAGGTACTTGCACTGCACCACAGAACTGTAAATATTTATTCGTTTTCTCCTGCATAGTTGGAGCTTCTCTTTCCCTCTTCAACCCAAGACAATCAAAATCGCCATTCTGAACAATTCTGCAGCTTTAGAACAAGTCTTGCCTGTACATTTGAGGCTACATAAATCTGAAAAGACAATAAAATTTGAATTCAAGAGGCTTACAATGCACAATTCTACAGGACAAGTATCACCAACTGATGATGAATAAATGCCATTGTTTTACACTTATTTTCATGTGGAGTTCTTAAAATGATTAAAGTGTTTCACTGACATATTTAGATTTAAACAATATTCCAAGCTCAAAAGTTTGAACAAGACTAAACCAACCAGCAAGTTTCAGAATTATGGACAAGCACATATAAGTATGTTAAGCAAAGTTTATTTCGCATATTTTTGGGGAAATGGACATGAATCTGTACCCCAAAATAGAAGGAAGAAGTCTCCATACAACATCTCTTTTTGTAAACTACCCAACAGTCAAAGCACAAAAGAAAGTAAAATTTCAGATACTGCTCAAGGGTGTATGGGCTAGAAAAACACTTCTCTCAGCATAGGGCACCTACCAGGCTCTATGGGAGGGGAAATTAAACCACAAATACCACACACCTGTTATTAGCCAAAAGGATCAGCATATCAACACAAGTTCCCAGTGCTCTTCAATAAGGATCAGTACCCACTTGTCTCAGTGGCTTAACAGATTTTTCACACAGAAGAATACAGAGGATGCAGCTCAGAGGTTTGTGAATTAAATTCGCTTGCTTTGTTTTCTACAGTATCAGTTACCCATTGAAGGCCCACTGCTCTAAAGCAATCTTTCCTCTCTGAGTTCTCTGTTATCTAAGCATACTCTTCTAAGCATCTCTGCATTAGCCTCTCTGCAAGCTTTATCTCCAACTTAGTAAAAAAAAACTAGAATCAGAATGACAGCACTTGAGTATATGTAACACTGGAAAAAACCCTTTAGTTCCTCCTTCCCTTTTCTGATGTGACACACTTAACTCGGTTTTTCCCTCCAAACTCCACAGTACCATGCTCTTTGGCTTCAATAGTCTCATTAAACCACACCTCTTTTATCCAACACATGTTTCTGAGGTACTGCTTTTCCTCTCTAACCTTGCTCATGCTATCCTCTCTCTTTCTTCATTTTAGTACTCAGAAATGCAGCAGGATTTTTCATTTCAAGTTCCAAGATCCCATTTCAACTTCTCTGGTGATTTCAACACCATCAAGATGGTCCCAGAGTCAGAATAGAAGACACTTCACACACACACAAGCTGGTGTTCCACCAAGGAACTACCAAAGTCTAGATGTTTCACAGTTTTGGGAGACTGAAAATTCAGTTTAGCTTTCTAGACCAAACATTCATCAGAAGGATTGTACTTCAAAATTGCAAATAAGCAATCTGAAAAGACATGAAAAGTTTATGGATTTGATTGGCATGTCTGCCAGGGAAGTGAAAGAGTATCAAATACATCCCTCTTCACGAAGCAAAATTCTGTTATGCATAGACCTTTGGGGTAAGGTTTTCAGACCACTAATCTTTCATTGCCCCCATGAAATCAGTGGTGAGAAGCAGCCTTGCACCAAGCTAGCCCAGGGAGAATTTCACTCCAAAGGAGATACTTCACTTCTTTAATGCTATAAGATGTCACTCAGATACCCTTAAAAGGAAGACCAAAAGCATCTGGAACACACACTTGGATTTCATTCCAGCAGGACCTCTGCCTGAGGAAGTCAGCCAGTCTTCTCTGCCACAGGCAGGAACAGCTCCTGCTGGCAGTCAAAAGCGATCCTACTTATCATTAGTTAATGGGATGCAAGGGCACACACAGAGCTGGCAGAACACTGTCCTTGCCAGTATAAATTCACTTGTCTCAGCACAGCTCACAGGGCTGAGCTGTGTCTGCCTCAGGGGCACTTCCTCTTGTGGACAAATTTACAGGAAACTGCAAGAACGGACTGTAAATAAAAGCAGCACTAGAAGAGCACAGCAACAGGCAAGGCAGAAAAATTAACAAAGCACAAAAAAAATTAAAATAGCATGAAAAACACTTTCTTTCAGCTGCAGCAAGTCAGCTCAGTAGTTAAGTTCCACTCAGAATAATGTGGATTATGAATAAAGAATTCATACATTATAGGTTTCCATAAAAGCCAACTGTACAGTAAGGCATTAAGGAAGGACATTCCATTAATCCCTTACTGACTTTAATGTTTGAATCAGGAGTGGACTATTCAAAGTTTTATTATTTTATTGATTCTACCAAATGAGGTTAGACCCAAGTTTCTAGATGACAGTGGAAACACAGCCATTATATTGAGAGACAATATATTTGTCAGCTGCATACTTCACAAGTGCAGATTGTAAAAGGTAATTGTAAATTACTTGCATTACTTGCCTGCATCCTTCATCTATTAAGGCAATCTCTTGAAAATACAAATAACCATGCATCATTATTACTTCTGCTGGGTGGACTGCATTATTATCTTAAGAAAAAAAAAAGATAAATCAGCAACAAGGAGAAGAAATGAGGCCAAAACTTCCAAAAATCCTCTTCCAATGTCAAAAGAATTCCTATGCTTGAAATTTCAACTATCATCCCTTCCTTCAACTTACTTCAGAAGACCTGAAGAAGTCCTAGCAATATTTTTACTTATTTATTACATATACTTAAAATAGGTAGCTGAAGTCTTGATAATGTATATTCAATCTAAACCCAAGAAACACTTCAAGTCAGAAAGCTTCCAAGTTTCTACTTATACCCCAATGGCTCTTAGGTTCTGAACATCTATAGACATATTGTTGGCTTGGAACTTCAAAAAAAAAAAGCCAGCCAGCACTGGTCTGCAATAAATAAGCCAGACCTCAGAGAAAGAGCATATCAATTAAAAAAAAAAAGTTTTAACTTTTCACCATTGTTTCATCAAACATTTTGGCACACATCCTAGAAGATGATATCATGACTTTGATTTTGGGATACAGTTAATGTCATATATTGCTCGAACGTCTGTAAACCAAAGTACAGACACAAAGTACTTGCAGTATGTGCACAGCTTCTAAAAAAGTAAATTAGATGGTGCAGCTGGAAGACAAGAACCATCTGCAAACTCTCAATATAAGAACATTATTATTTAACAGATTCACTTACACCAGCCAGCCTTGAAAAATAATGCAGGACTTCATATTAATATATTTTAGGGCCCCTCCCTCCCAGAAAGACATTGAAGGGCTGGAGCATGGCCAGAGAAGGGCAATGGAGCTGGTGAAGGGTCGGAAGCACAAGTCTTGTGAGGACCAGCTGAGGGAGCTGGGGGTGTTTAGCCTGGAAAAAGGAGGCTAAGGGGAGACCTTGTCACTGTCTCCAGTTCCCTTTCAGGAGGCTGTAGCCAGGTGAGGGTTCTCTTCTCCCAGGTAACAAGGGACAGGATAAGAAGAAACAGGCCCAGGCTGTGCCAGGGAATATTTAGGTTGGATATTTGGAAAAAATCCTTCACAGAAAGAGTTCTCAAGCATTGGAATGGGCTGCCCAGAGAAGTGGTGGAGTCACCATCCCTGAAGTTATTTAAAGAATGTGGATGTGGCACTTGGGGACATGGTTTAGTGGTGAACAGGGTGCTGGTGCTGGGTTGAAAGCTAAGACTCCATGATCTTAGAAGTCTTCTCCAACCTAAATGGGTCTATGAAGTAAGGATTGAATTAAGATCAGTACAGCTGTTCCAGCACTATTATCGATGTTGCCCATTTTGTTCTGTGTAGCTTTTCAAGTTTAATGGACTTCTACTGAACCAAAAGGCCCCTCAAAACTGTATAGGAGCATTCACCAAGGGAGTTAACTGGGTCAGGTCTGTGCTAGTCAGACCACACCAGGAACATTTGGTATAAACACTTGAAGAAGGTAAGTCCTGAAGATAATTTGCTGCCTTTTGTTTCTTTTTTATATAAATTCAGATACATCACCAACACTCCATTTTCATTTACTACTGAGAAGAGATGAACACATTCTTCATTCCTTTTAACTGTTACTTATATACAAGGTCCTTGTACAAAAAGCCATAAATGCCACTATGGCTATGATTAACTGTTCTTTTATCAGTGCTCATAGAACAATTTAAACTAGAACATAGGTAAAAAAAATGTAACCAAGCAGAAGTACAAACATGACTGCCAACATCCTATTCCTGCTGATAGCTACAAAGGGAGTTTCCCCAAATACACACAGATACTGAAAGTGGGAGTTTCCACAAGTTATTTATTTCGTTGGCAGAAGTTTTCAATTCCAAGATTATTACTGTTAAAATAATTGTACTGCTAAGCTGATTTGTGTTTAACTGCACACAATTCTATCACTACGGTACTCAAAAACTAATAAATTAGGAAGCCTGTTGGACTCCAAAATAATTTCTGCTTAGATGTCAAAAACAGCTTTCAGCATTTTAGCTGACAGACCATTAAACTTTAGTAAAAGCAACACCTACATAAAGGCTTTTAGAAAGGTATAGGGAGGGGTCAAAAATCCACTAGTGATTTCAAAGCATATCTGACAGGTACATTTAACCAGCAGACATCTTGCTGTATGAAGTTAAGTCTCTTGTTAGGAAATTTTTTTTGCTTTCTTAGAATTTTACTTATATTGATTTAAAGTACATCAAGTGTCTAAGGGAAGAAAAGAAGAAAATTATTTAATTTTTTCTGATACTGAGGCATTTTGGCAAGATATACAACAGCCATGAGTTCATTGTATACCATGTTTGTGATGCCTTAAACAGCTACCTAGAAAGAGAGACTAGGCAGGTATAAAGGAGGTATTTATTTGAAAGGCCTTCAGAGGCACACTTTGGGCTCCAGAGGGTCCTGCCTCAGTGCATCCCAAAATGGATGACAGGTCATGAGTTCTTCCCACTTTTATATCAGCATAAATTCACCAACCAGAACCCAGCCAAGGATGGAATTTTCCTAAGCTTGCCCCTCCTCCCCAAGATGAATGTTTGCAGTTCTTGGGCCTAGGAGGGTCTGGGTGTCCTTGGAGAGCGAGCTGGAGAGGCTTTGTTATGTCTGTGTGAGCATGAGAGAACAGCACTTAACAAGCTACAGGAAACTTCAGAGTTACACTAGTAGTACAGGATTTGAAAAATATAAAAGTTAAAACCTAAGGCATCACTTGTACAAGACTAATGTAACTGAGGTCCAAGACTACTATAGCTAATTAAAGAGAGTATTTTGTCTGAAGGAATATGCAAATCAACAAAAAAGTTACTGAATATAAGCAATTTTAAAACATTACTGCAGTTGGATATTAAAACCAACAAAACCACATAGAGTTTACGAAGTCCTTTTGAATGTCTATCAACAAAAAAATGCAGTGAGTAAATTCATAAACTCGCTGACCCTAATAACAAGCTACTAATTGAATCCTAAATAAATGCAGCAAGCCCTGGTCTAGAGGAAGCATTTGGCCATGTCATCTGTGAGTCCTTCAAGCCTGTGTTTCCCTCTCCTGGTGACTGCAGGAACCTTATAGTTAAGCAAATATACCTCTGAAGGCAAGTGGTTGCAGCCAGCAATAAAGAGGAAGCTCAACTTCTGCTAGGCCCTGGAAAAACAAAACAAAGATTTTCTATTTTGATTTTGCTTGTTTAGAGACTTTTGATACAATTTAAAGGCAGTGCAACTGCAAAGACTGACTGTGCTATGCTGCTGTACAACACAGTAGGTGGAGATGTAGGAGGAGTAGATAATTATGCAGTGAAGCATCTCAGGGTTTGCTGTTCTCAGACTTGGAAACTCTGACTATGAACCAGAATATCCAAATAAGCTAATAACCATGCAAGTGTGATTTATAGAATTAGAAGGCCCAACTGGGTTGTATTGCTAATGGACTGTCCCCACCTCCGGCAGCTTTGAAGCTCCTTGTGCTCAAAGCCTCAAGCAAGTAAGTAGGTGCAGCAGAAACCTGGAGTCTTTATTCCAATTCCAGTTACTGTTCCCTTTTAAATCATGATACGAACTTCTCCAAAGGATGTGGCAAAACACAAGTATTTTACCACTCCCACCACACAAAACACTGGATCAAAAGAGTGAAACAGGTAAGAGCAGGGTTTACAGTAACCACAACTTAAGGCTACCATGTATTTTGTCACTTGGGTAAATATTACCTTTGGGTTTTGGTGGGGTTTTGCTTTGTTTTTTTTTTAACAAGCACCAGAAAGAAGAATCTCTGTAAGCTCATGCTTACCTTCTACAAAAGCTGAATTCAATTATAAACACCACATCACATATAGGTGGGATTTTAAGTGAAGATTTTAAAATTAAAACAAATGTACATTGTAAAGCTGCTCCAGAAAGACAGTAGTAAACAAACAGTTTTAATCTGGAGGACATGAGCGGGAACAGTCAATTCTTATAACTTAAAATAACCATAAAAATGTATAATCACATGCAATGGGCTTCTTTTACTAGACAATTTGGACAATGGTGTTTTCTATTATCATTTCTTTATGGAAATCACTACTTCCTTCAGAAGTATGACTAAAAAGATAGAAATTCATTCCTCCTAAATCTTCTTTAAATGAACTCCAACAGCAAGGATTAGCCTGACATTAACTGTAGTCTCCTGAGCTGTAGAGCTGCATTCAAAAGTGAGTTCATGCAGGGCTATTTTCAAGCACAGGATACATTCAAATGTAATACTTTATAAGACATGAACAACAACAGTCATATTTTACACCACAGATCAGTCTGCCTAATCAAACATATCACTGCCATGGTGCCAGCAGTTTGCAGGAAGGTTTCTAAGTAGGTACAACCCCCATGCACAATACTATGAAAGTAACAAACACCTGGCAGTAAGATAGATCAAAGGCAAGGAGCTAACACACAAATTCTAGATTCTTACTTCCATCTGACCTTGATGTCATTTAGCTCTTCTCAAATCAGCTCCTTTTCTGACCTGTCCTGTACATCAAGAAACAGCCCTTATAAAGATGTTTATAAGAGTATAACTCGTTCACTCTGGGGAAAGGACTTTAGAACACTACAGATAATGGGAATGGATGCAATGGTACTACACATGTGAATCAAAACACTTCCTAGACTGGTGACCATTAATATTTCAGATGAGGAAAACAAAGGGGAGAGAGGGAAATAAAATTGAAAAAGCTGTAATACATCTTTCTCGGTGATTGGAAAAACTGGAAATACAGAAATCCATCTCAGATTCCAAGATCTTAGTCTCTGGCACTTCAGAATTACTCCAATAAGCCACTAAGCTGCAAATTCTTAGGCTGGAAGAATATTCTGCATCTGTACCAAGTTCTTACACTTTTCTGCAAACTCTCCTCTGACCTGACTGCATAAAGCTATTCCTATTGTCCAATTAAGTGATAAAAAAAAATTTGTAAACTGGAACACTCACTTTAAAAGATATTTCCACTTCCTTCCCATCAACTCTTTTTGAAATTATCCCACACAGATTTTGAATCTAGTAGGAGTTGCGAATCTTTTACATCCACTCTACATTCTAGTTAGATTTCTTCCTCTCCTTTTCCAATTTGAAGATCCTTCTGGGCATCACATTAACTTATCCTATCAGAGAGAACTTGCTTATTTCCAACATATTATAGCATCACCTATTCTTTCCATTCTCATGGTCACAAAGATGGCCCAAAAGTCATTTGGCTGATTCCTGGCCTCACTGACTTATCACCCCCAAAATTAACTTTTCTTTATTACAGACTAAAAAGAACCATGCACGCACAACACACATATGGAAGTACATATATATATACACACAGTTCTTAAATCGTGTATGTTATACACATCAGCAGCCCTTCTAATATTCTTGGCAGGATAAGCTGTAGAGAATACAATGCCTTTGTGCACACTTCTCTTTTATAGTTTCCTTGAAAAGCTCTTTCAAAACAGTGCAGCCAGACTCCTTACAGAGATGACCTGGTTATGACAAAAGGGCTCTCTTTTTCATGATCTCCAAAATCTTACATTAATGTACTGCCTGGAACTAACAGTCATTATGTCCAAGGAGTCTATATAGCATTCTTTCATTTCCAGGTTTTGGTTCTACACAGAATTTATATGCAGCATGTAACATTTCCAGTGAAAGCTTTTACAAGATTGTACAGAATCTCTTCCTGCTATACAAATCTTAGATATTCTTAAGGCATTCTAAGCATGAACCACTTCTTGTACACAATGAAGAGCTGAAGCTGGATTTCACATGCACAAAGGAAATTCAGAAATTTAGGTCAATGGGATTGATCCTGTTTCAACCTAAGTAATCAAACCTGACATCTTTATATAGTAAACACAACAACAGTTCATCCAGACCCAAGTCAAACAACTTCACAGATGTATTGATTTAGCTGTAGGCATTACTGCCACCACAAAAAAAAACCCCTGAACTTTACAGGAAGAAAATACTCTTTCCACACATTTTAAAAATATGTAATGCTTTTTGTGATTTTTTTTTTAGTATTTGAAATCATACAGACTGATCCACTTAACAGCCTCTAAAAAACTGCACATTAAAAAAAACTGTATCAAAGGCAGCTGCACTTTGATAACTGTTCATATAAGAGAACTCTCAGCTTTGGAGGTGTACTAAAAAGCATTAAAAGTGCATTACACTTTGTCCAAAAAACTTCCTCTTCTTCCAGAAAGTATCAATTCCAGAAAGACAATCTTTCATGCATTCTAGTAATTTATTTTTAAATAATAAGCCACTACATTAATGGAAGACATTTCCAAGATACAACAGAGCTAATTTCCAATTTCTGTCACGTACATCTCCAACAGATCAAAACCTAACAAGCCCAACACTTCAAACTACTATTATCCCACTACATACTTGAAAAACTTTTGTCTACAGAATTTTATGAAAAATTCTAAATTTGGCATCATCACAGATTAGCAAAGATTGATATAAGGACAAAATCATTGTGGGTCACATCCATGGCTCCACTGCCACTTCCTCGCCTGTGCAGTCTACCAGAGAACCAGCAGCTGGCATGGTACAGTCAGAATAACAAATGCAAAGGCTGCACTAGTTATAGTTTAACTGGATGTGAAAAAATAAGCCATTAGTCAGCAAGGACAGGAAAACTGTTGAAGAGCTCTTCCTATGCTCTGTATACATTGGAAATTTAAAGCTTGCATTTTTTGCTCCTTTGGAGTGTGCTATTGTTTTTCTTTATTATTTTTCGTTCCACTTTGTTGGAGATTAAATTGTTCAGCTGGAGATCACAAGGAATCTATTCCCCAAGATTCACTCTTCATTTGGCATTTTGGCTGCTCTACAGAACACTATCATCAACCATTTTCATTCTAATGCAAGCTGCCTCTTCTTTTTCTAGACCATTTTGCTGAAATATGTAACATAAACCCATCAGACCTTAGGTCACTAGGGTTAAACAGTAAATAGTGATACAGTTTATCTTCTGAACACAGGATTTTTAGGAACCCATCAGGTTTATACTTGCTTTTTGTGTGGACTAATGCCAGATATCAGGCCAACTTCATATTTGACCTTTACCTCTGAGTTGCTCAAAACCCTAAAATCCCAACAATAACAAACTAAAAAAAGAAAAGGAAGTCTGCCCAGTGTTACTGCTACAACTGGTAAGGACCGTAGGGAGACAGAGCTTTCTTGCAACTTTTGTTTCTGTAAGAATGACACTTCAAGCTCCTAATTCAGGTGTATTCAATACTCCTGTGTCAGGTGTATTTCTTCCACATGCCTTCTCAATTAACACAGACCAACAAGCACATTTAGAGCAAAAGTCTACCAGGTCATGCACTTCATCTGCTTAGGGCTATAAAAATTACAGGGCATGAGTAACATGTGGCAGGCAAATTACTCAGTATGTTGACTAGAAAGATAGAAATGGTACAGGCATAGAAACAAGGATTAATTAGAAGCATCTAATTAATATGTTTCCTGCAATCTAAAACAGAAGGGAACACTCCAGGAAGGAAGGGAATTGTGTAAAGTTGCCAAACTACAAGTTTCAATAAAAAAGACTTCTGTTTGCTAGATTTTGTAGCAAAAACACTGCTGCAGATCCCTTCTGCTTGGCTTTCTCCCAATAATCAAGTGTCAATCACATGACACATTCCTTGGAACAAGACCTCCAACTTGGAAGAAGAGACCCAAGTCCCAGTACAATTGCCCAGCAGAGAGCTTCCTACTAGCAAGTAATTATTAAAGACCATGGCATTGTTGTAGCCCATTAGATCAGCATATCGTACATCTTTACTAATTAACAGATTTGCCACTAAGCCCTTGCCACCTGCCAACCCAATTCTGCCAGGGAGCCAAATCCCAAAGTGTAAGTGCATAGGTGGCATCAGCAGCACCCTTCTCTCCCACTACCATATCCTTCTACTCCTGGCAGTCCTCTCATTCCTCTAGGACCAGTGAACGAAGCAGAGGAGCCACCAGGGAGGAGGACAAACACAACTGCTCCCCACTGGAGGAATGGGGATGCCATGCAGCCATGGAGAAACCTCCTGGCAGCAGAGGCGCAGCAGGCACTGTGCCAACATGACAGACTGTTTCCAGACTTAATCACTTTGCTATCATCTAGTACTGTGTACATCTGGAAACATAGTATTCCACCTTATCGACATTGTTTCCACCATTGTGAGAAAGCTTATCTGCGTCTCAAAGCAAAAGATGTGAGATTCAACAAGTCCACACATCCCTCTGACAATGCTTTAATTGGCCTCTTTAGACACTTGGTCAGTGGCATTCTGAACTACAACCTTCTTCACAACAGCTGTGCTATTTGCCAAGACAGAGAAATAAGAGCTTTTTCTTTCTTTTTTTTTCATTTTTGTGAGGTGGGGAGAAGAAGGCAGGAGGCAGATGACTCACGGAGGCCTTGAGTACTGAAGGAAGAAAGAATTTCACTGTGAGTTCTTCCCATAACATCTTCCCTCAAATCCAGTAATTTCCTCTATGTGGCTAGAGAATAGTTTGGCTATCTAACTCTGTTCTTCTAGTTTAAACATGAAGAGTACATTTATTTATTTATTCCTCTTTCCCTTCCAAATTCCCATCCTCCTCCACTGCACAGCCCCACATCAAGTATTTATCTAACATAATCCCAGCAGTCTGCCATGCTTAAATTACTCCTGAGTAAGAGTACCCACACAAGCTTATGGATAGTGGGAGTGGAATACATTTGTGCCAGACTATGCATCATCTTATTATTTGTTTGGGTTCTCCTAAACTCAGGATGACAACACTGTTGTATATAACATCTTTTTTTTTTTTTTTTTTCAAGGTGGTTTTCTGCTACCAGGTCTTTAGGAGGAAGAAAACTACTAATCTTATAGCAAGACTCCTCCTGCAATGGGTGTTTGTCTTCTCAGAAAAAAGCCTTTCTGGTTAGCATTCTATGAGTATATTCACCTAGTCCTAATGCAAGTCTCCAATTACATACTGAAGGTAAGGACTCTCTCCTAGACACCAGAGACTGCAGAGGACTGATTTTCCTGTGCTCATATATGTGTGGTACACCCATGCTGACAGCAGAAATTGTATTTCCCCATACAATGCGTCCAAAAGTCTGTAACACAAACCCTACTTCACCCTCTTAAAATGCAGGGAAACATGCCTACCTGGCATCACAGTGGAGGCTGATTAGCTGACTGAAAAATTACAGTGGAAAGCTTGTATGTTTAAGCCTGACTAATTAAAGGCAATTAACAGCTGCAGATGCTCAGCAGCTGTACAAGTCAGGTCCCGTTTTTGCCCAAATATAGTTCAAAGTTCAAAATAAAGTTCAAAATTAATCAAATTTTGATTAATTAAGCTTACAGATCAGTTTTGAATTAGCTATTTGTAAGCCTTTCATCTGCCAGCAGGACCTGTAGGCTCATAGTCCAGGTTTCTTTGTGCTAAATTTTTCTTTACATTATTGTCCAAAAAAAAAAAAAAGTAGGAAAAAAAAAGCTAATCCTTCCAGGAATAGGTACAGAACAGAACAAAAAGAAAGATGAGTAGCTCTTACACAAGCCTATGTGGCTAAGGTGCACAGCTTTATTGGTATAAGGAAATACCAGAAGCTGACTTCAGTACACATGTTTGGTGAAAACAGTGACTACCAGGCCTGTGGAAAAGGTTTAGGAGACATTGCATTTTGTGTAATGCAAACCCAATGTTCAGTCATACCACAGCACTCCGAAACAAGAGATGCTCCACTTGAGGAAATAACTGTGCTGCAGCCATAACACATTGAACCTAACTCTCCTCAGAGCTCCAGACTGGTCTAGGAGAAACAAAAGATTATGTGATATGTTGTAATAGAATTACTGTTAAGCAACATCAAGGTAATGATTTACCCTTTTTAGTAGGGTTGTCACAAGATTAGAGACTAATAATTTAAGCCTCTGCTGCTTGGTTGCAGGAGCTAGATCTGAAGGTTAACTATGGTCTTGCTTGAACACCAACCTCAGCACTTGGATGCACACAACTTCTGATGCAGTTAAGGGGAACTGGGTAGACTTTGAGGTGGAATTGGTAGGGATGTGGCATTTAAACCAAAACTTTTTACTACGTAGTAAAGTTTTAACAAGTTATACAAATACACCAATAGAGATTGTCCATCACCCAAGCTGATGTTTAGAAGTACAGTAAATCTTGTAGAATCATGTAAGAGCTAATAAAACATGAGATGAAGGACCATTTTGAAGATGTTTTGACTTGCAATAAGATTAACATGAAGATATTGAAAGAAATCACAAATAAAAATCTAATTGTTAATTCTATGACTATTTTAAAAAATCTATCTTTGTAAAAATGACCATTTCCAGAATGATGATTAATATCTACCACCACAGTAGCTGAAGTTAAAATTAGAACAAGGAAACAAAGCTTCCTACCAAACCATTTTTTTTGGGTCTTACAAGACATATTTCACCAGACAAGACCGAGGTATTCACGACACTCTACTTCTACCTCTCTTCTTCCTTTTTCGTTACTAAGCAGTTATTACATAAAAAATGAAAATTAGTAAAATATACTTTTACACTTACTAAAATCTCTTTCAGGATCTGATATGCTGCCCTGAAGTGTTGCATTAGTAAAGACAAAGTCATCTCAGTGACTGATTTCAGCAGAGTAAAGCTCTGCTGGAGAGCAGAAGCTTATCTTTCTGGAGAAGAATTGAACATGGAAGTGGAAACTGACATGTTAAGTAAGATTTCCCTCCTTCAAGGGTTCCTGTTTTTTATTATGAGTACCTTTAAATGAAAAACTCAATGATAATAAAAGATGAAGCTGCAATTTCAGTAGAAGAG
Source organism: Erpornis zantholeuca (assembly GCA_013400515.1). Classification (NCBI taxonomy): domain Eukaryota; kingdom Metazoa; phylum Chordata; class Aves; order Passeriformes; family Timaliidae; genus Erpornis; species Erpornis zantholeuca. Next base: position 160,027 of record VZTN01025044.1, read on the forward strand.
CATTTAGAATTAAGGTTTGCTTTTGTTTAAGAATTCATTATTAAATTGCACAGCACAGGTTCATGGTTCACGGAAATAGGAATACTGCCACCTAAACTAGACCTGATTTTATTTCCATCTGTTACAGCAGAGTAACACAAAAAGCAGTTCAGATGGCAGTTTCAGGCTGGCTAACCTGAACAATGAGAAAGTACTTTTACACTGGGTAACAATGGAGTTCACTATGGTTTTGTTTCATTTTCTTGACCATACAAGTACTAAGCCTAGGGATACTAAATTCTCCTACTTCCTTCTACAATTTGCTCTCCTCTTGTTTACTTGGCTACACTTCAAAATGAGAAATCTTTTGCCTTTAGTCATATCTGTTATGCACAAATCACCTTTCATGATGAGTCTTGCAGCACACTTCCCATCATCTCTCTCTGTCAACACTTAGACAAAGAAAGATCTCTGAGGTAGCAACAGTTCCAGACATGCACAGTGGTGCCACTGCCTCCCAGTCTTTTCTTTCCAAGTACTGCCAGAAGCAAGAATGAGGAATATCACTCAAACTCCAAAATGCAGGTTGGTTTTCTACAGCAAGTTGGGACTAATGTCTTAACTGGAACTTGGTAACCAGTCTTAAGCCAGGTGCTGAAATGACAAATCAGTTAAGACAGGAGATGAACCGGAACATAAAATACTAACATTCAACTCTAAGAACTGCATATTTAAGTAAATTTTTGGTGTATATATTACAGAAGCTTCTCCTCTGCTTCTTTTAAGGCCTCAGCTACTATGATGAAGGATTTCACTTTCTGAAGTTTCACTTTTTTGAAGCTGCATGTTATCCTTCCTATTAGAGGAAAGTCTTAAAACATATAATACAGGCACAGGGGAGGAAAGTGAATAATAAATGCTTGCTTAAAATACAGATACAGTCTTCTTCTTAGGGACCTCATTCATGACCTGTGCATACTTGTGCAGTGCTTCTGCCAGAAGCTACAGAATTCTAAAATTTCAGGGGGTTTGTACTCCCCAAAAAAGGTTAAATATTATTCAGCATGGCCACCAGATTAAAAAAAAAAAAAAATTAAGACTGATACTTCACTCAGTTGTTGCTCCAACAGAAATTCCATTTTCATATTTAGAGGAAAACATCTGGCATAAAAGATTTCCTGTTTGAAGAGTCCTTACAAGCGAGTTCATGATTAAAGGCATAAATCCGACTTTCTCCTAGCACTCATTTATGGCAAAGCTGAAAGGATAACAAAATAAGAGCCTTGGTTAAATATGTTCAATAACTTTCCTGTTTGGGATTCCAATATAGTCCCTGCACTGAAACAATCAAGAATATTGAATAAGTGTTTGATGTAAGTCCTTCGTGCATGCACATATCAAGATATTGTACACATCAACAAAGTTTAGTTGCAATGACTACTATATCAAGCAATGAAAACTATAACCTCTTTGCATGGACCACTCTAAAGTTTTCATAAAGTGATCTTGAATGTATGTGCAGGTACTAATTTTTCTAAATGCTTCATGAGAGAGTGAAAATGTCTGTAAGCACCTAGATTCACTTTGAATAATGAGGAATAATCAGGATTTAGCAAAGTCATCCTTAAGTGCTCACACACTACCATATATAGTAGCACCATCTACATAAATTAGTCAGTCAAAATATAAATAAAAGAGCCCCAAGGTCCTGTGTTCCTGCCCTAAGATATCCAAAGAAGTGGTTTACCATGACCAAAACAAATTTTGTGTTTTTCTAAGTTACAGCAGAGTGGTTGCATTTAACTAAGAGAAAATTGTTTACCTTTTAAAAATATAAGGATACAAAGCTAGTTTGAATGGGGAAGTTCATTCTTTGACAAATTAACACTAGAAGATCTGGGTTGGAATTAGACATATGCATTTTCTACAAGATAGAAGAGATCTAATGATTCAAATGTACCTACTGTTCCATTGGGATTAGGAAGTGATTCTGACCGTACATGATTAATGATGTACAGTTTGTCAGATGATGTTATAACTTAGCATAAAGAAAATAAAAATCCAGAAAGCTTCAACCATAACCAGCTGAACAGTTAGAATTTTCAAACATTAGGAGGATGAAAACAAGCATTCCCTGGACTTCTTCAAGTTTTACTTGTGGCTTTTCCAGAAAGAAAAGATTGCAAGGAAACAAAGGTGTACTTTCCCTACCTCAGGGCAACCACAGACATGAAAGTTAATCCAGCAACAAAATTCAGCAAGCAACTATTCCTAAATTTAGCCAGACTTGCTTATTTCACACCAGCTATGTAGCTCAGCTCTTTACAGCTGTTTTAGGAGCCCTTTTTAGATTCAGCATGTCTACTTTTCATGAGGTTAAGATTTGTCAGAAGTACTTTAGAAAGAGCCCTAGCTACACATTAGGTGTCCCTGAATTAGCCTGGTTAAACCAGCCCATGATTACAGCAAAAAGACACAACAGGAATTCTCTCAATAAGCATGCAAGCTGTTCCCCTTTCTGCTCCTAAAAATACAGTCTGCAGGAGCTGAAGCCCTAAGTATTGCCAAGGTCTGATTTCTGAATGATGGTAATTCTTTCTGTACATCATCATATCTGCCAAAGATATTCAGATATGCACAAGTAGTGCAATAACACCACCTTGGAAGAGATAAGAACTTGGTCATTATAGGAAATGAGCTGGCACACAAACAAAATAAATAGATTATTTCAGTTATGCTGGTATGCTACAACAGGGGGAAAAGAACATTTATGTTTGCTTCCATAGAAATTCATGTCCCTGCATTCTCCCCTAACTATTGCCTTGCTTAAGACTAATCCCTTATCTCAAGAAAAATTGTTTTCAAATTCCTGCATGTGTTAGATGAAATGTAGACTCTTCAACTCCCTTTCTTTGTAAGTAAAAAGTAAGAAATTCAACATAGAAGTGTATGAAAAAGACACAAGATTGAAAAAAACTACAAACAGATCTTGGAGAAATACTGTGCAGACAGTATATTGCTCTTAAAAAGCACAGTGCACTGAGATTCCTGCTATGTGCTCTAGTCTAGTCATTTAAAGCAAGCAAGCCAATGATACATAAGCTTGTAATATATAACATGATAAATAATTCCTAAAGTTTACAACCATACCCAGCATAGTTACACTGATCAAAACTTCACTGCCGTCAATTCTTTCCGCAAAAAATCACAAAAGGCATAACTCATTTAGTCATTCCAGCATAAATCAAGTGGTGTTGATAGGAGGAGAGGGGTGTTGATTAGCAAGAGTTAGCAATGGTTCATAAATATTGGAGGAACAGACAGTGACACATGTACATGTGATAACAGTGTAAGAAATACACATTTCCTTTAGAACCGTATTTACAGAAATGAGTGCTTCTCAGATTACTCTTGAGGCTGCCTTGAGTCCCTCTGATTTCTACACTCTCAAACTCCCTTCCCAACACCATTCCACTACAGTATAGGTTCCAAAGCAATTGTGAAACAATGTTATGAGGAAATGCCTTCATGGAGTAAGTTTGCCTTAAAAAAGGCCATAAAAATGCTTAGCAACACAAGACAAGTATAACCATCTGAGAGGTTCTTTTCTCTCTTCCATGAAAAAAAAACCTTATTAGAAGATAAAACACATTGTGGAAGGATCACTGTATCAACTAATATTTTTAAATATAAACAAAACCAATTTATTCTGGCTGTTGCCTGGTAGCTGTTAGGAGTCCTCACTATTGCTTACAGACCTATTAATCAATTCTACTGAGAGTCTGAGCTTCTATGAACTTTCTTGCAGGGTCCAGTAGAAGTAGTAAGCAAGCCAAGATGCTACAGTAATACAAACTAAGAGTTTACAAATAGTAGATTTACTTACATCTGCAAGTACTTTTAATATCAGGGCTTAAGCCAAAAACAATTAATGGACACAATACTTGCAGGACTGCACATTCCAAACAACTTATGAAACTGCTGGATAGTGTGACAAAAGCATAAGCTACCCATTGTCTAACATCCCATGCCAAACAAACTGGAAGATGCACCAACACAAAGACAATGTTCTCAGGTTAAATCACACCTCTCTCTATTTCTGCCATCTTGTAACACAGCAATGAACACACCAGCAACCCAAGGGCTGCGGGGCAAAGAGGAACACTGCAACCACCAGGTTTGAGTGTCAGAGGCACTTTTCCTACAGGTAAAATGACAAATATGTATGTGCCTTTTGGTCATCCACGTTTGTGTTTCAGTGCTGTAAAGAACAAGTTAACACTTCTTAAACCATTTCTACTTAGCACTCATTACCGAAGTGGCTGCCACTTTTGATTGTCTGTCAAAGGAGACTGCTTCACATGCCCTTAAGAAATTGCAGAAGGAGACTTTTCATGCCCCCTTTTTTTTTGCATTTTTTGTAGGCTAGCTAAATTTTTTACAACAATATTAGATTGGAAATCTGGTCTTTGAAGTACAAGGGGTTCTCCACCTGCAGGGGTTTACAGATTCACAGTCAGCTGGTCAGACTGGCCTCAAACACAGGAATTTTCACTCAGACAACCCTGCCTGAGGTTTCTGCAGGGCCTTATCTTGGTGTGTTCATTTTTACTGCTTTGGTAACTTCAAACCCTTTAACCATTTCCAGAACAGTCATTTCTGCATCTCCCTCCTTTATAACTTCTTTTAAAAAAGCTTTTTGTTTCATGAACATTTTAGCTTGAAGTTTGTCATGCTTTGTGGAGAAGTTTATGGAAAGCTGAGAGATTTTAAAACAAAAAAATTACAAACAGGAAACAGCATTTAACCCACCACTAAGCTGACCCAGTACTGACTCCTCAGTAATGGAATATTGGCAAGGGGTATCTATTAATCAGCTCTACTGCAACAGCAAGATGGCTCTAAAATACTGTAACAGGAAAGGAAAAAAATGTGTTATGCCTAACAGAAAAACAGCAAGTTAATTCTGCTTTTGTCTAAGAGTGAAGGAGATACATGAAGGAAATAAACCGCTTCAGCTGTACATTTCCTGAACAAATACAAACAAAAATAAACAGAAGAAGTGTATAATTATTCAGATCTAAATTTATTTCATAACCTGTGACACACTAATAGGAGAAAAAAAAGTAGAAATTTGCTTTTCACAGTAAGAAACAAACAAGTTTAGTGCAACTAATTTCCAAGAGGAAACTTCAGTGGACAGCCAGACCAAGCACACACATAAGCAGGAGACTCTGTAATATGCACTGAGGAATTACTGCACCTGTAATGATGAATTTAGACACAGCATGAGGCCAGTTCAGTCCCACTCCTGACTGTACTTTGCCAGCATCAAGACTTCAGAAAAGAGATCTTAGCAGACAGGCCTTCCATGTAGGAGGGGAAACATATATCCACCACCTCAATTCATTTGGGATAGCAGTATCCAATTTGCACTGGTCACTTGGGGATAAAAGCTGACAAATTAAATAAGTACGTGCCAGGTGTCCTCACTCTCTACTGGTACAAGAGGCACAGAACACAGCTTGCACAGAGACTACACCTGCAGATGGACACGAACTTCATACCTAGACTGAAGTGACAGATGTGACCCAAGTAAAGAGGGGGATGGTTTCCAAGATTAAAGCAGATGTGAACGCTAAAGGAATTCTGTACAGTGCATTTGTGCTCTATGCTTCACTGTTGTGTTTCAACTCTAAAAAGTCTTGCCTCACCGTTTAACATATATTTATATTGTAATTGGAAACATGCCAGGAAACGACTCCTGGTGCTCCTAACTCAAAACCAAAGCTGCAGCTCAACACAAGCGGGCAATACAGCTCTTTCATTCTCCTCTTCCCAAAGGAAAGCCCCCAGAAGAGCCTTTCCTTCCCCACGGGCGGACTCTCACCGACGACTTTACTCCATCCGACCTCCCACCCGCAGGTGATCAAAGCGGCACCGAACTGAAGGCGTCAACCCACGGAACAGGAGACACGAGGCGTCTGCCCGCTGTTTACCTCAGAGCCACGGGAACAGCACCTTGCCCAGGGAACCCAGCCCTGCCGAGCGCTGCCGGCCGCTCCGGGGGCGACCACCCCGCGGCTTTCCCC
>VZTN01025044.1:166529-215852 GCA_013400515.1 Erpornis zantholeuca
CGGGCGGCGCTGGGCCGGAGGGGCAGCCGGGCTCTGCCGGGGTCTGGCCCCAGCCGGCCGCCGCTCGGCTCTGCCAGGGTTGTGTGCACTGAACGTCCCGGTGGCCACTGCCTCGGGTCTGTCTGAACCTGGCACAGCATCACAGAATCCAGATCATCCAGTCAAACCTATGGCCGAACACCGCCATGTCAACCAGACTATGGCACTGAGTGCCACGTACAGTCTTCCCTTAAACACCTCCAGGGATGATGACTTCACCACCTCCACAAGTTGCGGCCCCAGAGGACGTGACCTGAGGATCGGGTTTATCCGACTGGCAGTAGGGTCTGACACAGGTGCCTGCCTGGAAGGCAACAGGAGCAGGGAGAAAGAAAGGAGGTTGTAGCATACCTGCAAACGGTGACGTTCCTTTGCGAGTGTCCTGTGTCGGTCGGGAAGCCCGTGCAGGACTGCCCCAGGTGTCCTGTGTCCGTCGGGAAGCCCGTGCAGGACTGCCCCAGGCCTGGCGCGCTGCGGGGATGGCCGGCTCGGCCGGGCTCCATGGACAGGCGGGCTCTCCGGTGCTCGGCTTCTTGCTCCAGGGGCACTGCAGAGGTAGCAGGGTCCGACACAGCCGAGGGTCCCACCAGCCGTGCTGGCTCCATGCTGGCCACACACAGAACCTTGCATTGCCTCTGCGCTCAACTCTCACTTTATCCAGGTTTTCCACACGTCCGTGGTAGCTAGACCCCATTACTCTGCAGCTTACCTGTACCCCCAAGAGATGTTACACGGTTGGAAAGGTATTTTTAAGTTTTCTGAAAGGTGATGTTTAAAATTTGATAAGATAAAGTTTGCCACATTCTCACATGTTAAACGTTAATTTAAGATATGCTTTTATTTCATTCGATATTTTGAATTTTTTGGCTTTTGATTTTCCATTTGCCTTTTATTACTTCCCGGATATTGGGGGCGGGGGGAAGGGTCGTGGTTCTTGTAGCTAAAAAAACAAGGAGTTTGGGGTTGGGGTTGGTTTTTAAATTTTATTTGTTTTTAGACGTATGTGTCAGGGGAGGTTTACATTAAGTATTAGAGAAAGGCTCTTCACCCAGAGGGTGGTTGGGCACTGGAACAGGCTCCCCAGGGTAGTGGTCACCAAGCCTGACAGAGTTCAAGAAGCCTTTGGGCAGTGCCCTCAGGCACATGGTGTGACCCTTGGGGACGGTGCTGTGCAGGGACAGGAGTTGGACTCGATTCTCATGGGTCCCTTCCAACTCAGCATATTCTGTGATTCTGTTATGTGAGGAGAGGATGGAAAAGTCGAAAATACATTTAAAAGTATGAATAAGGAAAATAAGAAAAAAAGTATGAACAATCTATTTTAAAATATTCAGCAACTTAAAATGTGGTTTTTGTCTTGTAAAAGTAACCTGAAGCAGTGTTACTACTCTGAGAAGTACAAAGTGATCAGTTTTAACTCCATTTACTTTGTAACAAGAATGTAAATGAAAAGAGTGCATTTAATAAGGCAGTATTCCCAAAACATTGATCATTGTATCATTCTGAGTCTTGTTTGAATAAAAAGCAGCAGGTTTCTTTAGTGATTCATCAGCTAATTCTTCAACCTAGTTTTAAAGCTTTTAACCTTCATGGTGGTACCAGAGTAGTTTCTGTGGTCAGAAAATAAGGTGGTGGTGCAATATTTCCTGTATATGCCATTTATTAGTGTTTCTCTTGGTCATTCACAGAACTTTGTGGTATGAAGTAGCAAAGAGAATCCCTCTTCTGAATACAATAGAGAGGGGTCTTGGTCTGTGAAATGAAAATCCCTGTGTTTAAAGTACAACAGAGACTGACTAAAGCTGGAAATGTGATTTGGTGATGACCTTTGATTGATTTGTAACATAAACACAGAGCTGTTAACACATGCCATTGGATTTGCAGGAGTCTCTATCTAAACAGAAATATCATTTCTGAGTATGAGGAAGGCATTGCCCTGGCAGGGCCACAGCAGAATGAAGTTTCTTGAGCTTTCTCACAGTTGCAGCCAACAGCAGCTTCAGGTTTCTGTTGCACAAAGACTGAGAGCTCTGTACAGCCTTGGGGAAGCTGGGTAACACAAGTCCCATATGAAGAAAACAAGCAGAAAAGCTGTTTGAATGTAGTTCTTCCACTGATTTTGGTGCGAGCTCTGTGTCAGAACATTCTGACTGTTGGTGGAAATTACAGCATTTATTTTCCTGCCTGACTAAACCCAGAACTTTCAGTCTCCAGAGAAAGCAGATTAGTGCATTAAGCTGAAGCAGGTGTGGGGAACCTTCACTCTGTTGGCTGAACATGCCCCGTGATTTCATTTTATGGGGTACAGCCCGTGATTAAAATTGCTGTGTATGTTATTACTGGATAGCAGAGTGTGTTAGCGGGTGGGCTGCCAAACGTGTTGGAAAGGCACACTTGGTCCTCTGCTAGGAAAATATTCCCCATCCCCAAACTGAAGGCTAAGCCCTGACACAGACTGTGTTACAGGGTAACAGGCCCTTCTCCATCTCTCCTCTGAGTTGAATTTCGCTTTTGTACAAGCTAAGCTTTCTGTGTGACCTAATTTGCATTCAGTGATCCAGCTGGAAGGACTTGGACACTTGCTCCTTCCTCCAGGAAAAGCTGTACCCAGTACTTTTTAGGATCATTCTTGTGTAACATCGGGAAATCATAGTTATTTTATGAGCTTGCTCTTTCTTAATTATTTCAAACTAATAAGCTCATTACTTGAATGTGAAGCTTTTATCAGTTCATATAATCTTGAAATTAGGGAATCACAGAATATCCTGAGCTGGAAGGGACCCAGACAAGGATCATGGAGTCCAACCCCTGGTTCTGCACAGGATGACCCCAAAAATCATACCATGTGCTTGAGAGAATTGTCTGAATGCTTCTTGAACTCTGGCAGGCTTGGTGGCCATTGAAGCCACCCAATTATTTTGAATTACAATAATCTGCTGTTGTGAGGAAACATTCCAACTTCGTTTATCAGTAGATATAATCTTAGTACAAAAAAAATCCATGCTCTTATAAAAGAGAATGGTTGTGTTGGTCTGACATGGTCTACTTTGGGGGAAAGAAAATCTATTTTATCTCATTTATCTCTACATCCTTTATAATCTTTTTTTCTTTAAATTTGCATATGGAAAATTGGTTTGAAGTGACTATAGTTATGATACTACTTTCACCTCTGTTCTAAAATACAGAATTTGCATAACCCTCATTATGAAAAATAGTAAGTGATTTTTAGCTGAACTAGACTCCAGATCTAACAGACTTATGAAAATACTTATTTGTGAGTTCATTAACCAGCTCACCCAGAATTCTGAGAAAGACACTGTCCCTCAATGCCTTGTGGCTCTGCTTCCTCCTTCCTGGTTCTCTTTTTTGAACATGTTTGCAAAGCCTTGGTTTATTTGTTATAATTGCCTTCCCATGTCTAATTTAGCTGACACTTGGCAAGTCTCATTTCCTGGCCTTGAGACACCTCCGGCCATCAGTCTTTCTTTCTTTCTGTTTCTTGCACAATCTCTGCTTACACCTGATTTCCCGTTTGTGATGGCTTACTACACACTTTGAGCTCCAGCTGCTCCAGGAAAGTTTCTTTGCTTTCTTTTTATGCAGTCATGTGGCACAAGGAGTCATAAGGAGCCCAGTGTAAGCTGTCTGCACCAAACCAGGCACCATCCAAAATGCAAACCTGGGGTGGGAACAAGAATAGGGTGCTTGGGTTTTTTTGGTGATTATTTGTATTCTGCCAATTACCCTGAAAAAATTGTGCAAAAACATGCTCAGTCTCAAGGAATGAAAGCATTTGTGTCAAATATCAGATTCTTGTATCATGCTTGAAAAGCATCAGAGAATTACATAACTACAAAAATACAGAAGTGACGGATTAAAAGCTGATACTGTGATACCAACAGGACTCCTGACTGTGGGATTCAGGACTGGGTTACCTGTTTAAATAAGCAACAGAGCTAATGCTTTAAATATGCTCAGATATTTCTCATTCTGTTGTTTAGCCCAGAATCATGCTCACTTTGAATTTTGCTTGCTTCTCTTTCTTTCAGCTGCTCTCCCATGGGAACGCAGACAAGGCTGGCTCCAGAGACCCTGTGAAGGGGCCCTGATGGGGCCTCTCAGTAACTGGGCAGTACACATTAGTGATGGCATGCTTCCTCCTTGTTCCAAAAGGTAAAAGGGTTTTGATTGTTCTCCTCAACAGGCATACATCAAAATGACAATATATTAAGGTACAAAGAGGGTACTTTTCTCTTTGTTCACTAGAATTGCCAGAGGAACATAAAAAGCATTTAAATCCCAAAGATAAAGAGATGTAAAAAAGAGCAAATGTTTTCATTAGCAATATTCCGTTGTGTTTATAGGACTCTTACCAAAACTTTGGTAAAAATAAAACCTCCTTCTTAGCTTTTTTTTGTTGTTGTTTTTTAATGCTGACAAATACTGCAATTAATTTGTTACATAACCAATTCCAGGGCCCAACTGTATCCCTGTAGAGACAGAACAATCCATTAGGATGGAGGAAGTGTGCCAGAAAAAGCAAGGCTTCGTGAAGGCATTTTGCCTATTTCTGTCACACTTTCTGGCTGAAGCTTTAAGGAAATAAACTCACAAATACTTCTCCAACATATTTGGCTGACAGCTAGTACATCCATCCTTGTCTTCAACGTTACAGTGTTGCTGATGTGCAGGACAAGAGTAAAGTGATCTGTCTGAGGTCGTTACTGTTGCTGGCAACACAGATAATTCCATTTCTTTTTCGCTGTGCTGCATTTGCAAGCAAATTGTATCACTCCTTTCTACAGCAAACAACTCTCTCTCCTGCCTGGCTCTCAGTGTTCTTGTGTGGAAGCAGCTGTAATCTGGGTTTGGCATCTATGATACTGAGTTCTGTAATGGGAAGCTCAGGGATGTCCATTCGACTAACATGTTTTGCAGCTGCATGAAATATCTAGAAAGACCTTGAACAATATTTGAAAAACAGGGTTTTATAAAAGTTCCAAGAAAGTAGTCTGTCACCTACTATGTCTTCAGAGGAAATAATCACACTGTGGACAGCTGGGATTTTTGATCCTCATGATTATACTTATTAAGTGAGGAGAAGGCCATTACTGAGACTAGAAGAATGTATTTTCCTTAAATTGCCTGCCCTTGTTAGCACAAAGTATCAACTTTTCCCACATGACTTCATCTGCTAACCTGTGTTCTGGCAAGCCTGGTGAGAAACATCAGTTTCCATCATAAGTTCCAAAGGAGATATTTCCTTAAAATCCAAAATGTAACCAGTTTCACACTAAGCATATAATTAGAAACACCAAATTGTTGGTGACAGTGAAACACCTCTCCAGGTAAAGTGCTGGTTTTTTCACTTTTGAAACTGAGCAAATGAGAGAGAGCCTCAGTTGCAGGGGCAGAGAATCCTGAATAACTCACTGCTAAACCTCCAACATACAATTCATGATTTGAGTGCTCTGTGCTGTGATCGCCTCCTACTCCTTCCAGTCTGTTGCAAACTGCATGGTAACGGAAATCATCAGAACAATTCCAGCCTGCTGCTAGTGACTAACAACATTTTCATCTTGTCAAAGCGATATAACTTGTGAAGCCTGTGAAGTTTCCAGAAGGAAATTACTACTCACATAACTACAGCCCTTTTAAGATGGCTCACACCAAGAAGAGTGGAGGGCAACATATAAAACCCAGCATAGGAACGCAGCTTTTCAGAGGTCTTCAGCTCCACACATGCTTATGAAGGCACAAACACCAGCAAGCTTGGTGGCTACAGGTTTCAGTACCATGTAGGAGGATTTAGGTGAGAAATCATCATCAGAAGAATGTGAAAGCAGAGATGTCTCAGGAGCAGGCTTTATATTGGACACAACAAAAGGAGGAGCATCCCAGGGCTGAAGGCTGCAGCAGCACCAAAACCCTTCTAGAGGGAGGAAGTGCGGAGCTCTTGCAGACGTCTGCCTGGTGGAGGGAGCTGAAGTTGCTGTTGTGGGTGGCAAGTACTGCTAGGGAAACCAGACAGTTTCCAGTTCTGGTCCCTAACAACAGGACACTGATTCACCCTCATCCTGCCCTTTGACCTTGATGACATCCTAAAGCCCTTTCTCAAATCCTTCTTCATATGTGGGTTATGTTTGCCCTGTTGCTCCCATAGTTTCCTTCAAATACTTGTTAACATGAAGACTTTAACTCTCTTTAACACTGCTTTGAGCATCTTTATTGCAAGCATCCTCACTGCAATCCTCCTTTTGAACTGAGCAAACCTGAGCAGATATTTTACATCCTTCAAGGGTGTAGGATCTATCACAGTGTCCTTTAAAACCCAGTGCATATGCAAATAAATATATAATAATGAATTTAAAAAGCTGAAAAGCAAAGTAAAATAGGCCAGAACTGTTGTTTAAAGCAACTTGCAAGAAACATAAAAGTTAATAGTAAATCCTTTTCCAAATGCATCAAGTGCAGAAAGCAAACCAAGGAATCAGCAGAGTCAATATGTGATTAAAGTTAGCCTCAGAGAAGATAAGATCATAGGAGAGTGTTACAAAAAAAGCTGAATAAATATCTTACTTCTCTAAGAGAGTTAAGGAAGTTCCCATGCAAGACTCTTTCACCTGAACTGTATTCTCCCAGGAGTTCTAAGTTAATACAGTCAAACTGTGGTGTATAACCTTTGGCTAAACAGCAGCATTTTATCTGAGAAGAGAAAGGTAATTAATGTGATTGTGATTTTTCTTTCATTCTCCCAAAAGTCAGGATTCTACAGGCATGGCATCTGAACCAGAGTGAATTAATAAAGAGTGTTATAAAACAATTAGGAGAGGCCAGAAAGGTAATGTGTTATGAAGGAGTCAGCATAGCTCTTGGAAAGAGGTCTTATGCCTCACAAGCAAATCTTCTGGAGCTCCCTGAAGGAGTCACTGGGCATGTGAAAAGGGAGATCCAGCATATACAGACTACTCAGACTTCTAAAAAAACCTTCAGTGCAGTTACTTATCAAAGACTTTTTGAGAAACTGACCACCAATAGGCAAAGAAAATGGCAAAAAGATGGGGAAAAGGAGGCAGGATTTAAACAGAGTTTTCACCGTGAGGAAAGGCATTTTCCTTCCTTGGGAACTGGCATGGCATTAAAGCTGTTCAACATAGCCATAAACAATTTAATGAAAGTACCATAATGCAAAACTTACTGTGAGAAGGGAGATGAAAAAACGTGCTGGCATCGAGTTACTTGGGGTAGTAAAGATAAATGCTGGGTGTGGGGAGGGTCTTGATAATACCGAGCAACAGAGCAAGCTGAAATGCAGAACTCATAATTGCAAAAATCTTCCTAACAGCAAATAAAATGGGCTCTGAGCTGATTGTTACCACTGAGGAATGAGAGCTTGGGTTGTAAGAGTTCCAAAAACTGGCAGTTCAATACTCAGCGACAGTACAGCTGCAAACAGAACATTAGTGACTTATTAGCAAGGGAACCAAGAACAAATCTGAGAACAGCCTCATGTAATGGTATAAATCCATCAAGCTTAACAGACTGGAAACTTTTTAGTGCAAGATACCCCACTGCAAAAAGGGCCTGGGAAAATGCCACAAAATGGGGTGAGTTTGTGATTAGGCTCTAGATCTCCTTGCTTCAGGATGCTGTGGATGTTAGGAGTTCAGTTAGGTCTCAAGTGAGCCTGGGAAAACCTGAAGCAGAAAAACCCATCATAAATTTAAAAAAATCTAACACTTCTCCCTCCAGAAAGTTCATTACATTGAAGGTTTTGGAGAGAACAAGTACTAGGCTAAATGGACCTTCTATAGGACCAATAAAAACATTCTTACATTATTATCATCACTGCTCTTGAAGTATTTTATACAAATTGTTTCTTTGTCATTATGAGAGTGCCTCAGCTGATTTCTCTGTAGTCGCCTGATGAAAGGAGATTGGCCCTTAGCACCTGAGTCATTGTGTCATATTTCAGGCTCTATCCACTGGTGCATTCACCATGATTTTTGGCTGGGATTTCCTGCAAGACCCAGGTGAATCTAGTACAAACAGCAAAAACTCAGCAGAGGTAGCACATCTGATTTTTTTTTTCTAACTTTTCTCCAATTCTTAAATAAGAAATACCTGTGGATTTGATATAACTGAATTATTGTGACCTAGTAATGCTATCAGGATGAGAGATCTGAACTATGTAGAAAATTGTCTCACCCTTCAGAAAGGTGGTGGAGAGGACAGCTATGTCTCAAAAGGGCACAGACAATGAAAAGGGAGCTGAAAGCTCCTTAGAAACCAAACCTAACAACCAGAAGACCCAAAACAGTCTTGTGATTGTGACCGCTGTGGACATCTGTCCAACAACTGTGCCAAGAATTCAACTAATAAGCCAAGAACACAGCCAGAAGCGAACAAAGGAGTGCTGTCTCCTCGGGGAAGCTCTCTGGTACCCTGCAGTCTAGCTTTGAAGAGCACACACTCTGGGACAGACATAATGAAGAGGACTCCAGACCCCGACACCCCACTTTAGATTGAAGAATGTATTTGAAATGCACCATTTTCAAGAGAAATATAAACATCAAACTGTATCAGTCCTAATGAAAATATGTGAACCTTGAACTGAGAATAAGGAAACAGGAGAGACATGGGTGGCATTGTCTGTGACTCACATCTTAACAATTTTACTATCCATAAATCAACATGATGGTTTACAAGAAACAAAGTTATTTAAATAATAAATTATATCCATGCCCCTCATAATCTTAAGGCAGAAAAAAGGTATGGTATAGGATGGATCAGTACAAGCAAGCACAAGAGACACTGTGGAATTACAGAACAGAGCTGATGCCAGGACCATGGGTTGTGAAATACTGCAGTATGAAGTAGGAATACAGAAGGAATTACATCAATCTTATCTTTGAAGCCTATCAGTCAGCTCTATTATAATATTTATCTGCATATCAAGAACAGATAATAATGGTAAGAAAAAATGGTAGCCACAAAGCATACAGTTAATTGAAAAATGGAAAGTCTGTAGGAAAGGCTTTTAAAAAACATGTGGGCTACCCAGCCATCAGTGAAACAAGGTACCAAAAGCTTCAGTGCAGCATAAAATTGTCTTTGTTGGCCAGCTCTCTTTCCTGCTGTCAAAAATCTGAAGGGCTTGAGCTGTTCTAATCTCTGGTTTGTAAATGGTCAGTGTTTATTTTGTTTCTCTCTCTATATTTTTTAAATATTATGGTTATTTCTGCTCTTGATACAATGATAAGTTAGCTCATTTATTTTTCCGAGCCCTATATTTTTCGAAATTGAGCCAACCACATATTTTCAGCATGATATGAATTTTCCTTCACCTTGCTTTACATCACCAAGTGTTATGAAAGTTGTTTTCTTACTGTTTGTAAAGCAATTTGAAATCTTCTCATGGCAGATATAATATATCCAAAAAATTATTCTGCTCCATTCATAGCTGAATCCTCTCCAGTGCATCAGGGCAGAGTTATCTGGTGACATGTTGAATGGCTGAGAAAAAGAAGGCATTTCTCCTCTGTTTCTGCTTACACGAAACTCACGGATGCCATGAAACACTTCCAGTGATTTTCTCCTCCAGGAAAGTGGAGAAAATTTTGCCTTGATCAGAACTGATGTGTTTGCAGAAGTAGAACAACTCTTTGTTTCTGATGTGAACAGACTGGTGCCTGAGAAAATCTTTGCAATTTCCTCTTTCTCCTCTTGCAAAACATCTCTTCACATTCAGAATAAAGGACAGCAAAACCCAGGCAACAGAAGCTGTAATTTATAAGGGACAATCAT
Organism: Erpornis zantholeuca; assembly: GCA_013400515.1. Classification (NCBI taxonomy): domain Eukaryota; kingdom Metazoa; phylum Chordata; class Aves; order Passeriformes; family Timaliidae; genus Erpornis; species Erpornis zantholeuca. The sequence continues at coordinate 176,376 of VZTN01025044.1, forward strand.
ACAGTGCTGCAGCTCCCTGCTCACATAATACCAGTGTGCCTCCTTCACTTGAGGCCATGGTGTGAATTGCTAGGTATACCAATACTCTTCTCTCCCTGTCTTCCCTCCTCCCAAAGAGCATAAATTATGTGAAGAGACTGTAGGTGCATGGGACAGTGCAAAAGGACAGAAAGCTGCTGGTACATTCTGCTTTTACTAATAGAGCATCTAACATATCCTGCATAGGTTAAAAATAAACCACATAGAGGTGTGACCACAGCAGCTACATTTTGACATGCAGTCTAGAAATGTTACCTTTCCAAATAAAATAAGCACAGCATTAGGTTTGTAAATAACAATTATTTCAACATATCTGAGTTTTGCATCTAACACAAGAGAGATTCAATTCCAAATCAACATAGAGAAACTTAAATATTTCTGTGTGAGCTAGCTGGGTAATGTTCCTTTGTAGTGGAGTTCTAGGTCTTGATTTTGGCTTTCCTGTTGCACACATAAATGGCTATTGTTATTTATGATGCTGCACCAGTGACATTTGCACAGGGAGGGCAGCTACAACACAGGCCCTGCACCCCAGGGGCAGCAGCCAGGGGCCAGGTGAGGTACCTGACCAACCACAACGTGCTTCTGGTGAGGCAAAAATGTGCTATGCCTGGCCAATATTTCAAAAGAGCTACTCAGCTTACCCAAATGCACCTCCCTATTCTTTATCACATTACTAGGGTGCATTCCCTAGATTTCCATTGGTTATGAAGGAAGATTTATTTTGCAAATAAAGTGTCTCCACTTAGCTTCCTCAATTATGGTGTATTAATCTGACTCCTGCTCAATGGGCTTAATTCAAATGCCTAACAATTTGCATCTTTTTGCCATTTGAGATGCCTTAAGGTATCCTGAGCTTTCCCAAGAAGCTGACAGCTATGAAATAGGAGCTGCACAAGGCACTCCTGTCCTTGGAGCTGCAGCTACAGACATGACCCCATTGCTCAGAGCACCTCCAATGGCATTTGGTACTCAGGCAAACAGAAGTTCCATGTGTCCGTGTGCTCTCACTTTATCTTTTGCCCTCTGCTACTAATCAGTATACTTGATTTACAAGAACTAAGTCAAGCCTAGGTTCTGCTACTATGCTGAAGGCAGGGTGTCAGCCATTTCCTCCCCTTTTTTCTATCTCTGTGGCCTGTGCAAAAAGCCCCTCCTCTGCATCCTCTGCTGCCACAGTGGTCACAGAGACTACAGTGCATATCACGTTCTCAGGATCTGGCAGGCTGATGCAAACCCACAGTCTGACCTCAAGGCTTTCTGGACATCATCGGCTTGGTTACCTCCTTGCTGAAGGCATGTTCAGCTTGTCAGGGGATCAGTCAGTGCACCAGCAGCACCCACAGGCAGCTCATTCACATGAATATCCCCAACATCGTAAATTCCTTCAACCCAAAAGGGCACTGCTAATCACAGAAATGTTTTTCACCACAGCTAAAACCCTCCATGCAGGTACAGATGGTCTCAGTAAACAATTACCAAGCCCCTGTGTCTTCTGGGTTGCAGGTAGCTCAGGTACTGCTAAGTGTGAGTGGCCTCTTTTGCAGGAAGCCCATTCCTGAGCGGGTTGTTCTGTAGCTGCCAGAGACAGGTTTTCAGAACATGTTGCCACAGGGTGGGTGACTGCCAGCACATGGCAGAAATCTGTTAAAAAAAGAAGCTTGGAGTGAAGTTAAGATAGCAAGTAGAAATTTTAGACATGCATTAAGAACAAAATAAACCCTAGCTATCATAGAAGGCCCATTAGTCAAAGGAAGTGATAAATATGCTGATAACAATGCAGAAAATGCAGAAGTACTAAAAGAGTTAGTTTGTATTTGCAGGAAGAAATATGATATTCCCAGATCATATGAAGGTAATAAACTGTGGTCAAGTTAGCAAATAAGTCAGATGATGGTAAAAGGCATCTCTTGGGACAATGTTACACAAGCCAGCCTGCATTATTTGCACCCAGGAATTGTGAAATGCAGACTATGGAGTACTCTGGCCTACAGTTACTTCTTGATAGATTTTGGCATTAACAACATTAAATGCAGGTAGTGTGAAATTCTGAAAGATTGGAGGAGTGCTACTGTTGTGCCGACATTAAAAACATGCAAATACACTGGGGTGAGATCTGTGGGGGAAAAATAAAATTAAGTTTGTCCACCTCAGGTAAAATAGTCACAAAATAAAGAATCTGATGAAAGCATACTGATGAAAGTATGTATTTGGTGTTTCAGCCTTGACACCCTGATATGGATGGGATGATACAAAACACAAGTAACACAAACAGTGCACAGATTCAGTGCACAGAACAGTGAAAGACTTCAAGGAGTCCTCAGTGAGGTTTGTCATGGAATGATGGAAAGTAAAAAGAAAATAACTAATGGCTTAGGTTTTAACTTTTACATTTTTCAAATTCTGTACTGCTAGTTAAATAGTTAAATAACTGTAGCCTGTTAAATGCTGTTCTCTTATGCTGTTCTCTGTGCGAAGATAGACATAACAAAACCTCTAACTTGCCCTCCAAGGATATCCCAAAACAAGAACTGTAAACCATCATCTTGGGAAGAGGGGAGCAGGCTTGGGGAAAATCACACCATTGGCTGGGTTCTGGTTGGTGAATTGATATTGATATAAAAGTGTGAAGCACTCGTGACCAGGGAGTCCATTTTGGGATCCACTGAGGCAGGACCTCTGGACCCCAAAGTGTGCACCTTAAAGCCTTTCAAATAAATACCACCTTTATACCATTGTTCCTGTCTGGTCTCTGTTTCCAAGTAACCACTTTAAGGCATCATAACCATGGATAAATTTGCAGATTATACAAAGATGAAGTCCTAATTAAAGATGAACCCAAGATATTTATATTAGTGATATGGACCACTAGTATATACAGAGTGGAACAAACTTGCTAAGGAAGCAAATTCCCCTTCTGTTGATATTAGGAGATTAGGAGCAGTTGCCGTTCTGGCAACAATGCCTCAGGTAAGCACAAAATATGCTACACTTCACTAGCACCGATTATCTTTTAGACAAACACAATTTTGCTTACACCCCTTTCTGAATGAGTGCTGACATTTGCATGAACATTTGCACAGCATCACAGCTATGATTGAAAAGCCTGAGTAATTTCCCTAGAACGTGTTTTCTTTTCTATCCTCCTATATTTGTTATCCTTGGTGTGGCACTTGAGGCCTTGAGAAGTTTTTCTGAGAATTTCCTTTAGTAAATCTAAACCTGTTATCAGCTCTCAGGCAGTTTGCTACAAATTGCTAGAGATTTCTCTAAACCAGATTAGGTGTCATGGTAACAAGGCCTTGGCACCAGCAGATCCTTTTCCCCACAGGATCTGAGTCTAGGGCTTCCATCTGGTGAACAGTCTGCTGTCAGCTCAGCCACGGAGCATCCTGACTCCTGCGGAGGGTACAGCACCATTGGCAAATAAACACCCAGAAGGACACATCCCCTACTTCCTGCAAAGGCATTCTTTCTCCCAGATGGCAGATGGACATCCTCTTCTTCAAGGACTGTTGTACAGGATTTCTCCACCACTGCTCCTTTAGGCTTCAGGTTTACCAACATTATGCTTTTTCATAAAGATTTCAGCTTGATTTGATATACCTTATTCTTTTTCCCAGATCTTCCTATGCATTTTCATTCCAGTGCTCCATAATCTGTTTCTAAATTGTATTTTATATATTTAAAGGAAAACTAAAAGTCAAAAGAAGGAGAATTATTCATAAGTACTGATCCTTGTTCAGCCCTTATATAATTGATCATAGCTTTGATGAACAGCATTGCATTTTCTTTCCTCTATGTTTTATATCCATGTGAAGCTAACCCACTTAAGAAATGTCTTTCTTTAGCCTACTTTATAGTCTGTTTTTTATACTGCTGTCTACACTGCTTGATCTTTCCACTGGAATATATGTTTGCCAGCACTGGCAGCTGCATTAGAAGCAATACAAAATACTTTTTAATGCTGGTATTGCAAGATAAAAGCCATCTCTGAGCAGTATTAAGTAATTTTAATATTAGAAGTCATTAAATATGTGTGATCTAGATCATCTGGGATAGGAAATACATACTCTATCAGTAAATAACATGAGGAAAATTAGGCCCTTTTCACTTGTATATCCTATACAATGAGTCTCCAGGACACATCATGGTGTGGGTTAGCAATGGCACGTGCAAGCAGTGAGAGTGCTACAGAGTGATTTTATGGGCAGCATGGGGAATGTGTGTACACAGACAGTGTGCTGCTGTGTAGAAATATTGTTTGGCTGGCTCTGAACAAGCTGGCTCAGAAAGCAGATGCAGAGTGACTGCATCAGCATTGCTTTCCACTCGGGCCAGTTAGTCCAGATAATGCACAGGCCAAATCAGCTGGCACAGAGCTCCACCACTCTCCACATGGGTTTGTTCCTCAGCTTGCTCTCGGGGAGCCAGCTCCCATTGTGCTGTTTGAAAATCCGTTGTACCACAAAAGCCTACATTTACTGCTGCACAGCAAGTCTCTGTGAGGTTTATAGAGTGGCTATAAACCCTTTTATTGGAGGGAATGCAGCCTGGAGGCTGCAGGAGGATGGTATATTTTGTATGCAGTGTCAGACAATGAAGTGCATGGGGAATTCCATGGACAAAAACTGCAATCCGAGTGTCTGGCTCTTCTTCCCAGCATCTCCTCTCACAAACATATAGACAACAGGGGTTTGTACTGTCCCAGACACACAAAAAAATTACTTGAACCTGGGTTTCCCACAGTGTCACTGCAGACACTGCCACAACTACTACTGGAACAGAAAATACTGGAAAAAAAAAGCTGTCAGATTCATATCCGACATGGAAGAAGCTGTGTCCCACAGCTGACTGGTTCCCAAGGACAGCTGTGTTTCAGGACGTGTGCCTATTGGTTACCATGAGTAATTCCTGTACTCCCAGAGCTGGGAACTTATTCCTTGGAATCAGTGCAGCGCTGAGTTTGCCAGTGAAAATATTTCCCTACAATCTGGTGTTGGGCAATGCTTTGCCTCAGGCTGACATTTCCAATCTTGCAATATCACCTAGACTGTCCCTGAAAGCTGAGAACTGCTTCATAGGGACACCTGGGGTTCCAGTGAGGTTTGTCCTCACCTTGCCAAATGCCAGAGAGCTTCCTCACAGCCACTGGGACACACTGCTGTCTCTGCTGACTTCCACAGCACCAGCTTTCAAACTGGCCTGTGCAGTTCCTGTGGGCAACATCCTCTTACCCTCTGGGTATTTCAGACTAGCTGAAGACTTGCTTGAGGTGTTCTGGTGTTAAGGATCACCACTTCTTTAAAATTAAGATTAGGAAGCTACTTACAAATCACCCCCATCTCCAGAGAGATCAAATAAAATGATATACTTAGAAAATTCAAGCCAGACAACAAAATTAAAAAATGCTGATAAAAAATATAAAACTTGCCTCACATTTATGAATTAGCTTCATCCACTGAAACTTAGATTTTGTATCTATGTGTAACTTAAGAAAGAATACAAATATATAAATGGAATTCAAGTACCCACTAATTATTGGCTTCTTTCTTCCTGAGACCAGACCAAATGATAGTCTGATGCTCTGCAAAAATAATGAGTAGAGGAAACCAATTCCCCAGATTTGCCTTTGAGAGGCTTTGCAAGAATTCTCTGCATGCAGGGATCTATGATTTCATCCAGAAGAGAACATCACAAATAAAACCCAAAGAAGTATTTCTATCGAGAAGAAATCAGCCCTTGAAGATTTTGAAAGTTTTCTATCTGTTGAAGATGCCACAAAACAAGATGCAGGCCATGGAGGTCAGGACACACCCTCACTTCTGAGATAAGCAACTGTTAATCTGTGTTTTCTTATGGGAGGGGAGATAACACAGCTGCTATACCAAGAAAAGTGCATGTCCCCTGCACGGAAGCATCTGCCTTGACAGAAACCATTAAATCTTTCTCTCAACACACCTTTCCTGTCCACTGCAACTGCCAGTGCTGCCACCCTGACCCGTGTGTGCTGTCTGGTTACACCACTGGTGTGCTGAGGTGTGACACAGCCAGCTCACATCCTGCAGAGCTGGAACCCAGCTATAACCAAGACGCCTTGGAAATGAAAAGACAGAAAATCTGTGAAGAAAAGCTGTAGGAGAGAATTCAGAACTAAATGTTGGTGACCAGGCATGACTAATCCACCTTGTGACCAGGTATGAGACATATTTACAGGATGTTAAGAGCCATATATTAACACAAGGTGGGTGTCCAAATTAACCAGACTACACAAAAAGCAATTTTACCTGAAATTACCAGAATTATTACCACAAGATAGGGGAAATTTACTCAGTCTACTGTCAAATTTCCTAAAAGAATAAGACATTGGGAAATGCTTTGTGAAGGAGTCTGGGGACAAGCTGATCTTTGGTTCAGCTGCTTAGGGCCAGGGCCTGAGTAGCTTTAGAGACTGAATTATCCTCAACTCTTAGCAAATGATCCCTTAAAGTAATGCTTCAACAACATCATCTGGGTAGTATTTCAGTATGTGCTCTGTGGGCAGAGTCCTTGATGTCCACAATGTCAATCCAAGGCTTTTCAGAAGGCACTGCTATCATTACAAAAAATATGTTAAGGGGAAAAAAACCCACCTTCGGTAAAACCCCCTCACATATAAGAATGACAGGAAAGCCTAGCTAAAACCACACCTCATAAAATTATTTACAGTAACAGAGACTGAGGTAAGGGAAGCTATTCTACACTTCTACCATCACAGCTGTGATAGGAGTTCAGCCTTCAGTCTTTGGAGAGTTGAAACACTATCTTGTTTCAAAGGGAAATCATTGAAACTCAAGCTGTAGGGTTTCATATTTTTATAGATAGGCCAAACAAAACAAACATCTGAAAAGTTCTTTAGAGTCAGCAGAAATTGCATTATATCCTTCCCTTATTAATTCATGTTTATTTTAATCATCTTTCCTCCTGACTTTTTTCCTAGACAAAAGTGCTTGTAACCAGAGAGTCAGACCAGCACCTTTTAAGGCCAGCAATAATCCCTAATTATTTGGTGGTCTTGAACTTCTTCCCAGAAAAAACACACAAGCCTTAAAAATTAAAGTCCTCGTTGAAGAGCCTTTTTCTAATATTCAACCTAAATCTCCCCTGACACAACTTCAGACCATTCCCTCAGGTCCTGTCACTGTTACCACAGCACAGAGATCGGTGCCTGCCCCTCCTCTTCCTCTCATGAGGAAGCTGTAACTGCAGTGAGGTCTCCCCTCAGTTTCCTCCAGGCCAGACACACCAAGTGCCCTCAGCTGCTGCTCCCCACACGGCTTTCCCTCAAGGCCCTTCACCATCTTTGTTGTCCTCCTTTGGGCACTCTCTAGTAGTTTAATGTCTTTCTTATACTGCAGTGACCAAAACTGAATACAATATTCAAGGTGAGGACACCAGTTGTCTGCAGGCAGACAAATAACAACAGAAGAGCACACACACAGACATAGGTGAAAGAAAACACAAATAATCCCACAGCCATACACAGGGAAATACAATGGGATTGACAGTGGAAACTGAGACTGAAGGGTCTGACAGGCTTTAGGGGCAGTGCTGGGTGTAGCTGTCAGCCACTCACCCTGCCAACAGAGCCTTAGCCTCTTCCTGCAGGAACAGCTAGAGCTCATTTCACACAAGCGCAAAAAAAGCCATGCCAGAAAGATCCCTGTCCAGGGGCTGTGGAGCAGTGTGGCAACATGGTGCAGGGATGGGAGCTGCTGCAAACAGGGCAAATAATACAGGGAAAGATGGGAACACAAGGAAGATGCAGTGACACAGCAGCTTTGCTGGACCTGGCAGGCAGCACTGGCTACTTCACTCTCCATGTAAGGGCAGAAGTGACCGCATGGGGAATGAACGCAGGTAAAGAGCAGATTGTAATTTCACTCCTTAATTTACCATGTACTAACTGACCACCACAAATAGTCCTTGCTCTCTAAAAATACATGCCATACTAAACCTCATTTTAAACAAGTGATTAAGTCAAAAGGACTAGATCCTTCTCTGGCATCTTGGATTAAGCACCCAACATACTCTCTAAAACTTATAAAGTGTGGGCGTACAGTAGGTGAGTTTTACTAATATGTTCCATTCAATTGTTATTATGAAAAAGGAAATTATCAACAGCTAAAAAACTTTTCATTTGTTTCCCATATTGTTCTTCCTTCTCAAAAGTGACTTGCTCAAACAATCTTCACAGCCCACGCACATCCACCTTTCAAAAAAATAAAAAAGCACCAGCCCAGATTTGACTTGTTGACCTCACTTCTACTATTTGCAGTGACACTCTTTTTATTTTTGGACTGCGGCTTTTAAATCTGAAGCTAAGAATGGCAGCCACCCCCAGAGTACCATTTGCGTAGGGGGAATGTTTAGTACACAAAACTATAACCCTTCCTCCTATCACTCACTCCACCTACACCTCTCACCCTCCCAGTCAGTTTTCTGTGAGACATCTAAAGCAGAAGCTCAGCTCCTGGTTAGCAGGGTTGGTATGAGGAAGTTCGCTCAAGCATGTCAGCTTGTGACTCCTCCTTTCACACTGCAAACAGGAGGGTGCTTCACAGCAGTCAGGTCCTGTCCTAGAAATAGATGTGCAAGTGAAGTTTATTCATTTCAATAGCATCATCTACATCAAAGGATTCCTACATATAGTTATATGGGAATGTCCTGACTCGAGCATATGAATTTTCCACTGAGTTCCCTAGCAGTGCTCAGTGTTAAAAGAATTTTGAGGAAGGCACAACAGAACATCAGATGGAAAATTAAAAAATAACTTCCCCATAACCAAGATTTCCTTCACTAGATACTTCTTTCACAGCCTGAAATATCTGTGCCTCTCTGAAAAAAAATCCCTTATCCCATCTAATATCCTGGGATTTGTTTCCAGCATTGTGGACTCTGAGCACTGACTCCTGCTGCATTTTTGGCCTTAACAAAGCCCCAAGGCATGTAGGAGCATAGGAATCTGAGAACACACCTGCTCCACACTGTGTCCCCATGCACACCATCCCCATGCCTAATAATTTCCATTGCCTGCTTTAGAGACCTCCTTACAGCTTGGATTCTTTAGACATGAGTATAGCTACAAAAACATGCCATCCCTTTGTCTGTGGCACTGTATCTTCCAGTTCTTTATGCAGCCAAGGATTTAGGTAGTCTTTCTGGCTGGTGCTCCACAGTGAGACAGCATTTTCCATAGTCAGCATAGGGAAACATTTGGAGTTAATTAGTATGTGATGACAAAGAGTAAAGGAATTAATGGGATAAATTAATATTTTAAATTATTTCTTTCCCTGTGACAACCTGAGTATTTCTTTGCCTGTTGCATAGCCCATTCATCCCAAAGAGCTGGATTCCTCCACAGTTCTTCCCAACACTCAAAATCCTGCTAAACGTAGACTATGTACTTTTGCCATTTTATCTAATGTTTCTCTTCTTAAGTGGTCAGAAAAAATATGGTTAAAGATCCTGATCAATCTGAGCTTTGCTTAATGCAACATTGCACCAGGAAGCACCAAGAGGACCTTGCCTACTCTCCTTAATGATCTCCCAGCACAGGTGAAATGTAGGAGTGTTCTGCTGTATCCCCAGGGGAAGCATCTCCTAACTGACAAGAGACATTAGCTAAGCACCTCAGAAAGTTTCTCCATGAAAGGGGAATCCCAGGATAGCCCTCCTGATCCCGCAGAGACAAGGTAAGGAGATATTTCAGAAACAGATAATTTTTTAAATATGTTTTAAATTTTTAGCCACATCTCTTGTTGATGAAGGATATGGATTACCAGAAGGAACAGAACTGACACATTTTACTCTTGAGAAAAATGATGACTCTTTACTCATTTTCTAATGAGAGCTTCCATTGTCAGATCAAAATAAGTGCTATTTTGAAAAAGAGCATGTGAGTATATCAAAACACCCACGGTTGTCATACACAAACACTGCACTTGCACATTAAACAGCACTTTTACTGGCAGTGGAAATAAGACCCACTTTGTTTCTAAAGCTGTTTGTTTTGAATTTTTGAGATGTAAAGGCTCTCAGCTGGAGTTTCAAGAGCTGGGTTGGCAAGAGTCACAGTTAGGAAATTACAGGGGTTTAAGGTTCAGCTTGACAAGGGCTGTTATGTAGGGTTAAGGGTGGATGTGGAAGGCTTTACTAAGGTGGGGCTTGTGCTAATACGAAATCCCTATCTGATTTTAGGACTTCATCTTACAGAAGTTTCACTATCATTAAGATAGTGAAATGTTTAATTCACTAAGATTAATCAAGATTTTTGTTGGGAAAAAGCTTAGAGCAACAGGGGCTAACGAAGAAAGATCAGAACTGGATTGAGAAGAAGCCCTTGCTAAATTTAGGGCAGGTGCCAAGAGAAGTATGAATCCAACACCAGTGCAAATCCTTGCTTAGCTTTAACACAGCGAGGCCTTCCAGCTTCATAAAAGCCAAAGAGGCCCCACCTGTGATCAAACCTTGCAACCCTTGCCAGATCCAGAGCTAACTAAAACTCACTGACTTTGTTTGCCTGTGCTCTCTGCCATCACTTAAACCTCAAGCCCAGCTCTCTTCCAGCAGACCCAGACACCTTCACTTATTCACAGATCCAAACCTAATTCAGTCTGGGTGGCAAATTTAACTCCAGGACTTGTTTTTGTCCTATTCCTAAATCATAGTCAGTCTTGTGACCCAAAAACCAATTTAAGTTAATTATTTAATTTTACTGGTTCTTGCCAGCCCCAGATCTCAATGTTAAGTGGGGTTGATATGACTGATTTTGCATGGTATAAATGAAAAGAGTTGATAAGCTAGTTTAGGATTGGTGTCAAGATCACAGTTTTGGGCAGCAAGGACCAAGGATTTCAGTCTGTGCCTTCCTCCAGCAGAAATCTGTCTGGCATCAACCCAGGCCACATCGTTAATTTCAGATCTGGGGCTAGAAAACTCAAGAGATTCCAATAGGGTGCAGAGTCTACAGCTTCTGGAGCATCTCCTCTACCAAAATCAGGCAACAAACCCAGAAATAATGAGTTTATATGTTTCTGGCCATGACCATTAAAGGCCTTCTTTGTGGTGTTTGGTATGCACAACCCTATGAGTAAACTTCCCCATGAAATACCTAGGAATAAAATCTAAGTGACAAAATACATCTGCTCTTTTTAATAATTGGAGTATTATTTTTTAAATCACTTAGGAAATTACAAAGGTGATGAAGTCCAGGCCTCAAACACTAGTGAACATAGATAAACTTAATTAATTAAATTCATTAAGTGCACACATGCAAGTGCATTACAGTTTAGACTTCAATTGCATGACAGTATAGTGATTTTGCTTGTGTTATTGAATACATTTGGTGAATATTTCTCCTCAGCATAAGGAGAAAGGTATCAAGGACAGGTATTTAATAATGGTATCATTAGTAGGGCTCCTATCTTAGAACCTGAAAAAATTGTAAAATATCTGGTTAATGGGAAAATTATTCCAGAAAGCAAAGAAAAAAACCCCATCACAATTAAAGACAATAGAGATCCTGAACATGCAAAACACTTTACTCACTAAAGTCATCAAATCATTAAAATGATGGTCATCTGTCACTTAATATGTCCAGATCAGAGACACTACCTGTAAGTCAAAGACAACAGAATTACCCGAAATCACAAGAGTATTGTGAAGATAATTAATTTCAACTGGTGAATGAAGATTAATTCAGATATCATGAAGACATGAGCAGAAGACTGCCTGCATAGAAATACATCAATACAGAGCTGGATATATAAAAAATATATTTGCAAGAGGAAAATTCAAAGAAATACTTGCAAAGTACACTCTCTCACCTGATGGGGGAAAATCGCATGTAAAAAAAGAATTTAAAACCTCCACCTACGTGCCTTTGTGCAGGTATTTTGATATCTTATTTTTTAAAAAAAGAAGATGTAATACTATTCCAGGAAACATGTCAAGATTATTAAAAGAAATCTAGATGTCGACGTTAGTAACCAGTCACTCAAGCTCAACCAGGAAAAAAAAATCAAAACTAAAAATAAAGCATTGAGACTAGCAGTGTGCTTAAAATAAGATAGGCCCATTTTCTGTGCTGAATTTGGACCTGAATAAGGACTCAGAGGAAATAACAGAACCTGTGGCACATTGTTGCACCACAGTGACATCAGCACCTTCGCAGATGAGACGCTTCAGTGCCCAGCACTCGTAGCTTGTTGTGCCTCACTTCACGCATGGGCCCAGGCCAACATTCATGAAACCATGAGAACTCTTGGTCACAGTCCTTTCCAAAGTAATTTTCTTTGCAAAAAGATCAAACAGGCATGTCAGTCATTCATATGACCATGCTGCATCATTAATACCTAGGAGAAGCATCTATGTCTGATCTAATAATATTTAACTTCTCTGCCTCATCGTGAGGACAGTAAGACATTCATGGTCCCTACTCTTGTAAGTGGTTGTTGTAAGGACTAATTAATGTGTGGTATATAATTCTGCTAAGACTGAGAAAATTGCTTAATAAAACTGAATTCCTGAGTGGTTTATGACTATGATTAACTCAGGACTTTCATTAAATAATAACAAAAAGCTACAGAATGTGTTGGATATTAAACCAGGCTTTGAGGAAGGACAGGGTCTCCAAAGTACAGCATTGAGCATGGACAGTGTTTGTGAAAAATATACAGAGGCACAGCTTTCCAGCTGGACCCAGAAACTGGAGCAGTCAGGACTGTATAAGGAATTTTTACTTTCTGTCTATGACAAAGAAGAACAAATGGATGAATATATAAATGTATTATATATTGTATAAATATAATATCAATGAGGAAAAAATGTTTAATTACTGTGATAGAAAATGTTCTAGACATAGGCAGCTTCTTCGTCCTTCCAACTGACTGTAAGGATGAGGACTGTGCACAGTCCATGGAAAGTTCTTTACCATAAACCTCACAGAGGTAACTCTCATTTACAAAATGCTCTGGCAATTCTGACATGTGAGAGCATTCTCAGGCAAAAAGCAATAGAAGTTTAGCATAGGGAAATATTTGATAAATTTTGTCCTCTAGAGTAAGTGGAGTTTCCTGAGTCCTACCTAAATATAAAGTCCCAGAAAAGCTGAGTTTAGCCATGGGATGGATGGTGGTGGTGCCTCCCCCCTGCCCCCAGGCTGGTCTATGATATGCGAAATGCTCAGAATCTTGGGTGCTTCCTTCCTCTTAAGGGTGGGTTGTCACCCTAATACACAGATTTGGTAGCTCTGACTCAAAAACTGGAAATAACTTTCATCAGCAATCCCACCCTAATATGTTCAAGCATCAGGTCCTTGAACTGAATGCACTTGATTGACTTTTAATTGAAAAACCAACATGGATGACCAGCAAATCCTGTAATTCTTTAGTAGTAATAGTAGCAGTATAATGAACCTCAAAGAACCTCATTTTTAAACTGACACCTAATTATTCTAGATGCTGTACAATGAATAATATTGGTTCTTGTGTCAAAGAGTTTCATGGGCAAGTGCAATGTGGAACACTGAAGGATAAAAAAAGGAAATATGAGAAAATAAAGAGGTAATTGGTGTGATGGCATCAGCAGGGCAGCATAGGGACTAGACTGCTTCTGGGGGGAGGTAGCACAGGAAAGGAATGTTAATGACAAACCAGCAGCAAGATGATGATGAATCTTGGTAAGTAATTACAAGATGGAAAAAGGGTAGACCAGACAAAAGCCACTCAGAAATCTAATGAGTAGGCAAAGGAAGCATCACAGGTCACTTGAAAGCAAGTCAGTAACTAATTTTTCCATGCCTTGAACTTGTGTGACTTTAGCCCAAATGACTGTGACTGGCCAGGATTTCCAGAAGCAGCTTCAGCAACTCATTCTTTAGATGTCTAGTCTGAGCTCTCTAGAAGCACCTGACTTTCAGAGAGCATGTATCTCACCTGTTTTGGAGAATCAGCTCTGTGGCTTATGTTAGACACCAACAAAGTCAGCCAGTCACCTCAAATCTCAAGTGACTTCTGATATTCTTGGCTTATATAACACCTCCATATTCTTATCCCTTCAAAGGAAACAAAAATGCTTACCTGAGTTGATTGTCTCACTAGTTACCAAATACATGTGTGATGAATGAAAGGATACCAAAAAGTGAACAATTATAAACATGTATTAACCACTGATTCCAAAAGCCTGCTGTACACGTCTGTACACTGTTGCACTGGGAAAGGTAAGTAATATAAGATAAGGCTGCACAAAATATATATATATAGAGAGAGAGAGAGGCAAATATGGGTAATGGCAACTAGAATATTAAGGACAAAAGAAAGTAAGCCCAAAGATTACATGTATTAAATTTTCCAGTTATATTTGAGATTTTGAATCTATTTATTCCATAAAGTAAAACTTACTATTTCCCAGGAAATCAGAGAAGAATAGATTTTCCAGTCACATCAGGATACCAATACAGGTGAGAGAAGATTCATGTTTTATAGATCACTGTATTCTAGGGAGTCAGTGCCATTGAATATCAAAGAAACTTCCTTCTATGCTATTTCTCCATCCTGCTTTTAAATTAAGCACTAGAGAAGATTGCTGCACATTAGTTATGTTTCTCGTATGAGTAATAAAGAACTAATCATACAAATTCATGACATTAAGAGAGCAATCAAAGCTAAATCATAAGCAAAGTCTATTTTATTAATGACTATGACACAGAACAGTTCCATAATTTCTTCTGCTTACCAAGTCGAACAATGGAGCACACTACAGCCCGGCCTCATGGCACCACACCTGGAGGAATGTGTTCAGCTCTGGGGCCTCCAGAATAGGAAGGACACAGAGCCTACAGCTGTTGACATTTTGTCTGTGGAGCTCTGTGGGGTGGAGCACATCCAGAAGAGGGCTACAAAGATGCTCTGAGGGCTGGAGCACCTCTCCTATGGAGACAGGCTGAGGGCTGGTGCTGTTCAGCCTGGAGAAAGCTCCAAGGAAACCTTGCAGCACCTTCCAGGACCTAAAGGTGATCTATGAGAGAGCTGGAGAGGGACTTTTGACAAGGACATCAAAAGGACATAGCGATAAGACAAGGGGGAATGGCTGTACATCGAAATAAGGTAGATTTAGATTAAACATAAATTTAGGGGAGAAATTCTTCACTGTGAGGATGATGAGGCACTGGAACAGGTTGCTCAGAAAAGTTGTGGCTGATCCTTCCTTGGAAGTGTTCAAGGCCAGGGGGAATGGGACTTTAAGCAACCTGATCTAGGGGAAATTGTCCCTGCCCATGGCAGGGGTTTGGAACTACATGATCCTTAAAATCCCTTCCAATCCAAACCATTGTAGGATTCTGTGATCTCATTCCATAAAAGAGGTTATTGCTACACTCCATGTCCCCTGTGACATGACTCAGTGCCTTGCATTACAAGATCAAGCAACTCTTGGGTTTGGAAGGATTGTTTCACCTTGTTGAACTTCACATGGTATTTTCCTAAAAAATTTTATGTTTAAAAAGCATGCATTTTCATTTCAGTAAACACTTGCACTTCTTCACTTGCACAGTTTATAATCTTTTTACAAGTATTGGGGAATGCATTTTCACAATGAGCGATGCTTGTAGAAAAAGATTGGTACAAAGGGGCAAGAAGAGAGGAGATAGTGAACTGGGCTCCATGAACTTACTGCTTTTCTGCTGCAGGAATTTCCTCAACTTGCACCTCGGGTGACATTTACTTGAAATGCCTTAAAGAGAGTGAGGAGATGATGCATCAAATAGATGATTGACTCACTTAGCAACGGTGATTCAGTGAAAGGTCAGCTTTATCCCATACATAGGCAACAAAAAGGCTTCATCCTACTGTTAATGAAGTCAACATCAAAAGTCCCATAGACTTCAAAGTGCCAGGGAGGAATTACTCCAGGATGTTTAGCAATGTCTCATGAGATCTCCAGACAACAGCTCACCCACCCACTGAAAGACAACTCCACCATAGTTGTCAATAACATAGACTACTTATAGTGTAATTTTATGGCAAGCCTATAGCTATTGACATTTTGGCTGTGGAGCTATATGTGGTGGAACACAACAGGAGGTCCAAAAGGCCCTGGCAATCTGCAGAAGGAACAACAAAATGTCAAAGCAATGAAATAATTTTATCTACTTGGTTTATTTCATAGTAGCACATAAAAAAACCCAAAAAAACAAAAAAAAAACCAAACCAAAAAACAAAAACCAAAAAAACAAAATCAAAAAACCACCAAAAAACCAAAAACCAAAAAACCCCCCCCCCAAAAAAAACCCCCCAAAAACCCCAAAAACAACAACAACAACAAAAAAAAAAAAAAAAAAAAAAAAAAAAAAAAAAAAAAAACCCAAAAAAAAAAAAAAAAAAAAAAAAAAAAACAAACAAAAAAAAACCCAAGGGGAGACTAAAAGATTTGGAAAGAACACTGTGTAACATGAATTTTTAATTTCTTTAGCTATTTTTGTCTCTTTCTGCTGCTTGTGTAACATATTGCATGAATCTGTGTGCAGATTCTACTTGCATCCCTCAGGCTGAATCGACTTGATCATTATCTACAGGAGGAGACGTCTGTACAGATTATTAAGTCTGACTGCAGGGTCTGAAATTGTTAATTAAAATACAGATGAGATAAAGGAAAACACCACCAATTACATCACCGTCTCCAGAAACGATGGCTTAGTTCTCAGCGCTATGACCTGGGCATTTACTACGCTTATCAAAGGGTTAGGAAGCACTTAGGATGAAGTCAAGGTTAGGGTAACCCTCTTACATGTTCTGCCATCAAACCGGCGCTTAGAGGGGAAAGTTTCCGTATACTGTGATTAAACCACTCCTAGAAATCTCTCGGCAGAGCCGGCGCGCGTTTCTCGGGGCAATTGCACCACCTGCAGACCGCGCTCGGAGCAGCGCAGCCGGGACGGGGCCACTCCGCTCCCCGGCGCTCGGGGGTGCGAGGCGGGCAACCCCGAACCTGCCAGCTCCCTCCAGGTCCTTCCTTTCCTCCCGCGTCCATTTAGCCGTTCCGGGCGCAGCTCTCCCCATTTCTATTCCTTCCTGGATGAATACTTCCCCCATGCTTTTTCTCTTCTCATTCAGTTGTTTCCTAGCCCTTCCCGCCTGGTCCCTGCACGTCTCCATCCCGTGCATCCACTTTGAGATACTATTTCCTTTTTCCTGCCCCAGTTGCGCCCTACATCATCCCACCAGGGAGCTGGAGGTGGGGGAAATCACAGGGTACGAGCACATTGCTCCCCCTCTGCTTTCTCGCACTTTGTACTTCTCAAGGTCCCAAAAGGGTCAGAACAGCCCAGTTAGGGAAACACTACTTATCAGTTTAGCTAATCAAAAAATTAGCATTGTTTGCTGAACCAGTAAATAGCAAATTGACGACTGATTAGTAGCTGTAAAGTGGTGACTGATAATTAGATTGTTAGATTAAATAATTACACTAAATACTCTCAACACATCAGCTGGGCATGCCCACACTCAGGATAAAGTTTTTCACGTAAAACATGAAAAATTAATTTTCCATTCTAGGACACTGCAAGAGGGGATCAAACCTTGCTTTAGCCAACTCCCAAGCCACCTTTGCCTGCAGTATTTATTTACCATTACTGTTTTTAAGGAATGCAAATGCTAGTCCTTCTTCCCTTTTGAAAAAGCATCCACCACAGGCTTTAGAGGGATCAGGATTATACACTGTGTTTGAGTATCTGAGGGGGGTGACAAATGAAACATGAGTGAAATTTTTCTCCTTTTTTTGAGAAGATCAGCCTTTGGGGTTTTTTGATGTAGGGAGTAAAACTGTTACCAAAAAACGGATGTGATCTCTTCCCTATACCCTCCAGCTGCTGCCCTATTTGCTCTTGTCCTGGCTAGAGCAGGGCTGGTCTTATCTGCCTCTTCTTCCTCCAGCCCACAGATATTTCTTCCATCTTTCCTTTGAGAAGAACTGAGCAATGAAGGACACATCTTGGTTTTCCAAGTAGATTCCAAAAAACACCCACACTTTATGTTGAAAGAAAATCTTTATATATAAAAGTTCTGGAAGGAAAAAGGAAGATGTGGTCTGACTGTTTCTATTGTGTCATTAACGTTAAACTAAAACAGGATGAGATGAAACAGGCACCAGCATCTGGACTTGTTGCCTGAGAAACCATTACCAGTTACCAGAAGAAAGGAATTCCTTGGAAACAACAACTTTAGAAGCCAGAAGGAAGTTGCACAACTCTCAGCGGCGAAGGCAGCAGTTCTCATAACACAGCAATAGGCTAAAGACGTGCCCTGAGTAATAACAGCTCATCAAGATGTGGCTGAAACCCTTGTTATTACAGCCCCTGGTAACCAGTCAAGCCCTCCAGGCTGTAGACAGTCAAACCACATAGCTACTAGGAATGCCATCAGAGGGTATTTTTTCTTTTTATGGTGCTTAAAAATCCTTAAAAGGGATTAACAACCCTATGAGTAGGGTAATTACTATTTTCTGTACTTGATGAACCTGGAAAACAAGATCTGGAAACTTTAACTGACATACGCAAAATGCTCCATGTTATAATTAAGAGACCAGAGCTCCTACCTTTGGGGTCAAGCTGCTGAATTACTTTATGTTTATATGTTATGTAAATTGGATTACTTTAAAAGAAGGTTTAGAATGAGTCCTGACTTCTAAATTTCCCTTCTGGTTCTGTCACTCATCTATTTAACAGAATGCAAAAGGCGTATGTGAACCAAGCCACACCTGTTTCACACTTGCAGCCTTTAATCTGCTGGTGACTAGGAAGCTTTCTGATGCCTACAATGAAAATATTTGCCAGCAAATATCACTGCCATCATATATATTTTTGTATTTATACAGAAGTATGAACACCAAGAATTGGGAAGTTTACTCATGAGTGACAAAGCAGAAGGAAATGGGCAAGGGACTTTACAGAGTTTCTCAGTCTATTGAGATATGGTAAATGCGGGAGATGCATTTCTGATTTTGCCTGGAAACAAAGCACATCATACTCCCTACACCAATTGCACTATAGGATTTGAAGCAACATCACTGAATATTCTGCTCTATGAACAGCAGGAGTTTTGGTTACTACATGTGGGGGAAAAGACTTATGCTGCTCTAAACCCCATTACACTCACATGATAGTATAGAATTTCTCTTCTCTTTTGTTCTGTATAAAGTTTAGTATTGCTCTCTCCTGTAAGACCATGAAAAATATCTGCCCTTTTGTAATTTGTTTTTTCATCTTTATTAGAAGAATAAAATGAATTTTGAGCCAGCATATGCAGGACAGCTGTGAGATGAATTGCTGTCAGATGGTTCTAATTCTGAATGCATGATCCAAAGATCAACAGCTTCTTCACAGACAGACAGGAATATTGTACTAGTCCATTTTTTTTATCCGCCATGCAGTTAACCAAGTTGATGCAGTCTATCAGCACCATTGATGGAGTGAGAAATGTACAGCCCAAACCTTTCATGGTCTAGAGCTCAAGTACATTCATGCATCCTGTGACCTCAGAACTTGTACAGAAAATCCAGGCTCTGTGCACTTACATCACTGTCAGCCTGGAGAAGATTGGTGAAAGAAAAAGCATTCCTCAGGCAGGCCTAGGAAGTGCTGTGCATCATCAGAGACAAGGTGAAACTTGCTGTGACGTGTGGCTGCGACAAGCACAGCATGTGGGCTTGTTGCAAATCCGACATGCAGAATCCCATTGCAGATGCTGAGGTGAGTCCCAGGATTTCACAGCGTTGGTAAATGATTACTGTAGAAGCAGATGTTGGCTAACAAAGGTCTGTGTGCCTGTGAACTTCTGAACTGGGGCACGGTGGCATTTCAGAATATCCACAGACAAAGGCACACAGAATGACCTGTAAGGAACTATGTACTCGAGTGATTACTTCTCACCAGTCAAACACCAAGACAAGGGTAAAGGGACACTGTGTTCTAAGAAGTGGACACCATAAACAACTGCAGGGTTTGTGGTAATGACTCCTAGGGCCACAGTCAGGGTGGGAAGCACTGTACTGATGATTATGACTCATCAAGAACTGAAAATCTTTTTATGTGCGTTGGCTTAATGATAACGTAAAAGTAAATATTCTGGAGACTGTGAAAGGCAACAAAAAGATTTTTGATGTAAGGTGTGAAACTCTGACTGTGATCGGAATTTTAAGGAGGAGTTCAAGGTGTTACAGACAAGAAATTCTTCTTAGCAGAATAATGCCTGAAATATCTTGAAAGTTTTTTCCTGCCCTGTAGGTAATCTACAATGAAAATATAAGGACCAAGGGCCTTCCAGTATTTGTGGGCTAATTTTCTATTGAAAGAGCCTCTAAATGCAGTTGTATTCCCCTTTTGCTAGGACACATGAGTGGCTTTTGGGTGGCAGACATACTGGTGAGACAGAAACATCTGGTGCTGCATGCCTCACTCTCACCAAAAATTTGACTCTGCCTCATTTAGCAAGTCATCAATATCGTTCAGCAGTAGACTATAGCAGGTCATCACTCCTCAGCAGCAATACAGATTTATGAGCATCTTATCCTGAGAGCTCCACGGCCAAGAAACATAACCAGGGACTGAGCTCCTGTCTCTGACAGAACATATCAACCAGGGGAGTGTGGCTGTCCATTGTTACATATGACTTGAAATCAGAACCTATGGATGACACGGGAAAATCCAGTGAACATGAGCCTATTCCTTCATCACGCAAAATAAAACCTGCAAATAAGCAATAAAAAAGGTTTTGTCTAAACTGGGACCTGCGATTTGTAAGAAAATCAGCAGGGCTGGCACAGGTATAAAGGTGTAAAACTACCACCTAAACCAGATGATTCAGAAATTCAGATCACATTTTACCAGCAGCAGCATTTTCCCCTCCTTTTGTGACTATCACTTGCTTCCACCCAGGATCTTAACAGTGTGCTGGAAAATGCTTGTGAAGCATTCCTAAGGGAGGTAAGAGGATAACGGGGATTTCAATCACAGCTGATCTCAGCTACTCACCTATACCAGCTAGCACAGCAGAATCTTAACAGTGAAGTCATTACTGTTTATTATTCATTATTTCAGCAAGAACATTGTAAATATTTAGATATAGCAGAGCAGGCTGTCATCCAAGCAAAAAAGGTATCTGTCCTAAAGAGCTAATAAATTAATGACACTAATAAAAAAGGTCATAACAAAATATTATTGGGGATGAACACTAAAGAACCCCAGAGGGTTAACGGTACATGTTTATTTAATGATTTTTACTTTTATATTCCTCGCTGCCCTGCAGCCAGAGGAGAATCGCGGGGCTTTGTCGCCTGCTCTCGGCTTGTCACTAGAGGGCAACGAAGGCTCCCAGACCAAGGCAGAGGTTCCCTGCAAAGCCTCGGCTTCCCCGGAACGACTTCTTTTCTTTTTTAGTGTGAGGCAGGCAGGACGGTCAGATAATGGTTTCACCCTTAAATCCTGACATTGCGAAATGGGCTCGGCCACAGCCCGCGGGGAAGGGAAACTGTGGGAGGGAGTGCAGCATCCCCTGCATCTCCAGCCACAGCCTCCGTATATAGACAATAACCAAATCCTGCTCATTTTGGCTTTTAGCCCTCAACTGCACAGCCTTAGCCCTCCCCAGCAGCTCTTGCAAAGCAGTGTGGAAATGCTGGTTAGGACACGGCTGCATTTTGCGGGAAGGGAACAGGGAAGTTCCCTTATCCTTTACTAGGGATATCCCACTGGAAAAGGCCTGCGCTGCTGGGATGTGATACACAGCTGGGAAGGAGCAGCTGTGCTTTGTAAGACTGGGGAAAATGGCACGAATCAGATGTCCCTTTCTTTACAGCCCCCGTGCACAGACACAATGCAGCTGCTCACCTGCAACTGCTGTAGAGGCTTGGCTGAGACCTGGAGAGGCAGGGGAATGTGAGGGTGGGTTTCCACCCTGAATCAAAACACTCTGGCGTATTCACATTCTCCAGGTGCAGCCCAGGGCTGCATCTCAGTCTGCAACACATGAAACACAAGGCTGCAGGTGCACTTCTTGCTTCCCCTCCTCTTTCCCTGCCACTGTGCTGTGGAGAAACTTCCTTCTCTCCTTCCTTCCTTCCTTGCTTCCTTCCTTCCCCCATTTCTTGGCCTGTAGGTCTCTTGCTTGCATTTTGCCAGTGAAAAAACCTCATGGAAACAGCAAAAATCTAGTGATTAAAACCCCCGGCAAAGGATCACAAGCCAGAAGAATGAAAGGTCAGTTATGGACTCAGGCAATCTCATAATAACTGTGAGGTTTGGTGGAGCCTGCTGTCACCCTCAGCTCTCAGCGCAGGACCTGCTGGGTGACCTCCCCTCCCCTCTCCTCCCATCCAGGTGCAGCCACTGCTCTTTCCAAGACAAATAAGCAAGGGGTGTTTATTTATTACGGAATTATTATAATTTTTTTCATACTGCAGTCAGGCAACAGGAGAGTGTGGGACTGGCAGGAAGGAAAGAAAACATCACGGGTTGGCTATGAAATAAGGCTTTCGATAACAATTAGAATAGATTAGATTAGAAGCATGGGAAAATACTGGTCTTGCCAGTTTTTCTGTGTTGATTTTCACATGCTTTCTATTTTTCCAAATGCTATATTTGCTACTTTTCCCAAAGTCTCCTACTGGAAAGTAAAAATTGGACACTTATGTGGACCAATCACTACTGTGTTGTATATATATATATATAAACACACACACATATATATATACATGTGGTGTACACACATGTATACACAAAATATATGTATATAAATATATACATATATATACATATATTTGTTGTCTATACACACATACATACATATGTATGCATACATGATGAAGTATGTGTTTACATGAACTTCTAGTTCGCAAACTTGGCATTTTTCCCCAGTAATCTTCTGCACAAGAGCGGAGAACTTGTTGTCAAAAATGGGCTTATTCCAGAGCAGTCTGCAGAGGTAAATTTAATATATGGGCGGTTTAAGTAGAAAAGAAAGTGTAGAAGAAAAATATATGTAAATATACATTTATTCCTCCTCTGCTTTTACTTCCCCTTTTCTTTATTCAGGGTAACTGAAATATAATTTAACCTGCCTAAACAATACCAGCACAAATACCATGGCCTTATAATTTTGTAAGTTCAGCTACAGGAAATATTAATTTTCTCTTGTGAATAGCACAAACTGATTTGGATACATGAAGGAGCCCTGCCTGTGACAGTAGCCCAGCAGGCTCTCCTGGATGTCCCACTGAGGCACAGAGCAGTGAGGAATGACTGAGCATGGCAGATGGACTGCAGAGGTGCCAACAGGGGCCACTGGCACTCCCAGTGTGTGGGAAGAAGCAGGATTATCCAGGAGGTTTCTCTGTTAGCAGGGGTGATGGATCCACACGTCCTTCAGCAGAGCAAAACACAGCACTTCATAGCTCTGGCTGTGTGCCAGGTGGATCATCAATACCAGCTGAGAGAGTGTTGGCTTGGTGATGTGGTTCTCCTGGGAGGATTGAACTGTGAGAGTGTAATGCATGGAAAGCATAATCAGCATTCAGCCACTAACAAGCCAAAAATGATCTAAAAGAAGGCATGATCTCAGTATTTTATGCTTTCATTCTCCATATTTTGTCAGTTTATTTTTGAAGGAATTCCTGCCTTTCACTTACTGAGCTATATTGATGAGGTGGTATATGTATATGAGGATGTTGCCCAGGATCACTTTGAACCACAGGGGAACCAGTGCATATGTGAAGGAGACGAGATCAAGCTACTGTTTAGCAGAAGATCCAAAATAGCTGTGGTCTTGTTGGGGATGGCAGCTCTCCCCAAAAGCAGGAGTCAAAAAACTGAGTCCGCTGAATACAGATACCTGACAGCCTGGACAGAGACTAAAACTTCTCTACAGATCAGGAAGGAAATGAGTGATATAATATCCGGGTTTCCAACACTGAATAATTGGAAAATGCTGTGAAAAGGGAGTAGAAGAGTCAAACTTTCCACTGTTTCCCTCTGCTATCATGCATTTCCATGATACCAAACAAGGAAAGCAACAAAACTACTAAAAATACGGAAAAGATCTGATACAGCTCTTCAGTGTCAATCTATTACTGTACAGGATATTTTATTAAAGATATGACAGATGCCACTTAGAAATGAAGATGTCCAGTGACTGCCAATTTCAAGGCACTGCTCCACCAAAGTGTTCAGTATTGTGTTGGAAGTGAGGAACAGCAGCTGAATTCTTTTTTAACAGCATCAATTCTCAGCTTCTTCCATAATCTCTTTGACTTCACAGCAGCCAGATGGATATTTTTTTTCCATTCTTTTTTAAAATAAATCAATACTAAGTCTGAACACGCATCAACATATTTGATGCTATCATAATAATAGAAGGGAAGTGGTTGAGAGCTAAAAATGAAAGAGTTCAGGACAGAAACAGAAACCTGAACATTTGTGGGAAAGGACATCAAACTCACGCTGTCAGTGTAAACTCAGATGAATTATAAACTTACTCCCAATGGTTTGCCATGGCAAATTTAAGTCAGCTGGCTCTGAAGCAGGGGTCAGGCTTATTTGAAACAACATGAGAAAAAATCTGTGAGAAGAAGAACTGAATCTCTGGTATCGAATTTGCCTTCTTCTCTAGAAGAAAAGCTGGAGTTTTTTCCCTCCACTGGCCACAGTAAACAGCATTACTAAAACCACAGCAGCTTTACTGGTAGCACAGAAGGAAACTGAGAGGCAGCGTGTAAACTGCACTGTACATTATGGGAAAACGATGACACAGACAAAACGTGTGAAAGAGCACATTCTCCTGTTGGTGTGAAAGTGCTTCTTAGCTTTGCATTTTTGATTCACCTTTATCTTCTTTCTAGAGAAAAACACGTGGTAGTAGTGTGGAAAAAGGAGTGATGATGTCAAACTGGCTTATGAAACTGAACCGTGTGTCTTTACAGTGAACAGATATTAGAACAGATTTCATTTTGTCTCAAGTTCATTCTGACATGTCCCCCTCCCCATTCAATTTCTCTATTTGGGCTCCTTTATATATTAATAAGTATACCTGTTTTTTCCTATGCTTATATTTTTTGATTGTCCTTTAGTTCCTCCTCATCCAAAGTTTCCTGTCACTAAAAGGGGAATAAGAATATTGACTTATATCTGTAAACTGTTAAAAAAGCAGATGAAGACTCTAGGTAGCATTATTGCTGCTAAGAAATAGCAATTTGCAGCATATTTTTTCTGAGCCAGATAAACATTCTATTTTTTATTAGATGTAAATCAATAATTTGAGGAAACATTAATGTTTAATAAATATTAAATGAAATCTGCAACAATTTCCTAGTAATTGGACCCATTCTGGTGAATGTTTTGCTTTATTCAATATTTTAGAAAAGGCTCAACTGAATACATTTATTAATTAGGCTACGGGGATTTTTCTTCTCTTTTTGCATTATATTAGAAAATTCCTGTGAGATTGTGGCTTCTACGAAGATGAGGCACACCAATTTATTAGCCTGGGTTGACAAACTTGGTAAACTCACTGTGTGAGCTTCCTTTTACTTTACTGAAAACCAAATGTGTCACAGCCCCCTGTTTAGTTCACAAAAGAACAGAGAAAAGGAATAACTGGTAATGGGAAAATGTTTACAAATATTACTGTAAAGTATGATTTGGACCTCTTTGTATTACAGCTTTCATACAGCTGTATTATGATGCAATGAAGGTGGAAATAACTTATGTTTGAGAAAGATGTCAGTTCAGCACAGATGTATACATTACCAGAATTTGCTGCTTTCATTTCTTGAAGCCCAATGAGAATTTTTCTCCACTAAGAACCACTACAGAAATGCTCCTGTAAATATTAAAATCCTGTTGACTGAAACTAAATAGACCCCACAGGGTGGCTTACCTGTGACTAATTTACTTTGAAGATTTTTTTTTGCTTGGGTGGTGTTCTCGTTTGTTTGCTTGCTTGCTTTGTTTTTTGGGTTTTTTAAATCTAGGAACATAACCAGAAAATGGAACTGATCATAATGTTACCTTTTTATCTTGGCCATGTGGTGTTAGAACGTTGAGCTATGATGCCTGACTAACACATCAAGAGCATCTGGAGCTCTGACCTGTAAGCAAACTGGGTACTACTAGAGTAAATATTGATTAAAAATATATTAACTAGAGGAGTGATTTCAGTTTCAGTTTCTCCCCGATGCTGTGACTCAGAGGATTTCTGAAGTAAATGGGTGCAATCCATAATCTTTTGGTAAGAAGGCTGTTTCAAACAAAATTAGATAATTATCAGTACATTGAAATACACTGCCTTAGGTCGAATTGTGAGACATGCAAAATAAATCCCACAGCCCAAGCTCAACAATCAAGGATCCAGAGTAACCAAAAAACCTCATTATTACTGCTCTAAACAGAGTGAGGGACTCAACTGAACATAATCTGTCACTTTATAACCCAGATTTCTCCAGTATGTTCCATCACATATGAACTATATTTGCCAAGACTGTAGGGCACTGGCTCTACGTGTGTGTCTACACATGCACACAAGTGTGAACTAACAATATATAAACAGCTCCTATGATATGCAATGTCATTTCTATTTCTATATGACATTTCATAAAAACAGGTAAGAAAAGTTCTTACTCCAGAGTTCTTAAGTGAAAAGTTTTTCTTTTAAAAATCTGTATTTACATGGAAATAACACACTGAGGCAATTGGATCTTCTGTACCTTGCAACAACCCCAGGGAGCATGTTAGTGCCCATCAAAGATGTCTCAGATGGACAAATAAAGGGGATTAAAAATTAAGAATTTGTTTTCACAAAGATCCCAAGTTAAAGAAACATAGGACTGGCATCATCCTGGCAAAGGAGTGAGAAATGAATGGTTCCTCCATGCCCTAAAAAATAACTGAACCCATGAAAAGGAATGAGAAAAAAGAAAATGTTGAAAAAAATGCTGAAACACCCCCCGCCCCCCCCCCCCAACACCAAAAACTAACTGTAAATTATCTCCCCATTGTTTTTAATCTTGCTTTCTGTTTGCTGCTGGTTATGGGAAAGAAGCACAAGATGTTCCAGCTTTACCATCAAGTGGTATTTTTCTGCAGGCATCAGGTGCATCTGAGTAAGCAGAGCTATTTTTACATCCCTAGCCATCTCGCACGGTAAAGCACTTGCAAAAGTGCAGAGTCATGCACAGCACTGAGGGGAATCACTCCTCTCGGTTTGCAGCGTCATACGCAGGGAAAGGCACACAAACTGCATCCCAGAGATTTTCACGAGTTTGTGACGAAGTCTCAGTTTCAGACTCTGCCCTTACCCATAACAAATTGTTCTCAGAAATTTTCCTATAGTTGCATTAACATGGTTAAGTCCAGATTCAGTCAGATTACTTTTGGTGGCAAGAAAACTTCAGAAAGTCCCGAGCCATGACTGCCACTTTCCTGGCTGACACATCAAGGAATGCACTGGGGACCTCCAGAACAAGAAACGTGACAGTCCTGAGCACTGAACCCTGATAATGCAAACTGCAGTGCAACTTCTGCTTTTGCTTGTTTGGCACACAGGCTTGAGTACTCGCTGTGCCTTGTTAAATAGATACAACCAGAAACAAAGCTCAGAACTATGTAAATTGGAAGAAATCTAGTACTTTCCCAGGAGGTGTCTAGGAAATGTTGTGACATTAAATGGTCTGACTGTTGTATGTAAATCAGTATCATACAAGAAGAGATACTCAACATTAACATGCCCAGAGATGAATATTGGACCAATGAGATGAATAAACATTAACATGCTCAGAGGTGAATATATAAGTCAAGTGTATCCAAGTGGAGATGTTCTTCACTGAGGTGTGCTAAGGGGGCCTGGCATCATTCATGCCAGGATCTGCACACAGCAGGATGTTGCTGCAAATACTCTGACCTCCTGACGTAAGCTTGTTGATGTTTGACATCACCTTTTAGAATGTTAAATGGAAACACCTCGAGAATGACAGTGATAAATGTTGCCGAACCTTTCGCTATGTACAGGCTAACCATTTTCAGGCATATGGCAACATTTCAACTTTCACTTCTTCCAAGTACAATGCAGTACACAGACTTTAAACAAAACACAACAGCAGGCACATGGCAAGTAAAATAACCCAAGCTTTTCTTGGGGAAAATAAAACAGTGGTACTGCCATAAGGTCCTTTCTATTATCCTATACTTTTAGCAGCAGCTCAGACCCTGTGATAAGCCAGCTCCCTATAGAGATTTGAGGATTTTTCCATTATGAAGTTCATTTCCTCCTGCACTCTGATCTCTGCTATCCAGTGTGTCAGTGAGCTTCTTGGGTGTCCTTTTGGGGACAAAACATCTACATCATTAAGAGCATAGTAAGGGGACTATTTTCTCAATGGCCAGACAACATGCACAGGACTCAGTTAAGCTTTTTCCTCTTCCAGAAGCCTCACTAGCAGCCTCCTATGAAGGAGGAGAGCGATGCAAGGAGGAGTTATATGCCCAAATCCATGTGGCAGAGCATGTGCTCTGTGCCTCAGACTATTAACATGAGAATCAGGAGGATACAAAGCAGAACTTCAGTTATTTTGGATACCTTAACAAAACAAGGAGACAACAATGCAGGCAGGGGCAGCATCCTTACCCATGAAAGCCATGGTCCTGCAAAAGTCATTCCAGAAGCACAGAGCAGCTCCTTGGGCAGGAACAAGAGACAGCCAACAGCTGTGTATTTCCTAGATGAGTCCCTAGGGAGGGAGGTGAGGAGCAGTGAGGGAGGGTCAGGGTCAGCAAGGTCCATGGCCACTGTTCCAGGATCCCAGTGATGCTTTGTCATGGACCAAGGCTGTTGGCCTGAGCTAAAAGCAGCTGCAGAGCTTCTTGGTCCACCTGTCACAGGTTACATGTGCAATGCTGTTTGAAACACAGAAATTTAAAAGCTCCTTGCATAGAAACTAGGATGTTAACCGAAGACTGGCTGTGTGTAAGTAGTTTTTAAGCTGGATGCTGCATCACGCAGTCTGGGAAGCAGGATGATCTGCCAGCCTGATTCCTCAGGCAAAAGATGTATGAAAGGGGCCTATTCTCAACCACTTTTGTTATGATCCCCATCACTACAAGCCCCCACAGTGTTGCTGGGTGATTTTCTCTGCTTCAGTGAAGAAGCAAAAATACAGAAAAACAATCTTTTTGAACAGTTTGCTTCATATAAGCAGCAGGATGTCTTCTGCATGTTAACCAACTACATCACACTTTGGATCATCACCAGCCAAGAGTACATATTTCACAGAATCAGGGAATTGTTTTGTTTGGAAAAACCTTTAAGATCATTGATCCCAACTGTTAACCCAGCATTGCCAAGTCCACCACTAAATCATGTCCCCAGGTGCCACAGCTACATGTTTTTAAATACCTCCAGAGACACTGATTTCACCACTGGCCTGGGCAGCCTGTTCCAGTTCTTGATAAACCTTCTGGTGAAGAAAATTTCCCTAGTATCAAGCCTAAGCTTTCCCTGGCACAACTTGCAACAAATACACATGGTGCAGGTGTTTGCCTGTTTGTCTCCATACCAGTTGCTACACGTCCATGTCTTCTCATCTTCTGCAAGAATCAGATAACATCATATTACTTTAAAAGCAATGAGGCATATGCCAGGAAAATGAAGGACACCTCTCACACAAATTCGAAATCCAGAACCATAAATGGCAGACGTTTATTCAAATTAGTCAGCATCACCCTTAAGAAGTAACAGTAATAATACACTTTGGCCACTCACCATCATATTGAGCATGCTACACTTTGAGAAAGGTATCACTTCCCCATTCTATCACATCTCGTCATATTTAGCTAAACCTATCCAGTCTGTGGACAAGCCATATGAGGCATAGTCACTGCAAGGCTTGCACTGTCAGTGGGTTGGGGATAATTATGGACGTTATCCATTTCCACACAGAGAAAAGCCTGTGTACACAAGGATAGGAGCAGAGAGGAGGGCCCTTCTCCATTGTTTGCCCTCATGGATCCCAAAGACTCCAAGTTTCTTTGTAGGACTAAAGCCACATTATAACAGATATGGACCAAATCAGCACCAGGCTGACTCCTCTGACAAGGCTTTGAGCATCTGTGCATTAGTGAGGAACAGCCCATGAACTTCCCTGGAGCACTGACCAGCTCCAGACTGAAACAGCAGCAAGGGTTCACAAGCTGCACAACACGCAAGGACAGCACTCCTCTGCTCCATGTAAAAGCATCTCCTCTTTTCAACAAGGCACAAGACTCTCAAGCTGCTTCCCACAGAGAGCAGCCAGGAAAGCCCTTTTATCACCGTGGTTCTCTCTCAACGCACAGTAAGTTCAGCTTCTCAATTCCATTTGCCTCTGCCCGAGGGAATTAGATCCCTCTTGAGCAGCAATCCCCTGCAGAAGCTGCTGCAGGAATAAATACACAGTGATCACCCTGGGGATAACAGCACTTTGAATGCCATGTGCTCTGTCAGAGCTGCAGAAGAGCCATTGACATGACAGGTATCACAGTTCCCTTGTGGCAAAGCCATCCTGTAGCTGTTACAGAGACATGCTGGGAAATTTTCAAGGTGCTGCTCTGGCACAGACTTGTTCCATGTGGCTTATATTGCTCTGCAGGAAATGTACTTCTGAGAATTTTGCTGAGCTTGGAGACATTCTTAATAAAGATGGGGGAAAAAAAGACTTCAAGTGTAATCTGCTAGTATAGATTGACATTACTCTGTGGGTAAATCTGGGAAAGAGACAAATTTTGTTTTCTGACTACTGTAAATATAATTTTTTCTATTAGCAGGAGCCATGAATGAATTCTGATCCTATTATTATCAGACATTTCATTTTGAAAACTGCCTATTCTTTTCCAATGTGTTTTCAGGTTTTTTTTGTTTTTTTGGTTTTTTTTGAGGATTTTTTGCTTCTTTGGCTCATAATCTTTTGATATTATATGCAACTTCGAGCAAACCTCTTGGTATCTCATTGCTTCAGGTCTCCCCATTCTAAAATAAAGAAAACAAAATCCTTGCCTGTTTTCATTCTGTTAAATGAAACTTGCGAGAGCCGTGTAAATGCTACAAAATATCGGTGTCTTTCCCCACCTCTGCTTGGAGTAACACTTGTGGCACTGGGCGTGGTTGGGATGGAGCTGATTTTAGTAACAGCAGCCCGAACAATGCCGTGTTTTAGATCGGAGACCAAAGCAGTGCTGCTAACAGAGCCGTGCTTTAGCTATTGCTGAGCGGTGCTTGCACAGCCTCAAGGCCTTCCCTGCTTCTCTCTCTGCCCCACGAGAAGCTGGGCTGGGCAGGAGGGAGAGGTCACGGCCAGGACAGCTGCCCTCAAACGACCAAAGCGATTTTCTGTGCTATTGCACATTGCTCAGCAGTAGCACTGGGGGTGGTGGTGGTGTGTCAAAACAAGCCATTACTCAGAGGCTGTCTGGCCATCGGGCTGCTGCTGGGAGGTGGTGAGTGATGCCTTTGCATCAGTTGTTCAGTTTCTTTTTCTTTTCTCTGTTATTAAACTGTCCTTACCTCAGGCCACAAGTTTTTCTTGCATTTTCCCCTCTGATTCTCTCCCCCATCCTGCTGGGGAGGGGACCGAGTGGCTGAGGGGGTCTTACCTGCCAGCTGGGACCCACCCATCACACTCCTCTAGTACTTCTGGAAATAAATAATGCCCAAAGCACAGCTTTCTTCTCAACAGCTAATCAATCATTTGACTACTCTCATTATCACACAAGTGAACTCCTTCACTCAACTTCCTTTAAGTTTACAAGAAACCTATAATTTTGCCTACAGGAAAGAACCATGAACCAAGATTCGGATTCATTATCTGGCAAATTCATAGCTTTTCTTTCATTCTGAGACACTTCCTGCATAGCTCACAGGAAATAAGAGATGGGGGCGATTATGTTTAATTTTTTTTTAAAGCTGTTGGGTCAGCTAATGGCCACACCATCATGACAGAAATCTGATTTTAAGAAATACTACAAGGAGTTGTTTTATCTCTAAGTCACAGTAGTGATGGTGCAAATGTGATATACAGATATAAGAGAAGCAAAGTTTTTAGGGAGACACAGACCAACTAATCTGAGGAAGTACAGATGATTTCAAAAAGTCTTTGTTCTTTTTCCAGATACAATGGAGGGACCAACAAAAACACTATCCCTCCAAATCCTCTCTCATAACAACATCTCTAAGGTTTTTTTAAAGGTGTAATTTCAGTAACTACAAGATCGTGACAACATTATAATCTGCTCTCAGAGAAAAGGGAGTATTTCCAAAGTGGATTACATGAAAATTGTGACTTTGGTGGAAATCCTTGAAGTTCAAGCCCACTATTTCTGAAACCAGTCCTTTTAAAAATGTCTGTGTATCTGCACACCCTGAAACTGGAACATCACAATTATACTAAATCTGACTTACCAGCCCCCAAATGAGCCAGTATGTAGAGTATTCCAGTGTAGAGAACATTTTTTTTTGTTTATGCACAGGGTAACACAGTTAACTTTCTCACAGCTGACTTCTAAGCATTTCAGTCAAAAACAGGTAAGTGTGTCAATTAAATAGTCGTAATGGGTCATTCTGTTAAACCAGTTTGAAGTTAAAACTTTGAGATTTTGTCTAAAAATTAACTAAGGATAAGCACAATGATCTTCATTCCACGGACCAAATACTTTATATTCTGCAGCCTTTTTTGCCTTTAAGCCATCATAGTGACAGCAATGTCACTGTGGTCAGTAGTGGAAGACTCAAATGGCAAAGCAAACTAAGCTGTTACAAAACTTACTTGAAATCTAGCAGCAAACTAATGGGAAGGGACAGAAGAAATCAGTGTCAGTCAACTCTTAAACTCACTCCATTAGATAGTGGTCTACCTCTTTGTTCAGTTAAATATATTAGTAGCTCTCACCAGAAACTTTAATGAAAACCATATATTTAGAATCCCCTCTAGTATTTCCTCTACAGCTTAGGGAGATAGTAAAGACTTTGCCAAACAGCCACCTACCCTAAAATGTACATTAACCCAGCAGTAATCAGAACTTATTGCATAAATTTAATTAATTGGAAAAAGCATTTAATTTAGAGCTGAAATGATTTATTCTTTTTACAGGCATATTTCACGAGTGTAAGCTCCTGTGCCACTGGATGGCTCAGACACATTCAGCCATGATAAAAGCTGCTGTGGCTTTTTTTCAGGAATTATCACTTCCAAGAACTACATTACTTTTTCTTATGGTTTCCTGATTTAATCTAAAACCCATACCTACTGGCATGTCTACATTAGACTCATTTATTGTGCTAAGGCTGAGCAGGTACTGGCATGCAGGCTCCTCTGAAATACTATTTTTCCATGTTCCATTAATTCTGTTGGAGAGCAGAAAGTGTCAAAATGCTTGTCTGCTTCAAGCATAACCTATGTCTGAGAGTTTGCTTACTCTGGCTTATAAAAAAATATACTTGAACAAGAGCTGAAGTTTTCAGCAGCTGGTATCTAAATGGAATTAGTTCTTCACATTCAGTTTATTAATGAATTGAACTGAAAACTGCTGAAAACTGCTTTTCCCTCTCCTGCCAGGAAAGGAAAACTGATGGATTTTCTGCTGTACAGATGGAGCTCCAGAGGAACATTACTGTATTGGGCTGTTTCTTGCCTCTGAACGGGACATTAGTCCAAATTTTGGGAAATAGTTCTATTTCTTTGGAAGAAGAGTGAATGGCATGGTAAGGACACTTCCACTTTCTTGTTCTAGTTACTTAATTCCTCCCGACACTTCTTCAATATCATGATTCTGGAAACTATTTCACCACCTAGTACCAAGGACATGCTGAGAAGCATCCAATATTTGTTTTCCTGATTCAGAATTCTAGTGGAATTGAATTTCTACTAAAGTATGATTTCTTTTGAGGTTCCCAATATTCTTAGGAAATCCCCTTTCCACACCATCCTTTAAAACACATATTTAAAATAAGACATCTAAAACAGAAATTTATCTAACCAAATTCCAGAGGTCTGTTTGCTCCCTGGGTCAGAAAACCTAAAGATTAAAAATATTTAAACAGGTTTTGTTCTAGTTAGAATGAGTGGTCTGGATCAGAGACATCACTGCTTTAGAAAGTTTCACTACACAACATTAATATATCAAATAAATCCGAAAACAATTAGGCTTTCACCTGCAAACCTTTGGTTTCCAGTCTTGCAAGTGAATGCCAAGTACTTAGTGATATTTAATAATAATAATTTTATTTTTTCCCCTCAGTTAACTTTACAAGTGTCTGGCCTTTAAGGAAAGGTGAATAACAAAAACCGGAAAACTCACAGAACTCTATATTAACCAAAGCAGAAAATCCAATGAGTATATATAAAATCCCCAAAGAGTCTGTAACATGGATCTTATCTGTAGAGTCCTGCAACACACAAAAAAAGTTTGTCTACAATATTTCAAATTGTCAGATTAGGAAAAAATGTCCTATGTCAACTACAAGCCAACATATCCTGCAGTGCTCAGCAGGAATAAATAGACATGGGCAAACCCGGAGGCTTTATGCAGTACAAGCTCAAAGAAGTAACTTGCCTCTAAGTAGGAGCAGCAGCTGAAGTGATCTAAGCTTATGAGTAAGGAAACAGCCTCCACTCGTCGATAGCTTACATTCACCAGAGAGTTTTTTACATTCCTGTAAATAGAATCAGTGAGATCATGATAGGGTTTTCCAAAGAACCAAGCAAACTGAACTTCTCGGACCCAGAGACAGAATCAGCACTACAATAAATTCCAGTCTGCAAGGTCAGACCCAGCCAACTGCTACTATTGTGCCATGGGCAGACAAAAGATAAACTACAAAAAGTGAGACTGTGTAGCAGTGTGCCCCCCAAAAGCAAAGGTTTCTGTTACTTTTAAGCCTCCAAACATGGACACGTTGGACCCCTGACCTGTAAGTTTTCCTTATCTGTATCCTCAACAGACAATACTTCATGTAATCCCACCCATCTAACCTGATAAAAGGACACTGCTTCCAAGGTCTCACGCTCTTTCGATGCTACCCCATGATGTGAGTGTGCTTGCCTCAGGTGCTTTTTGTTTGTTATTTTCATCTTATTAAACCTTTTATTTTAGAAAAAAGTGATCGTTGCCCATCTCTCATTTTAAGCCACTGCCTCAAGCTTGCTGGAGGAGAACACCTCTGAGGTAGTTACTATCTCCTGCTGGGGGTCTTTCTTCCCAGGCAAAACCAGCAGGACAGCAAAATAACAAGAATATTATTCTTGGAATAATTCTTATTATTCAAGGAACTAAAGCAGGGCTGAAAGGGCCGATCATTTGGGGGAGATATAGACAGTACCAGTAAGCACAGGAAGGTGAACTGCAGCAAAGATCCAAAGCATTGAGGAATAACAAGGCATAACAAAAACTTGTTACATGGATAGGGACACAAACAGATCAAGGGCCTAGTGAGAGACCCATACAAGTATATATCCAGCTCATCTACTGACACCCATAAGGATGAGACTGAAACACCTTAGTCCATATAAATGTGAAAGAAACACTTCTTAGGGAAAAGAGATGCTTTGGATCTGACCAATATAATGGCTTTGAGTGGCTCATCCTGGTTATCTCAGCCTTTCTGGGATTAAGGGCCCTGAGACTCTGCCCTCTGCATCAAAACACTTTTGGTTTTTACATCCTCCTAAGTGCAAACCGTGCAAAAAAATGCAGGGGAAAATCTTACATGAGAAATAAATAAACCCTATTCTATTTCCCCTAGCTAAACTAAATATTTTCATGTGCGTAAACAGAAAACAAGACTGAAAAAGAAATGTTGTGTTCCAAGTCAGAGCCTCAGTGCAGGGAGAGGGCCACATACGTACATCACAGCAGTGAGTTCATCCAGTTTCAGGAATCCTGGAAGCCCTCAGGCCAACCTCTCAGTGAGTTTGTCATTCCAGCTGTGAAACACATTGAAAATTACATCATCAGAACACCCAACAGAGCCATGTATGTAAAGGAGGTTTAGTCCTGCCCACTGAGAAGTGTAAACATGCCTGCAGCTCATAATTATTGTTAATCTATGAGTCACAAAGCTATCAACACTTCAGTTGCTCAGCATGCAAATCAGATTTTTGGACCAACATAGAGCTCTCAGGCAGGCATCTTATGTAGAAGAGAGTATATCAGATTATTTTACAACAGGTTATTTTTCCCCCTTTTGCACTGCACAATGTAGAGCAAAGGAAATGCAATCTTACTGCTTTTTTTCAGCATACAGCAGCCAGAGGACCACTTACTAATTTCTAATCAGTTCTGTTTAGGTAAATCTGCTCAAGGCAATTTTAACACTTAACATAAGTGTCATTATGTCACAATTTACACTCCGGGACAATTAGTGGTGGCTTAAGACCATTGGGTAAACCACAGCTTGATTGGCTGAACAACATCCGGAGTCAGAGGTAAAAAATATAATTTCTTATTAATTGAGCAGAGGTCACTATTTAGAAAATGACAGAATCCCCAATATGTTGTGTAGTCATGTCCACAGAGAATTACTCTTTTAAATATAAAACCTCATAAGATCTTCACTAATGTTACAGAAATAGAACTAGTACATTCAGAGGAATTATTTGTATTACCTCTAAAAGTAAGTAATGCTAAAAAAATGATATTTTAAATATATCTACATCTATGAACCCTTAATTAATCTAACCATACTCTTCACCTTCCTTTCTTCCTGCTTTCCTAGGAGCAGCTTCACTTCCTTTTTTTTTCTAGGCAGTATCCAATCACTTCTGTTCATACACAGTATGATGCATCTCACACATTATAAGAAGTTGTGATGTGCACAGAATTACTTATTCAAATCAACTTTGTTAAGAGTTCTTTAATAAAATCTGAGGTTAAATTTTTGCCATTTGAGTTTAATATCCTGTTACACCCTACACTGAGAAAGAATTAAAGTGAACTTCACCTTGTATTTCATGCTGAAACCTGTACAGTATGGAAAATGAAGTATTTTTCTTTATATTAAGTCATACAGAGCATACCTGTTGTTCATACAGTACTTAATAAGCCCTCATGATTGTCCAACCCCAAAAAAGGACAAGTGTGCCACAGCACAAACCAGCTGCTTTATCAACAAACAGAGTAAGAGCACACAAGAGGCAATCCAGGAAAAGCCAGGTACTACGAAACACGGCTTAAGATGTGAGTCATTCTTTGGCACCGGTTCCTTTGACTGAATTCCCAGGAATTCCTCTGCATTTCAGAACTGACAAAAGGAAACAATCATCTAAGGGCATTCCCAAGAACACACGGGATCAGTCTCTTACTCAGCACTTACGCAGGTCAAATTTCCCTTAAGTCAGTGGTGTTTTCCTGGGGGAATGCTGTCTTCGTCCAAGCCACTATTAATACCAAGTTTTCTGTAATGCTTTGTTTTAATATACTAATACAATATTACAAATATAACTGTATTATAAAGAATTCTATTCAGTATCTAACTAAATTCCCTGATGCTTGGTCTAAGGATATCACTGGCCCATCTGCAAACATGGGATCACTGAGTTTCCTCGTAGTTTGCTACTTAAATTGGCAGGAAACCAAATATTTCTCCAGTACCAGGGCTTCATCATATGTTTCTACAAAATATTTTGAAAGTCAGCAAAAGCAATCTTACTCCACATTTTTCACTTAGCTCTGACTGTAACACAATAATAAAAATATAACATGAAGTTTATGTGGTCTTTTCACTTTTTTTTCTAATATATATGAAAACTGTATAGTGCAGGTATTTTAAAGCAGGAACTTTCTTCACAGCAAAATCAGCCTCTTAAGACTGTAGAATATAACTCTGTACAAGAAAAAATCAAAAATTGTACTCCCTCAACTTCCACACATATTTTTCATTGTCCTTCTTGATTCGATATTTCCATTATTTATTAAATGAAATAGCAAATATGTCAGAGACACATACCATAAACAAGTGCTTTACCCTTTTCTATCACACACGGTCTTTTGTGCAGTGAAATTCTATAAAATTCAGTTACATTTTTAGAACCAGCTAAGCTAACAGACTGTTTTGAATTTATTATTCCTAATATTTGGAATAATTCTTTCTAGCATAATTAAGGTGACAAAATAATGACTTTCCACCTCAAAAAAGCTTAATTGGCTCACAGGCTAATTCATGTTAGGAGGAACCTTGGGACATCTTTAGCCCTTACTCCAGCACTTCTAATGTTTGATTATCCTTACAGAAAAATAGTTTTCCCTGTACTTGATTGCAATTTATGTTGTTTGAATTTGCATTCATTGTCTTAATGAAAGGCTGAAATATTCTATCTCGTGTTTCATATGCACCATGAGGCTTTTAATCCACCACCAGTGCAACTGACAGTCTCAGCTTTGAAACTCTCCCTCTTTTCCTTTCATCATATTCTCAAGTCCTGTAAATTCTTCCACACAAGTAATTAATTGCTGCGTCTTTATATCCTGAAACCTGCCAACACAGGACGCTGTTCTCTATCACATTGTCGAAAGTCTTCTCTTTCTGCTGCCTCCACCAGTAGCATGTGGTGATTTTCCCTTGCTGTATTTTGGGCTGAACCTTGTGCACTAAAGCTGTGTGCACACATGGAGCTATGTGCTGTACATGTTATGATGCACATGCATACACAATAAATACTATTGCAAATAGTAACAAATGCAACTTGGGCGTTATTTTTGTACCGTTTTAAGGCTTTTTCCTCCCACCTGGTTCCACCAGAGTGGTAACGTGGACATAACAAAATCAATCCAAAAAAAGCTTTCTCTCAGTCCAGCTTACCATAGTCTCTTCTTCCTACGAGAAATACTACACCAGCATTACTCTCTGACAGTGATATTCTTGATTGACAAGTTCTGTCTCTATGTTGCCAATAAAAATGTTCTCCACGGCAAGGGCGCCCAGCAGGCACTGGTTTGTTCAGCGTCAGCCACTTGGTTTTGCCCTCATCGATTCGTCCTGACAGTATAAACACTGGCTGGTGATACGGATTTTGGCCTCTTTGCAGTCTTTGCTAGGAGTGTTCCTCCTCTACAATATGCCCATGTACGCGGCTTGTGAGGAGGGATGCGCTGCTCTGCCTGTGTCCGAAGCCATCCCCTCGCCACCGACGCAGACACAACACCAACAGAGGATTCCTGGGTGTTTCTTCTCCTGCTCCTGCCCCGGGGGTCGGGGCCGGGGTCTGTCGGAGAGGCGAGAGCTCCATCCCGGCCGCCCCGGGCCGCTCGGGCAGGCGGAGCGGCGAGAGCGGAGAGCCCCGGGGTCGCCGCCAGCGGGGAAAGTCCCGCTCCGAGCCGGGAATTCCCGCAGCGGCGCC
>VZTN01025044.1:216141-258484 GCA_013400515.1 Erpornis zantholeuca
GGCCGCGTCCCGCGCTGGCCGCGGGGGAAAGCGCTCCCTGCCCGCCCGGGGTTCTCCCCGGGGGCGGAGCGCGGCCCGGCCCGGCCCCAGCTGTAGAAAAAAGCCGAGCACAGGCGGGTCCTGCGAGCCCTTAAAGGCAGCGGCTGCCTCCTCCCCCGGCGGGGAAGGCGGAAGAGCGAAGCCGCTGCCTCGGTTCTGCTCCGTTCCTGGGTTTTATGCACCTGTCCGGGCTCCTGCTCGCCCTGGAGAAGGAAGAGAAGAGACCTGCCCCGGCCATGTGCTCGGTAAGCGAGGCCGGCAGTACAGACCCCTTGGTGACTCGCTTCAGGCAGGTGGAGGAGACGCTAGAGAAGCTGCACCGGGAAAATAGGAGCTTGAAGAATAAAGTACCTCGGTACAACGCGCTCTGCACCTTGTACCACGAGTCCGCGCAGCAGCTGAAGCACCTCCAGCTGCAGCTGGCGGCCAAGGAGGCGACGATCCGGGAGCTGCGGGGCAGCCTGGCCCGGCAGCGGCTNGCTCTCGGCGCGGAGAGTGGAGGCGCTGAGCCAGGTAAAGCCGAGGGTGCGCAAGGAGCGGCGCAGCCTTTCCGCGCTGCGCTGCTCCCTAAAAAGCGAGGGACTTGAACGCAGCAGGGCCAGCAGTGGTGGTGCGGGGCGGAGGATGCGGACGTTCTGCCCCCAGAGCGCTCGCTGGTCGCTGGGAACAGCTGGGGGAGCTCAGGAGCCAGCGCTGACAGCGGGGGCTGAGCGAGGGTTTGAGCCCTGCCGAGCGATGCTGCTGCCTTTGACAGGACTTGCTCCATCCCCGGGTGCCCAAAGCAACTCGCCCGCCTGTATCCAGCGGTAGCTCCCCCTGCGTTGAGTTAAAAAAGGCAAACCGTAAAATCCTAAACTAAAAGCTTAGCATGGCACTATAGATCTTCATGCAACTATTTTCACAAGGAGAAAGAAAAATAGTAAAAAACTCCTTGAATTTATCAGATGCAACAACTTTGTTCTCAAGGATAATCAGCTGATGCCATGAATTTTCTGTGAAAGTGGTTTGTTTAAAGTGCTCTTAGAAATGGATTTTTGTATTGACACTGAGGTAGCATGTTCATATTTGAAGAACTAACTAACAAGTCTGGGTTGTGAGGAGATCAATTAGAGAAATCAGTATCTTTCTCGACAGAAAAAGTCTCAAAATTGTGTCCCTCCCCATCCAGCACAAATGCTGTCTTGGTTACTGTCATTAAGACTTTCCCAGGTTCAGTCGAAATACTCAAAGATTTTTAAAGCATTTATTTCTAGATGAAGCTGAGTGAAGTAATTTCCAAAACGAGCAGCAGTACTTAAAACTGAAACAAGTGTTTTTGTCATAAGTAATCTCTTGACCTAATGCTTATACAAAACATTTTCCATATATGACACTCACCTAAAATACATTTTAAGAAGTTCATGTTTGGAAATTTGTTATAAGAGATGATCTCACTGACACTTTACAGACAGATGACAAACCTGTGGTATCTGAACATATTTGAAAGGCTGATGGTGAATATCTTTAAAGGGGAAGTTTAGCACTTAGCATGATGCTAAAGAATTTAAATGTCAGTAATAAGAACAAGTGCTGTTTATGTATATTAAGCATTAATATTTATTTATTGAAAGAATAAAATGTTATGCCAAATCAGAATGCTGAAATAACTGGCACTAAATAGTAACCAAGTAAAAAAGACATTTTTGTGAAGCCAGAGGCCAGTGTGCTGGCAAAGAAGGGTGATCCCAGTGATTTACAGCTCTATTAGCACTCCTGAGAACTGGAATGGTAGAGCTGAGATTGTAGCTGTCTCATGGTCTGCACTGGCATCCAGAGATCCTCAGTTCTGGAGGAGCAGTGCTGCAGAGGTTTCTAGTATCAGCATCTGCTACTTGTTGAGGGTGTGGAGTACAGCTTTTTTTTTACAAGGTCAGGACCAGTGCCTTTCAGGTGCATGGAACTAGAGGTGGTTTGCTCCAGTCACCAAGCAAACCTCTTCCTTCTCAAAACACCTACAGAGTGTTAATGCAGTGTGGGTGATCCCACAGCTTCCAACAGGACAAGGAGATGCAGAAACAAGGTTGTTTCCTAGGGGTGTGTCAGACCCACTCATGTACCTGGGAGTCAGCCATGGCCAAACTAGAGCCACTGCTGCCACATAGATTTTATTTTCTGCTTGTTTGTCCTTACCTTACCATTCCCATCCTTTCCCCTAGGTGGGAAAGTTGCTCTGTTTGCTACATCTGCTTTGTCCTTGTGACAGTGCCAGCCAGTGAATACACTTCACTAGATTTGATGACTTTACAGTTCCTTTGTTTTGTTTTTTGAGGAAAATCTCTATTATAATTTAGTATGCAGGACCTATGAGTATTTTTCAGTCTCCATAATTACTCATTTTAAACTACTTTGTTTCTTGTTTTTGTTGCTGCTGTGTACTCCTAAAATCTTCCTGAATTTTTGCTGCTTGATTCTCCATTCTACTGATCAGAAAGTGCTTGCATGGCTGCCTGAGCAGTGTTGATTGATTGATCCATCAGTTCCAAGGTCTTGTGATCGTACAGAAATGAAATGGATTTATTCTACTTTTTAAGTACTTTGCAATGAGTACAGGAGCAATAAGGAATTACTGCAATATGGAAGTCAGTCTTAGAAATATTTTGGCTTTTAAGTTTACTTTGCTTTTAAATAACTTCCCTTCCCCCTTCTGTTTAGGAAGTGCAGAAGTTGAATCAGCAGCTAGAGGAGAAAAATGGAGAGATACAGCAGATGATAAATCAGCCTCCATATGAAAAGGAGAGAGAAATCTTACGACTGCAGAAGACCTTGGCAGAGAGGGAGAAGGCTCAGGCCACCAGTGATGTTTTGTGCCGTTCACTCACTGATGAAACTCACCAACTTCAACGCAAATTAGCATCCACAGCAGAAATGTGTCAACATCTGGCAAAATGTCTAGAAGATAAGCAAAGAAAAGAGAAGGGGAATTCAGATGACCAGATACCTACAGAAAGATCTAATCAGGTATTCTTACAGCTACTATGTGTCTTTAAAGTCTTATTAGCTTCTGAGGTGTTAATTACAATATGATAGCTGTAACTGGGGAATGGTGAGAAACAGCCCCTTAAATAATTTCATGTAGGGTGTTAAGACTGCCATGGCAATGGTAAATAGTTCTGTGTATCTGAAATTTAGGATGGAACCAGTTGTTTACCACTTCAGCTTTGGCCATCTCATCATCAGAGGCTTTTTTTGGAGGGGAGAGCTTGAGAGGTTCCATCCAACCTCAGCAATTCCATTACAGCTCTTCCCTCCATGCACAGGAGACAGTACCTACCTCCTACCACCCCTGCTTCTGTGCAGCACTAGGTGGTGCTGTGATTTTGAAGCCGATCCCTCCTGATCACTTGTTTAAGCATCAAAATCACAAAACAAAGCAGAGATATTTCAAAATAGTATTTATATTAAGAACTCTATAACACGTGGGCTTCTCAGATCAGGATTTGGCTATGCACACATTGTACAGACCTACAGAAAGTTAGGGGAATATGAGTCAAGGTGTCTTACCTTTTTTTTTTTTCTCTGGGATTCCCCCTGGCCTCTGAGTGCAGGGCAATATTTCTCTTCAGGAGGGATGTTTAAAAAAGTGCTTTATAATAGGACAGTGGCAGAAATGCTATTGCAGGACACAAAGAAACACCTGGATTTTGGTGAACTTTGCTAATGGCTGTTGAGGCTTTGGTTGAAGTTCTCAGCACAGGGTAGAGGTGCAGATCATTGGTCTGTTGGTCCAGAAGTCCTGATGGCTGAAAGTCATTAGGCAATTCGTTAAAATACCATAAGGAAACAACATGAGCAGTGCTGCCTCTAGTTAACAGATCAGAGTATTGAGTAGGGTGCTACAGACAGTTCACATGAAAAAGAATAATTATGACATATTCTCTTACTGCTACATGGTGGTAATGCTGTTTTTCACATGACCACTCATCTGTGCTGTTGTGATGAACTCTACACACGCTCACGTCTGCTTTGTCAAACATTCCAGAAGCGTTTCCAAAGAAAAAAGTTACTTGTTAGAAATAGGGGTTGAGTAGATAGAAAAGGAGTTTTAAAGGGACTTGAAGCATTTGGCATTATCATATTTAATGTGTAATTGATAGACAGGAAACTTGATTGACTTTGATATATGTAATAAGAAGTTAACCTTGTACAGTGGGGACTTCCCTGTTGAAGAGGAGAAATTTCAGATGCCATTACTAGCTGATTCTAGGGAATTTTGCACAAAAGTGTTCTATATTACTCATGTACACCGGGGTTTTTTTAACCAGATGTCACAACTGTAACAAAGAGGTATCATTTTAGTCAATTATTTAGCTAGTAGGGTTTTTTCCCCTCTGTAATTTCTTCCTAGTACTAGCCAAAATTGACAGTAATAACAAAGCAAGATGAAGGCATATCTGTGCCTTTTTCATGCATTCTCCCACTCCAGACAAGTAGTTTTCCAAGGACTTAGTCTAAACTTTTAAACTCTGTTGTCATTAGGTCTATTAAAAAGCAGTACTGAGGTTGTAAGAACCAGAGTACTTTTTTGCTTTTTTAATAATAAAAGTTGTAGGCTATACTATTAATATTTAGAAATAAACTATATAGGAATGAATAGACCTAGATGTATGTCATTACACATAACTTAAGAAAAACCCCATTACTTCCAGTTTCACAGCATAGCCAAACAGCATCTGAGATTTTTAAGTTAAAGTAACACCTAACTTTATCTGAAAATTACAGCTTTTAGACAACGAAACTTCACTTCAAGCTCTTATCTGCAACCTGCAAGAGGAAAACAGCATG
The DNA here is from genome assembly GCA_013400515.1 of Erpornis zantholeuca. Lineage (NCBI taxonomy): Eukaryota > Metazoa > Chordata > Aves > Passeriformes > Timaliidae > Erpornis > Erpornis zantholeuca. Next base: position 221,002 of record VZTN01025044.1, read on the forward strand.
TTAAAACAAAAAGTAGCTCACGTGAGTACTTTCGTTTTGTTACAGATTAATATTTGTTAAGTATTTTAAATTAGAGTAAAATTGGAATAGATAAGGTCTGATTAACCTAATTAAATAGCAGTTTAATTCAAGACAGTTTTTCTTAGTCCTTTCAACACAGCACATTGTTTTTGTTCCCTTAGCTAAGAACGATTTGTTACATAATTTTTAACATAGTGGGGTTTTGTTGTTAAAAACACAGTACAGAAGAAAATTTTCATGTTCCTTCCATGAATCAGTATTCCATGCCAGAAGAACAGCACTAGGCCCAGGGTGACCACCAACCCCTTCCTTTCCACATTATTTAATACTGTCCCTTTGAACTGGGAGATGGGAAGGCTGCACATGAAGAGTCTGCACCATCATCTCCTGCCCTCCTGTACAGTGACTTACCCTGCCTCAGGGCTCGAGTGAGCATGTTACATTCTCCCCTAGAGAAATTTAGTCCTGAACTTATAGACAGCCTATGAAACCTTGGAAATTTTTGTCTTCCTGTTCTTCATGCCTCTCCTGGATAAACTTTCAGGTGGAAGATTTAAATGCAAAATGGCAGAAGTACGATGCGAGTAGGGATGAGTATGTGAAGCGACTCCACTTGCAGCTGAAGGAGATGAAGTCACAGCTGGAGCAGCACCACAGTGGAACTTCAGCACAAAGGAATTCTGACCTGATGCACAAGGAGATATTCCGGTTAAACAAGCTACTGGAAGAAAAAATGAACGAGTGCATAAAAACCAAGAGAGAACTAGAAGATGTGAAGAAGGCTAGTGAAGGAGATCAGGAGCGCATACAAATGCTGGAGCAACAGGTCATTAAGTTTCTTCTTCCTAGAGATGGGAATTCTTAGGGTCTTCCCAGACCACTGAAGTCCAAGGGGAAAAAATGGATTTATTTTTTGGACATGTGCCTGTCTTTGCGCATTTGGCTATACAGATACTTAACAACACAGATTTAAAGGAAACTCACTACTTAAAGAAGCCCATGCAGTTCTGTTGGCCTTAATATGGAATATGAAAGATCTGTAAAAGAAATACAAACAGCATTGAAATACAGATATGATAGAGAAGATAATACTGAGATTCTGGGAATAAGTAACCAAGGAATCATAGCCTCAGCTTTTCAATCTAACCTGCCAATGCTCTAATTTATAAAATATTAATGTAATAATTCTATTTCAGGTCCTGGTTTATAAAGATGATTTCACATCTGAGAGATCAGACAGAGAACGTGCACAGAGTAAAATACAAGAACTTCAGGCAGAAGTTGCATGTCTGCAACACCAGCTAGCAAGAAGACAGGTAAGAAAGCAGTGTGCTCCTTTTTTTAATTTAAGCATGTCAACAGGATTCCACACTAAAATATACTTTTAAATAGAAATGCTTCCCAGTTCAGATGTAATACCCCTTTCCAGTCCATTTTCCTTTTACTTTTGGATCAACATAGTAAGGGTGAATTCTTAGAAGGCAGAGGACAGTTGTGACTCTTGGCATCTTTAAAGTAGCACACTGGCTACTTCTGTGTTTTCTACAAACCTCCTTTACAACCATATTAATAATACTGAAAAAACTGATTAATAATCTCTTTACAAGTCCTCTGATAATATTTGAGTGGTGTTTCAGATAAAGGTGATAAAATATCATCTGTTAAAGAATATATTTTTACTGCATCTTTTTCAAGAGCTCGCCTTTCTCTTTCTAGGACTCAAGAGACACAAGTAGTCATTTCAGAGTTCACGCTGGTAACCAAAACCATTTGTACATTCAGACGAGTGTCAAACATCTACGAGGCAACAGCCCAGGCCAGACAGGCACGAGAAGGACAAAGTCACAGTCTGACCAAGCTTCTCCTCCTGGGGACAATGGAAACTTGGGATCTGAAGGCAGGGCACAGGGTGAACTCAGATGCCCTCATTGCATGAGGTTTTTCAGTGATGAACTCAGTGATGAATTCCTCAAGCATGTTGCTGAATGTTGTCAGTGAACACAGGCTGTGAGGGGTATAAGTCAATCACTACTTTTATAGACACAAAACTTGCTCTATACATATCTCCTACAGTCCTAAAAGAGAATAATTCGAATGGAGAGCTCTGGGGAATTAGGAGGATGAACAATATCTACCTCTTGCTTGATTTTGCCTTCTCTTGGACTGTGTGAAAGGCTTCAAGAGAAAGCAAAGTATTTTTCTGAAGAATTATTTTTGACAGCTACATGGAAGACAAGTGTAATGCAGATTCTACTACAAACTAAACTGAAACCTACGGTGGTAGTTCAGCTTCAGAGTGCAGATTGACTTTATTTGGGTCTAATTCTCTACCGCAGTCTGATGGCTTGTGAAAAAAATTATTGAACTTGAAATTTTCCTCCTCTTCCAAAAAATGTAGGCTGAAGAAGAGGAAGGAACATTTTGGCAGAAGATAGGAAAAATCTTACTGTGCTTTATCTGGATTAAAAGTGAAAATATTTTCTTGACACTTGAGGCTGAACTTTCAGACACCTCATCTGAAAATCCTTCTGTTTAACTGAAATCAGAAGAAAACATAAAAGGGCTGGTTATTGACTAAAACCAGCCTGCCTTTTTTGCACAGAAACAAGGTACAGGGATATTTATATTTTCTGTGCCATAAGTATCTATCTTACAGATTTGTAAATGTATATTTGTGTAATTATTGATTGTATTCCTATTTGATGTAAGGATTATTTTTATAATAAAAATGATTGTGCATTTGCTTTACTACATTAGTAAAGGGGTCCAAAAAATCTCTTTTGGTGTAAGTATTTAAATGTGAAATAGTCCCAGTAACTATACTATGGGCTAATTAAATGTCATGGTTTCAGATATGAGTTATTTCATTACTTTAGTGATAACCAGCTTCTCAGACTATTTTCAAATAAGTTGAAAAAAAAAAATCACTCCTCATTTCTGAGCAGAAGATTGACCTTTCAGAGGCACAGGAACACATTTAACCCCCTACCCTGACACACACATGTGACTATGCCAGTGCTACCTTGAATTTCTTATTCTGTCTGCACTGGAGAGAACCTCAACTTATAGCAGGGAACTGTTTTGAGAAGGAGTATCTGCAATTCAACTGTACAAATATAAGAGTGCCACAGGTTTTTGCAGCCTTGGCTCCAGGTGTTTCTCACTGTGTCAGAGCAGGAGATAAGGAGGGGATAAAAACGTAAAGGTCTAGTGCACCCATCACACTTCACAATTAAAGAAAACTTACATTGTGTAACAATGCGTCTGTCTTCGGCTTTGCTTCATTCCCTGTTCTGCACTTCAGGAGGAATGGGGATATTTTTCTGGATATTTCCTTTTCAGGATCCTGTTGCAGCCCCAAAGGAAGATGATGGTTTATGCCACTATTGTCTGAGGTGGGATATTACCAAAAGCAATGACTGGACCATTGCATGCAGCAATGGTTGCTATTAAATCTAATCAACAACTGATGGAAATCCTGTGATTCACTGCGAGCTTGTTCTTCCCAACACAGCTTGCACAAACATGCAGAAAGTTTTATTTAGTGACCATTTTTTATATTGCCTTCTAAGGTCTTAGAGATCAGACTCAGCCCAGAGAATATAAACTGAGAATCATGATTAAATTTCATGTGGCATAAGCCACAAATCTTACTTTTTTTAACTGTTGTCATTAGACAAGCCTGGTTTACAGCTTCAGTGTAGATCAATATGATAGTGCCAGTCATCAATACAGCAAAATAGGGACTTGATTTTTGTACTGATTCACAGTAGAAGACACTTAAAAAAACAACAGTAAAGAAAGTTAGGTCTTGGCACTTTTTTTAAATTGCTTTAATATAGATCAGAGGCTGAAGTCTGCTGTAGGTTTCCACTGATGCTGCTCCCTGTGGGTATAGTTGGATAGACTGACCTACAAAAAGAAATAATAATTTCTAATAAGAAATAGATGCAGGAATTAGGTGAATCTGCAGTACACAAAAATTAACAGTGCCTATCTTTGTGGATTTAAATTCTGTGAATTAGTCGCCAGTCAAAGCAGAGGTTAGTTTCACACTAATCCTGGGAAAGGAGAGCACTTCAGTGCTGGGAAACTGGATATACCTACAGCAAGGACAACACTGGACCAACAAACAAAACCAGGTGAAGTTACTGATCAAGCACAGATTACAGCTACCATACAAAGCAGTAAGAGCAATAAATGAGAACTGGCATTTGACTATCTGTGGCATAAATCTAGGACATATCTGCTGGTTTTCTGTACAAAAATACATGTCTTCAGAGCTGTTTGACTTTACTGAGGTTTTTGGTTTTTTTTTTTCCCAGCTAGTAAAAAGTATAGCTCTTTCTGGCTTAACCAAGAAATGTTACACTATGAAGAACTACCATTGTCTTACATGCAAATGTTTGTTTCAGATGATGGACCATAAAATACTGCTCCTAAGAAAAATTGTTGTGCAGCGCTTTGACTTTTACACCAAATTCACTGGCAGATCTCTTGATAAAACACTACAAAATCTTTACCCTCCTCACCAGGCAAAGCATACACACCAAGGCATCCCCAGCAACTGCCACCACCCCCTACCCTCACAAGTCACATTTCTCAACTTGTAGACCAGAATGCATAAAAACCTGTCAGCTCCACCATCCCAACATTGAAGTGAAAGTGGCTGTGAGTTTCCAGCATTTTTGAACCCTCCAAATTAAGGAAAGCTCCTTCTGGCCTCACACTGGAGCTCTCTTCGTGTTGGATGGTTGTCCAACTAGAGTGTTGCGCTTGGTTAAATGGTAACATCAACCCAGCTCCTTTCATAAAAGAAAGCAATAAAGGCATAATGAGTAAAACAGTAACTGCATACAGTGAAAGGAACTTCAACAGCACAAACTTTGCGAACTTTCATTATCCATTTGTACTACACTTGTTCACTGAAACACGTCACCTGTAACACTGCAGAAACATATCCTCACACAAGAGACTCTTGAAATCGTACAGAAAAACTGTGTGACTGCGTGTTGCTCAGTTCCTTATTTGCTGTATTGTTAACAAAAGGCATCCAAGAGGAAGGAACCCTGTGTTCAGGCAAAGTTAATGCCTATTTAGGCTTCTGTAGATCTCTCATTCAGGAGAGCACTGCCTGTACTGCAGCAGCATGCCAATACCAGACAGAAGGCAGACAGAGGAATCACTGCAGTTTCACAGAGGCTGAGAGCAGGCAGGGTAACAGCCTCTTCTGGGACTTGTAGGAATGTGTCTTAACATATTAACAGCTGCCAAGATGGATTTGTCCAATTACCTTCATGATTAGTCCCTTCTCCTAAAATTTCTCCTTCACCAAATGACCGTCCCTCAGTTTTGCTCTCCAAACCAACCTGAGTCCAGGCCCAGGGCAACTCAGCTCCTGAGGAGCTGTCTCACCTCACCAGCAAAGACATTTTCATACTGTATAATCTCCAGCTGGTTCTCATTTCTCCTGGACCTAATTATAATCTACTTTGCTCTGGATTTTGAGGTAAAGGCTGTTTACTAATAACCATGCTGGTTGCCATGCAGAAGTGGGCCCTTAGCACACAATCACGACAGCAGCTGCAGGCAACGCTGACTCACTGCATCTTAGAAAATACAAATGCAAGAAGCCTCAGAAGTCAGTCCCTACCCCAAAAGCCCCAAGGAAGAAAAGATCAACAATAATGCTCTTTTCTTTAGCATGGGCAGTACAGAGCCTAAAAGGGTTATCAAATAACGTGCAACTTCTAATGCAATGTCTGCTTCCTCCTTCAATGATTTAGGATATCATATCTTTTAAAATAAGCCTTAAATGATGCCTCAAGATTAAGTGCTCACTAATAATAAAACCAACTACAAGAATAAAATTTCTTCAAGCAGATACCTATGCTCTATGCTCTTTTTTTTAAAACTTCCATTTCCTGTGACTTTGCTGCATGTATATATATAGAAAGCAGGGGAAATTCCAAACAAGATGCCACACCATTATACTCAGAACAGCAGTGCTTCTCATTCTAAAAAAGGGAAGTCTCAAATGCTTTTTCTACAAAATCTATGTGAATTCAAAGTATGCTGTAGTAATATTTCATAGTACCATGCTCCAGTAGCTATCAACTGGGGCACAGAGGGTATTTCAGCCAAAAACTTAAAGCATAAGATATACTTATGAAGCTGGGTCAGCCCAGCAGGATCTCAGCAGAGCAATGGGATATACAGTTAAGCACTCCTGCTTTCTTACCTGATGGCTCAAATTCCTCTCTAAGGGCAGGAAACAGGCTAGCACCCTCACTGAAGCATTCCCTGAAGCAGCCTGTCCTGGGGGTCAGGGCTCCAAGCAAGGTCAGGCAGAGATTTACGTGGTGCTGCAGGAACTGCTTACACAGGAGCTCCTGTAAGCACCAACCATCCCAAAGGGCACAGCAATTGTGTCTCCACTCCCACTGCTGCTCAGTGCATTATTCCCCTTTTTGTTAATCCACTTTTTACCCTCTTTTTACACTTGCTAGTAAGAAGCTGCTGGTGCAGGAATACTTCACAATATGTGAAGGATATATGGTGTTGATAGTGGCCGACAGCTTCCCTCAGGAGCTTGAGATATTTCCATGTCACATTGGGCTCTGGTATGGAGAGCACCAATCAGAAGGGGGATTAAGAGACAGCTGATTTCAAATGGGTGGTTTTGGTACCTTCTAGAAACGTGTATTTAACCACACTCATTGCCTCACCACCCTTCCCCAGACCAGCACTCCAGCACATCTTCTGGAGAACTGGCTGGGCCGAGAAGGGCAGCTGGCTGCTTGTGCTGATCCCCACCTCCTCAGGGTCATGGGAGCTCAGCTTGCCTGAGGCTTTCACCCTCTCATTTCTGAAGGAGTGGGAGAGAGGAAAGAGCAGTGGGACTCTACTCCACCATTCTGCACCCACAAAATCTTTGTCAAATCTGTCTTCATATAAAAAGCATTTCAATTGTTTTTTTTTTTTTACTCACAGATAGACACCTTAGTTACACACAAGCATCACAGGTTGCTTATACAGGAGGGGCACCAGGCAGCCTGGTGTGTGCCCCATCAGCACTGGCACACCCCATGCCTTGCTTAGCTTCTTTGGTCCTGCTGCAGCCAGACTTCCTTCAGCCACATCCCCAAATTTCCCTGCACAGCCCAAAATGGAACATCTGAATGGACCAGTGGGTTTCTCAACTCCATCACACCAGTTACCTTTCCTGCTGAGACAAGATCCTGCACTGAGGGCAAGGTGATGTCATCTCTCTCCAGCTGTGCCCCCACAGCCCTCCCTGGGCTGCTTTAAAGGAGCCAGCCACCTGCACCCACCACCTGGGCCCCAGGCTGGGAGGAGAGCCACAGGCACACAGACCAGCTCTGACAGCAGCCCCCTTGTGACTGGTCCCACTTGCAAAGCCCTGTTTCTTTCCTGCCCAGTGCAAAGCAGGAAGGAGTTCTCAGACTATGCTACAACAGGGCAGGGTCTCCATCTCTCTTAGGACTCACAAGTGGGGAGGTGAGAGATGCTCAGATCTTGGACCAATCGATCCCAGCTCATTCAACAAAGAAAATGAGCAAAGAAAGGAGCTCAGACACTCACAGAAGAATCAGCCCTTATTCTATCGGTACAACATCTCAGAAATTCAGACCTCAAGAGAGGCATGCAAAGGTCCAGAGACACTTGAGGAAAAAATATCACCTCCCAAGAGAAAGTGGGACCTGGTGGGATGTGAAGTGACTCATGCACACACAGCTGAGAACACTCTAATAGAGCATCCTACTCCTTTTTCCCACCACCTGAGCTTGCCTTCAGTGGTGCAGATCTAATTTAGTGATTCTCAGCTCCTCTTCTGACCTCAGCACCGAGGACCTGCTTTACCTTCTGCAAGGCCTGTTCTTACCTCCCCAGCTGGAAGGACAGAGCTTGTGCCTCTCCCAATGACAGCAGGCAGATGGGAAGCAGGCATCTCTGGAGGAAAAGGGATCTTCCTTTGATCCTGGCTGCTGTCATAAGGGGCATGTTTCTATCCTCCAGTCTCTCTCCCCTGAGCAGTCCACTTACCAATTATCAGAGCCCACTTTTGCCCTATACCAATCTCAGTCAAACACAAAAATGGGTATTCACCATCAGTTCAATGTCACTCAGAGCCTGTGACACCGGCCAGCCCAGCTTGGCCCCAAAAGCACCATGCAATTGCCCTTCTTGCTTCTTCAAGAACCTCTTTTATTAAAGAGTCGTCATTGAAAGGCATTTCAGCTCCAGCAGTAACATCATCACTTCCCCCTATGGCACCTGGAAGGTTTTACATTTTTCAGGGCCAGTCTTCTTGCAAGAGAGACACTCCAAAATAAGAAGGACACAGGTGGTGCCTGGTGGTCTGCTTGGCCCAAGGGAGAGGGGTCTCTGACAGCCCAGGAGGTTTCTGCCGTGTGCAAGCCAGGAATGAAAAGGATGGCTCTGGAGCATGTGCCACTGAGCAGAGATGATCTGGAAAGGGGAATAAGGTAGAATTTGTTTTAAAGAAACACCAAGGCAAAAATATGGACTAGACTAGGGTGTTTGGGAGAATAAAGTCTGTGGCTGAGACTAGGAACCAGTGTGGGGTGCAGGTAGGCTTTCCCCTCCCACACAAGATCCATCCTTTGATAACCAGGTACGGAATCCCCTAAACTCTCGGCATGGTGACAGCGGAAAAAATTGATGAGCACAACTACCTCGTCACCCAAAGAATGGGCGACAGCTTATTTCATGAACTGTTTTGAGGCTTTGTTTTGTTGCACCTACACACACCGGTTGCATGGCACCACGCCCCCTCCTTCAAAATGTCACAGTCTTCAACTCCTAACAATAACCACTGAGGGGGAAAATAGTGTGTGCTGGCCAGCGTAACTCCTGTGCAGTGGAACTGCACTGGCCTGGCCTTTCTCCTCAACTCAGGTTGCACCCACCTTGTCCTAAATTTCCTCCTGGTGGGATCTCCTTTGATAGACAGTGGGCAAATATTAATTTTTACCTCTGTGGCTTCCAGGTGACTCTCTCAGGGAAAGTTTACTGGAGCTTTAATCTTCCTGAAATGGCAGCAAGACTGAATAACCACTTCCTCTTAGCACAGCTGAGGAACTTGAAATGCAGAGTTGTTGCAAAAGGGTGTGAGGACACTCTCCCTCTTGCCTCTGAGGTACTCTCCTGCGTGCACTAATGTCACTTGTTACACACACTGGGCAGTAACAAGGTTAGGAAACACTTGAGCAGTAAAAGCCACTCTGACAGCCTGGAAAGGCAGGCGAGTGTTGCCTTTTACTCTTCCCTGCAGTCAGCTTGTGCCTTTGTATCCCCAGCAGCTGCAACCAACCTCAGTTGGGCAGTCACCAAAATCTATACCTGGACCTCTTTCACAGCCTAGGCAACTGAGAGATTTTGAGCCAAGCCCCAAAAGGATGCCTGCACTTTATGTCCTTGCAAGCATTTATGTTTTGCTGCAATAATGCAAAAGCAAATAGCGAGAACAGACAATAACTTGTAACAGTTATTGTTCACGAAACTGATCTCTTAATAACCTCTTAGTTAGCTTCTGTAACCAGAGGGACACATAATGTTCCCAGCATCCACAGAAAAGGACCCAATAATGAGAAGCTGGGCTTGTGTAACTCTTCAGCAGTTCTTCTGAACCTTTGAGCAGCCTTCATCAAGCAGGGGTTCATATTATTATAAAGCTTAATATTAAAATGGCTCATGTTTGACTGACTTTCAAAGTTCCAGTCTCCTCTACTCAGCTTTCTACTTAAGGAAGGCAGAGGGCTGCTGACTTGTTTAAGCTCTCCTTGTCACTTGTTAAGTGACAACACAGGGGCAACCCTGAAGTGTTTCTAGAGATGGTGCTAACACCACCCAGCACAAGCTTTGTGCAAACAGTGCAACTGTTTTGACATCATTCCATCATTCCATGATGTCATGGAAAAAGCCCTGAGCTGGATACACTAAAAATCTCAGCCTCTGATCACCTGTACAAACACTGTATTGTCACAGGCAGCAGACTCCTTTGAGGCTCTCCTTTCCATAGTTTTCCATATTATTGAACTACTATCCTCCCCTGGTTCTGTACCTGAGTTCTCTTAGCCAGTTTTTCCCAGGACCAGAAAATTCCCTCCACTGGCATTTTTTGGCAGCCACAGATTTGATGTGCCCAGGCTGAAGAGGCTACTCTGGGGCTTGATGCATTGCTGTAGTTTCAGGCTGTGCCCACATTCAGAGATAACATGTTTAAATAATTATAATGATAATGAAACTTTTTAAGTGCACTATATAAATAACTAATCACAAATCTCCACCATCTTTGAAATCTTTATTGACTGAAAATCCTAACACAGAGCAAGTCTCCAGTACACCCAGCCCCATCCCATTACCTGTTGTCCACTAACAGGATGTGGTTCAAAACATGCCTTACTCAATACATATCAACACATCATTAACACCTATTTGCAAGCAGGCATGGTTTGAATAGTGAAAGTTCAGCTCCAAAAGGTTTTGAGAGCACTTGTAGTGGGAACACAACCTGCAAGTCACCAACAAGCTGTTGAGGGCTTCAGTGCACCAAACCAGTATGACCTGTACCTACACAGCTGTTTATATTGGTGCAATTACTGCAATTCCTGATGCAATGGCTCATGAGTCAAGATCTGATCTACACAAGGGGCTGACAGTCAAGGCAGGTAACAAATTCAGACCCCAGGGTAAGGAGATCCTTCACATTTGGAAAGCCAACATCTCTTCCAAGTAACATCTATGGACTACAGGTTTGGAAAATACTGCTTTGTGTTCGTGTGTCCTGAAGTTTGAGATTTCCACTCCAGCTCTTTGCAAGTGAGAGGTCAAAGAGGGAAAAGCATAATATAACAACAAAAGGCTATAAAGGCTTATGGATTTGGAAGCAAGGACTGACCATAAAGGAAGGGACTTTTAGGAAATAAATAAACAGTAGAATAGCTTTTAAGCATCCATTAAATCAGTAATGGAAAATTCTGCATGCATGCAAGACTACTTACAGAGAAAAGGACAAGGGCATGGAGCCAGTATCTAAAGGAAACACAGAAAGAAACTTACGGGAACTTCTGAACGAAGACAACAGGTCTAGGCATGAATTATTTGCCTAAGCCAAATTTATGACTGTCACAGTCAATGGAAAGTTTTCAAAATCCACAGAATAGTTGAGCTTGGGAAGAAAAAGGTCTGAAGATCATGTAGTCCAACATCCCCCACTCAAAGAAGGGTCAGCTAGAGCACATTGCCTGGGGCTGTGGCCAGTTCAGGTTTTCACCATCTCAAGGATGAAGAGTCCACAACCTCTCTATGCAACCTACTCCTGGTTCAATCACCCTCACAGTAGAAAAGGTTTTCCTCACATTTAAATGGAATTTAGTATTTCAACTTGTGCCCCCTTGCTCTCTTGTCATTGGATACCATTTAGAAAAGTCTGCATCCATCTTCTGTACTACTTCCACCTCAGGTATTTATGTGCATTTGGAAGATCCCCCTGAGTCTTCTCTTCTACAGGTTGGGCAGTCCCAGCTCTCACCTCTCCTTGTTTGACCAATGGTCCAAGGCCTGAACCATCCTGGTGGTCCTTCACTTGACTGTCTCCATGTCTGTCTCATACTGGGGAGTCCAGAAGCAGACTGGTCCAGATGTGCCTCACTGGTGCTGAGCAGAGGGGAAGGATCCCCTCCCTTGACCTGGTGGCAGTGCTCTGCCCAACAGCTGCCACCTTTAGTACAAGGCACACTGGCTCATGTTCAACTCGCCTGCCCAGACCCCTGGGTTAACTTGAGCTTGAGCTATTTGGCACTGGTCAAGAAAGGCAGAAATTAGTCTGTTTTTTCCTCCCTGACCCAAGTCCTGAAAGGGATTTGATGTAATTTATTTATTAACTATCACATTTAAAGTATTCAAGATCTACATGTAAATATATACCCCACAAAGGTACAGAGGAGACACCTAAAACCTCAGCTAAAACAAAGGACAAAGACCCTTATCTCAGAATCAGTGCTGAATAATCAGAAAATTGGCACATTTAGCATAGCTTTCAAAACAAACACTTCTGGAAGTGTTCATAAGAAAGATGACACAGTCCATTGTTGGCAGGGATGGAGGGTGAAGAGGAAGGAAAGAAATCTTCCACTTAATTTTGGCAGACTACAGAAATTCCTCAACTTAAATCCACAGGCTTGGTTTGAAAACTCAGCTATCAGACTGGTAGAAAGTGAGATAGCCTTGAAAACCTGGGAGGTCTAATGCAGGAACCAATTTTATAGCCGAGGTCCCCTAAATTAAAGCAAGTTAAAATCCTGATAGAACAGTTTCACAATATATTCATTACACTGTCTCCCTTGCCTGTCTCCCTGGCTGAATGCTGATCAGAGCTATCCCTTCTTTCCTGACTTCATGGTCCATGACATCTGTATTTTGTTTGCAGCTTGTGCAGGTTTTATGGTAAGCCTGGGGTACGGCAACTGTTTCTGTTCTTTTTTCATGTCTGATTTCCTGATGGCTCAATTGGATGAGATTTCTAAACCTCTTTCTTTGTAGCTCTCTCCCATTTTGTGAAGAGTGAATCTCATCAGACCATGCACAAAACTACAGCGCACAAAACTACAGAAATCCCTCACCTCATCATCAGTGCTTGGAGCATTCCCTACTCTGTCTTACAAAACTGATGCTGCTCCAGTGCTCACAAAGGTGAGGCAGCAGTGGCACTGACTAAAAACAAGCAATCATTTTGGAAACTCTCCTATGAGATCATTAGTGCATCACAAATGTGATCTGCATGAGGCTGTCTTGAGACGCTGATCTACATTTACTAAAGAACTAGAGCACAACCAAGCACAAAACACTTGCCAGGTTTCTAAGCCAGGACCTGAATTCCCCAATACTTAAAGTGAAGAAAAGGGTATTCACTCACTGCTGACATGACTGCATTTCTGATCTTAATATGACAGTGAATCTGCATATAATGACATCAAACTTCAACATGTCTTTCTGAAACTCATGTGTCCATACGGCATTTAGGACCCTGATATTAAACGGAAAGAGGAAAACAAAAGGAAGGACTTGGACTCTGACTGAGAGAAAAGGACTGAAATCTGATAGAAGTGCAGAGTTCCAGCTGTTCTTACCAAAGCCAGCTGTAACAGAGCAGAAAACGCACCAAGGACAAGTGATAACAAGGGACCATGAATTTTAACTAGGGATTCATGGGATACACTGGGTTTTTCGAAGTAACTAGGCTGCTGCTAATCATTGAAAAGTTAATCTTAAAAAAAAAACTGTTTGAATTTTTTAAATTCCCAAAGAGACTCAGTCTTGTTTGGGATGTAATGGATAAAACTCCAAGAGCCCAGAAAGGACAAATGGAAAAAAAACTAACTTCAATCTCCTCTCCAAGGAACAAGCAGATGATCTTTAAGTGCCTACCTGACAATAAGGAAATTATTTATTCTTGACAAATTCATGTTGGCTGCTAGTCATGGTTGAACTGCTGAGTGTCTCCTCCTTTTTCAGTGTAACAACAGCCCTGGTGAACAGAAGCAAAACAGTAGATATCGTGAAAGACAATGAGAGTTGCAATGCCTTTTTCACATGACATTTCAGTAAGTAAACTCTGAGAAACATGATCTTCTGGGGTGCAAAAACTGATGTAGGAGAATATACCAGCAGGGCTCCTTAAACATTGGTCCTGAATATAACAATGAGATATTTACACTACTGCTTGGGGATGGGACAGCAAAGATGTATTAAATACACAGGCAGATCCCAAATGTAAATTAGGTGCCAGTGCAGAGGTGAAAGGAATCAAAATGGCTTTGGCAAATAGATGGTTTGGGAAAAGCTGGCAATTCAGCAGCTACATATGCAAATTTACATTGTTTGAGGACAACAAGCTGCACAAATATGTGACAAGGAATCACTAATGGGCTGATTCTTCAGAAAGGATCAGAGGCTGGATTGAGCCACAGGCTGCTGTGAATAAGCTGGACATGAAAGTGCAGAGGATAAAGAGAAGAGCTGTTAGCCGGACGTGAAGAAATCCCTCTGCTCTGCTTGGGGTTAACAAAGCACAGCTGAAGTAATGCACTGTGCTCTGAAAATTGTACATCGAGAAAAACGTGTGGAAAAAATAATAACAAAATGGGACTAAGAGCCACAGGACTTCAACAAAATAGTATAAAATATGAGAGCAGAGCAGAAGATTGAGGGAAGTCTGGCTACATCACTGCAGGAGGCAAGGAACCCATGCAGTCTTTTCAGTTCAGCAAATTTAATTTGTTTCCCTGACTACCCAAATTAGAAAACTCCATGCAGTGTCCACTTGATCCCTAAAGAACTTTATCCCGTTTTCCTGCCACTGGGCTGTGTACTCCCCTCCTACAGGGAGCCTTTGCAGCCTGTGGAGCCTGCTGCAGCTCTCTGTCGGCTGGCAGCCCTGCCCTGCTCTGTGGGAGCATCTCCAGGCCAAGCACAGGCATTCCCAGGGATGGAGCAATCCCTCCCTCCACTGGGAGGACCACATGAGGAACTGAGGAACATAAGCATCAGCAGCTGCCTCCTGCCAACCTACCCTCCTCAGACACAATGTGCATCATGCAGCACTTTTGCAAGTAACCAAAGAGAAACACCCCCTGCCACAGCTTCTCACTACACTGCCTGCAAAGATCTCCAAAATCCATGTATATATATGTAGCAGGAGAGTGTGTATTTGATTAAATCATGAGCATGTGTACATCTATATCTGGTGGTAGGACAGGAAAGCCTCCTGCTGCAGAACAATGCTCTCAGAGACAGGCTGTTCAGGGATGCCTCTTCCATTCTCTCCTGATGAAGTTTTTCCACTACATACAGAAATCCTGACAGGTGCTCAGCAGACTGTCTGTAAGGAGACCTGAAACTGACTCACCTGACCTCCAGACAGACCCACTCTTAACCTTGACCTTCTGATTCACACAGGCTCTTTTTCTCTCCCTTTTATCTCCCCTGGTAGAATCAACAGTTCAACTGAGGCTGAGTTTCAGTAAAAGTTTTTTGGTTCTGCTAAGTTAGCTTGCTCCAACAGCACCAGCTTTTCAAAACTCACAGCTATCTCCAGGCCAGCTGTTTTCAATTCTTTCAAACATCTCATTCTGCTTTCATTGATTCCTCAAATATCTTTATTTGGAAATTACTTGGTTCCATAGAAATTACTTGGTTCTGTGAAGTGCATGTCTGGGAGCTGCATCACTTGTATGCATCCTCTAATCCAAGGACACAAAAGACAGACAAAAAATTCTGCATCCCCATTACGCTAGTCAGGACCAGGAAATTTAAAAAGCCATGATTCTTCCAGCTTCTTAAATCCTTCAGCTACACAGATCCAAGTTGTGCTTTCATGAAACTGCACGTTTAGAAGAAGCTGAAACCCCTTTGCCAACTCTTCAGTTCCTCTTTGGGTCCACCTCCTCCCTTCTCCACCCTTCCAGGCTTAACCTTTTGTTCCTTTTTTCTTGGCTCCTGCACAAGCCTTTCCACAAAGCACCACCACCTTAGGGATGACTGAAATACGGGCTCCCATTGTTGGACTCAGTGATTGTGTCATTTGATCAGTTTATACCTTCCTGCTCCTTGACACAGTAGTAATGGAGTCACCCTAATGTATTTAATCTGGGCTGGGCTTTAATCAGCACCAGTGACTAATGCAAAACAATTGGAAACTAGAAAGGGAAAAGAAAAAAAAAAAAAGTACACTCCCTGAGCCACCCCTCTACCTGTAATAAAAAACCCCCTGATCCCAGTGAACAAAGTTTTTGGATTTTTAATGCCTGGATCCAATTTCTCAGGCTCCTTTTTCTAGATGTCAGCCTTACAGCAGCAGGCTTTAATAAGAGTCTCATAGTGCTTGAAGTTCCTACTGCTGCATTAAAAAACAGCTGAGACTGACAACTGGAGTGACATCCAAGAAGCCTCCACTGCCAGGGGCTGCTCAGCAGCTCCAGCAGAGCAGTGATGGGGTTTCACTGCCCACAGAGTGGGTGAAGTGGGTCAGTGTGCAGCAGGATGCAGGCAGGTTTGCAGCAGCAGAATATGGGCCAGCTTTGGAGCTTCCCAGTAACCTCAGCTCATCCAATTTGGTGTTGCTAAAGGAGTGCCAAGCATTGCCAAAAAAAAAAAGACAGCATAGGAAGGCACTGAATTTATGGACAAAAGGATGACTGGAAGGGCTGATGTGGAAGAAAGGCCGAGAAAGCAATCCTGTCTTTGGCAGCACTGGTGAGAACTGCACATTTGGCTTCACCTCCTGCTTCCCTGCAACATATCCCTGCAAGGTGGAGGTGGCTGTGGGAGCAGGGAACAGTCAGGGTGCTGCAGACACTGCTACAGCCACTTCCCAGCTAAGGGGAGGTGCCTCTGGCTGCAGCCAGGTGCTCTGGCTTCAAAAGGTATCATGTACCCGAAACCAGGAGACATCTGCAACAGGGCTGTCTCTTCTGACAGAAAAGAGAACACTTGCAAGGGTTGAGAAAGGTAAATAAAAAGGGCTGGGGGTCAACAAAAAAGGCAGAAAACCAAGGGGATTTTGTCTGATAACAACGAGAGGAATGCCAGGTAAAATCTCCTAGGAAAAGAATAAAAATCAAGTGAAACAGAAGAAAACATGATGAATACTTAACACTGGCTTTGCATTGCAGGCCAAATACAATACAACTCCACACAGAGATACAGCAGAGGGGCTGGAGGGTAAGAGTCCAACAGAAATGGAAGTTAAACACCAGACTAATATCTGATGTCATCTATGATATTATTTCAGGACAAAGGTTATAGAAAGATGGTCTCTTTCAATAGACAAACTAATACCTTGGATAGAAGTCCAGACTTGAGTCCAGAGAAGGGCAATAGAGCTGGTGAAGGGTCTGGAGCACCAGTCTGATGAGCAGCAGCTAAGGGAACTGGGGGTGTTCAGCCTGGAGAAAAGGAGGTTCATGGGTGCCTTATCAGTCTCTTATAACTGCCTGAAAGGAGGCTGTAGCCAAATGGGGGTCGGCCTGTTCTCCCAGGTAAACAACGACAGGACAAGAGGACACAGCCCAGCAGCTAAGGGAACTGGGGGTGTTCAGCCTGGAGAAAAGGAGGTTCATGGGTGCCTTATCAGTCTCTTATAACTGCCTGAAAGGAGGCTGTAGCCAAATGGGGGTCGGCCTGTTCTCCCAGGTAAACAACGACAGGACAAGAGGACACAGCCTTAAGCTGTGCCAGGGGAGGTTTAGGTTAGGCATTAGAAGGAATTTCTTCACAGAAAGAGTGATTAGACATTGGAATGGGCTGCCCAGGGAGGTGGCAGGGTCACTGCCCCTGGAGTTGTTTAAGGAAAGACTGGATGTGGCACTCTGGACCATGGCACTGTTGACATGGTGGTGCTTGGTCATAGGTTGGACTCAATCTCAGAGGTCTTTTCCAACCTACTTGACTCTGTGATTCTGTGAAAACAGCTATCCCTCCACTTCAGTTTGGTCTGAAATAATATTTTATTCTTTTCCACATAATAAATGCAGGCTGTGCCATTTCTCTGGGACAGCAGAATTGGCTTTACTTCTGGTAAAGCTGAAAAATTACTTAAATTTTCCTTCCAATTTTTCCAAAAAGAAAAAGAACAAGTGTTTCAGAGTAAGACTAGTGCTTCAAAACATCTTAAGTTTCTTTTCAAAAATTCATTAAAAGCTTCAACAATCCTATTGCGGAAATTTTCTGATATCACCTTCCAGAGCCTTCCTGAACAGCTACCTTTCTCAACATACAGGTGGACTTTCCAATACACTTGAAAAGAGACCTGGTGCCTAAAGTTTTCATAGGATCAATTATATTAGCACATATCATTGACCTTTAAAGTTTCTTTTGGTTTCTACATCCCCCAAACCCCAAAAGTAGTTAAAACTAGTAAAGCCAATGATGAAACTCCTCAGTTGCTGCAAAACTCACAGCACTGTACATTCCTTAAGTGTAATTTTGGAAAGGCTTTTGAAATCAAATTCCATGCATGCAACACAGATTGGACTGTCAGGATCAGTTTCCTGTTTTATTTCAGCTCCTCTTCTTATAATCAGAAGAAGAAAGTTATTTGCATCTGGGAATTACTGATATTCTGAAGCAGAGCTAAGGTGTTTTCCTTTGGAATCAGAAAAGAAACAAAAACAATTTTTGGGAAGATTTTCCCTTTTGTTTCTTAGAGTTGTGTCATTTTGGAGGGGAGAGAGAGAAGGAAGGAAAACAGGCATGGAACTTGGAGAGGACCAGTAACTATAACTCACAACAATACAAACCCATCCTCTCTCTCTCCAGCTAGCCAGCTTCTGTAAAAATCACAGATCTTAACTGATACAGACTGGCACACCACTCCAAACAGAGTCTGGGCTGGTGCTTACAGGCAGAGGATCTCTTGTGAGTCATTCAGGAAACATTAAGTCCTTGGCCATATCCAGGTTAGTTTTAAGCTCCCTGAGCAAACCAGAGCAGGGATTGGGTGCCAAGACAAAGGCAAAAACAATCTGGAAATTAGAGAGAGAAACCAAAGATATTGTGCTGACTTATAAATCCATATCTCATCACCACCGTACAGCTTGGGTTGCCTCCAATAAATTCAATAAAGACAATATACAAAATACATAGGGAGGGAACCAAGTAGATATAGAAAGGCTTTCACCTAAGGAAAGATTAAATAAGCTCAAACTTCTACTTAAGAAGGAAGGAGGAAGAAGTTAAGAAACTTCTGAAGTAGAAGTAGAAGGAAGAAAAAGGACTGATGGGTGAAGTTTATCAAATCAGGAGTGAGCAATGTGGTGAATGGAAGGTTAGTACGTGCTGCTTTTCATAATTCAGGGGATTCAGTATCGAGTAAAAAGAAATCCCCAACAAACCCAAACCAAATGGTCATTTCATATCAAAAGGTATAATCAGACTTGGGAAGTCACGGCCATGGGATATTTTGGGTGGGGAAAGGATAAATGGGTTAAAAAATGATCAGATGAATTGAAGGAAGAGAGGTCTATTTGCTTTAAGCACAAGTGTGGATGACAGTATCTGGTTCAGGAAGTCCTTCAATCACTAAGTGACATAAGCCAACACAGAATCCTCAGGGAAATAAAATGAGAAAAAGAATAAATACACACTCATCAGTACACTATTCATTACTGCCCTCTGTCAGAGGCTGCTCCTAGATTCTTTATCACTTCTCATATTCTGGCACACACAGAAAAGGAACAAAGCTCTGTACTTCTTGTTCTGGGAGATTCCTACAGAAATTCCATCTGGGCTTGGGGGTTTGTATAATTGATTTTAGTCCTGTTCACTCTAGCTCTATCTGAGAAACTGACATATGAGAGATAAGAAACCAGATCAGTAGATAATACAATTTATTTTGATGACTGTAAATTATCTGCTGGTACTCATGTAACACCAATACAGTCCAGCTACCTGAAGGACACAGTGAAATTATGAGGGGTCCAAAATTGTGTAATGCTCCTCTGGATCCAGAGGTCTCTTTACCCAACCTATTTCTGTAAAACACAAAAGGTCCAATCCAACTGAAAGGACAGACATCCCTATGGTACAAAGCAAGCAGAAATAGTTGGTTTCTGGTCATTCATTTACTTTTCCTCCTTTAAAATCCCTCAAAGAACTCTAATATTTATTAGAAACAACCTGAAAAATTACCAGATTTTCTTTATTGCAGACCACCTTCAGCTAGCCTGTTCAGCAGAAGAAACATTTTGGTTAGTGTTCGCCATTCAACAGAGTGGTTCCTGGCAATATCAGCACAAAGCAAGGAGTCCAAAACCTCCAGTTTTGTACCACTGCTTTTATAAAAGGGACTTTTTTGAGGAATTAACTGTAATAGCTTTACTCTAAACACGTCCTTTGGTGAAGGTGCTTGGAAGTAGTGCCCTTTACAACATATATACTTTGACTACAGTCTCATTATCATAGAGTGGTTTGGGTTGCAAGACATCTTAAAGACCACACAGTTCCAAACCCCCTGCCACAGGCAAGGACACCTTCCACCAGACCAAGCTGCTCAAAGCCCCATCCAGCCTTGAACACAGGGAGGGGACACCCACCACTCCTCTGGCCAATTACACACCTTGATATCTCCATAAAAAGACAGAAGAGCTCAGAGATATCTGTGGCATAACACATCCCTCTTCACCCATTTAACAGAGCTGTTACAGAGTCTCTGAATGGACTAGAGCAACCTAAATCTGAAATTTTTAGTATGTTCCCCACATCCTCCACCCCCAGGATTTTTTCTGTGAATGCCCACTGAATAACCTGGAGGAAGACACATGTATTGTGGTTTTCTAGCTCTGCAGCAAAGTGAAATTCCCTTTGGTTAACCGTCTGCGAGCTGTATAACATGGCATTTTCTTCATAGTGAACCTTAACCAAAAAGCACACAGATACTACAGCTGTTTGGTTCACAGAACTCCATCACTGGAGATTTTTACTGCTGAAAATCCAGGGATTTTGCATCTATTTTTTTGAGAAAAGGAGCTGCTTCCTGCAGTTCTCTAAGTGTGCCCTCACTTTACCCCACCAGTTTTACCCAGGTACTTTTGACCGTGACAGGCAGACGCACAGAACGTTCACTTCCTTCTTCGGCTCACTGAAATTCCCTGATTTCATCACGCGCAGCTCGCTGTGACAGCCAGGACATGGCACAGGAAGCTGAGAAGCTCCCTTGTTAACAGTAGCCTGAGGACAAACAGCTGCCTGGGAAATCACAACAAACGCTTTAATTTATTCAAACAAGATTTGCAAACAGCTGTGCACGTGCCTGCACACAGAACACACGTATTTATCATGAAACCTGGGGGGACAGATAGAAGTGTTTACTGCCACAGCTACAACCTTTTCCTAGAACATTATGTTTTTAAACTCTATGTCACAAAAACTTGCTGAAATGGGGAGCTCTCACCCCATCCAGCTTAACTTTTATTTGACCATGGATTTTCAAGCCATCCCAGGAATGAAAGAACAGCACTAGAATCCCATTAGTCACTTCAATACTATAATGCCTTCATGTTACTTAAACTGACATATATTACATCTGTAATAAATAGATTAAAAAAATCCTTCCAGAGATTAGAAGAATTGCCTCAAGTGATGTACTTCAGTACTGACCTGGAGAAAGCACCAATAACATCAGGAACTGAAATATTGAAATTAGTGCTGACGAAACCTAAGGGTTTGGGCGGGGTTTTTCTGTTTGGTTGTTTTTTGGTTGGTTGTGAGGGGTGGATGTTGTCCCATTTAAACAATTTTAAACACATCTGCACAGCAAATCAGAAGACCAGGAGGGAGTCTTGAGGTGTTCACCTTTAAAAAGCAAACTACCATCCACAGGAACCTCATGCAGAAATACCACCTGCTTATGTTACTACCCTGCTACCTACTGCTGAGTAGCTCTGCTCATGCCTGCTCAGAGAAATCAGGAACAAAATCTCAGCAGCATTACTGGAAACACAGATGACCATATACAGTTCTTCATCCCTGGAAGATAAAGTGCACCTCTGGAAGTGCTCCAAAGAGCATCTCTAAACACACCAAGGCAACATAACATAGTAGGGGTAGTTTCATCTATTTAGAGCTAACCAAGCCTTCTCCTCTCATCACCCTCCTCTGATTATACAGGAACAGGAGAGGATTTCCCACATTTCCTGCAAAGGAACACGGAATGGTACTCAAATCTGCTCCCAAGGTAGGAGCAGATGTCCAAAATAAAATCCCTGCATGTTAAAGGCTGTTACAAAACCATCAACATTCATGCAACCCCAAAGGCCTGGCGTCACTCTGTATAACCAAGGGGACTCACAAGCAATGTGGAAATTCCATCCTTAAGTCATTGACTGCGACATCCTCTGGCAGTTTTCATCACTGGTACCTCACGTCAGAAAGTGAAAAAAATCTTTCATCTCACAGAGCCGCCTTTTTTATGGCTTGCTACTTGAACTCTTACATATACAGCTTTTCTTCTGGTTCAGTGTGCAGCCAGAGGGCCAAGAGGATTTTTTGTCCTTTTAAGCAGATTTTTAAATTCTTCTGGGTTTTCCCCCCAGTCTCTCCATCCAGAAACTGAATTATGTACCTGCGGTCAGAGCTGCCACGTGCCAGACATTGTCTTGCAGTCATGTGGCTAGTCTGCCCTATCACATGGCCATGTGGGTTGTGCCACTCTCCTGAACAGATTGCCAGTGCTGTTTGTCCACTCTCTGTGACCAGGGACTGCTTGCTGAAAAATGCAGGACCACATGCAGCAGAAGTAAAAACCATGAAGAGGCTTCAGATCATCTCTCTGTGATCATATTCAGACCATCTTTCTGAGCCCCAGAGATAGAGGTGTGAAGGCTTTAGAGATGCAGGGCAATGCTGAAGCATGAACAAATGACAGACCATGGCTGCTACATTCACTACATCAAATCACCCTTCTCCCACGCAAATCTCTTCTTTCTCCTGCCTTGGGATTCTCATACTTTCATACACTATCCTTATTCACTCTGGCATGAGCCACTAGTCCAAGACAGAAATGTACATGGTAACAACCATCAACTCTGCAAAAAGTCAAGGGTAAGGATGGGGGAGAAAAAAACAGGAAAGAATGTGTTTTCTCTCCTCACATGCGTCACAGCTCTTAAGCTTCTTTGCTTCATAAGTGTTAAATCTAATTGTTTTGGTCCTTTCCTTTACCAGCAGAAAAGAGAATGAGACTTTGGAGCTTGTGGAAGACACTGGTAACTCTGGTGAAGACCCCAGAGCAAATATGACACAGAGGTGAGCTCCCACCTGCTGCCACAGTGACACAAGAGAGAGGGAAGGTTGCAGTCACTGTGTGTAGAGAACATCGATCTCCAAACGTGCTCCAGCCCTGAAAGAGTGAGGGCTGAAAGGTGTCCACCAGGTCAGCAAGGTCTCTCCATGGGCTCACATGCTCATTACTGCCCTGGGAAGGCAAACCAAACCACCTCTCCACCTGAGATTCTGCCTGTGACAAGCACCAGCAGGAAAGGCAGCCCTGCAACACTCACACAGCCTCTTTCCCATCTCCTGGAATGACAGGAAAAAAGTCATGGTTCCAAGAAGGTATGGAGAAACAACAGAATAGACACTGGAGGAGAGGAAATAAACCCCTTCATGGAAATGTAGTTTATTCAGCATACTGGAAAAAAATGCAGTGCCATAGTGATCAGGGCTTAAGAGATTATAGAAAAGGTATTATTTATTATAGGAAATAAATACGAATTTTAATAAGAGTAGAAAAAGTAATTTCTTATTTGGTCAATACAAGAAGCAGAATTTGGCTTTCCACTAACCTGCTACAGATCTGGAGAATAAAGGAGAGTGTGTCATCAGTTCAGAAAATGAACCGTGAAAGTTGGATAAATCAGAGGAAAGTTAGAAAATTCAGATAAAATTGAAAACTCTAAGAAAACCAAATTAATCAAATGTGACAGCACAGGAAGAGAGACTTTCAATGGATAAGCTGGAGTGTCACACAAAGCTGATTTCTTAAAATCTTATTGTTTTATCAGAAAAAGTTATGTTACTGTTCCGTGAGGATGTTGTAATTTCTGTGCAAATATTCCTGGATGCAAGGGAGGGGGGAAAAAAAGAAGCTTATTAACTTCTGAACAAGTCAGGGTAGACATTTTTTACATAATTCCTATGTAGGAACCTAGCACCAGTTCTAACTTGGTGCTAACTTACTATGGTACCTCTTTCAAGTTTTGTTCAAATTATTCCTTATACCATGAAAGGGAGCTAATGAGTGACTGCCATCATTGAATAGCCTAAAGACTGAATTCAACACAACCTGTGTTTGCTATGGGACAGGGAAAAAAAAACTTGTTTCTCCTGGTCCCATGGAGAGTTATCATTAACAGTTAAGAAGGAGTATCTAAAATGAAATACTTCAATCAAATATGACACTCACCATTAATGAGAAGGATATTTTCAGTGATCTTTTGTTTGTGCTCAGTACATTACTAGCCAATTTAACAGCATTACCTAAAACCAGAAGAAGCATGTTAAAAGGATGCCTGACAGGTAGCATTACCTTTCAGCAGAAAAAACCCCATCAAACCATAAAGGCTTGTGGAGGACAAAGATGAGTAGAGAACATAAGTATGGATACCTGGAGCACTCTCAAAGCCAGGCATCACTAGTGTTAAGTGGAAGGAACCCCCAGTTCTGCACTGATGGTAGATGAGCTGACATCCTAATAAAAATAAAAAGCCACCAGGCATGGGAAAGAAAAGGATGATGACAGTAGACAACAAATGGCAACGTCATAAAGGTTCCAGATGGCAGTTGAATTTTTGTCCACTCTAATCAAACCCCAGCATGATCGACCTGTGACCTCTTCAACACACACACAACCTGAACAAGAACTCCTGCCCTTTTGGAGTTCATTCTGATGAAGGTAGAAGCAATACCTCTTCTCTCCTCACCCCAGAAAAAACACCTACCCTCAACATGCTAAGAGGAATTGATATGAGCCTAAGAGCATTGGCCCTTTTGAGGCAGAGACAGTGGAACATCTTGGGATTTCCTACCCAGCGTGTGCATTCCCACTGCAAAGCACTGAAATTCTTAGGGCTGTGAAACTGTGCCACCTATGTGATCTTTGAGATGGCTTTGGGGAGGGGGGTGTGTGATAATTCTGCTGCTGTGGTTTGGTTAAAGATGGTTTCCTGTGAGGCTGAACCTTCAGCATACAAGTTTCAGAAGAGAGGAGAAGAAAAAGAAAACCAAAAAAACCCAAAAAACTGACGAGCAAGCAAGACGCAAGCTTGGACTCTCCAGGAAACCACAAAATAACCCCTCTCAAGACTGCATGAATTGCTATTTCTGTGCCTTTATCATCTTTTAAGGAGACAAGAATGAAGGAGGAACAGCTAGAGAGGAGAGCTGAGCATGAAACCGGAGCTGAACACATGCTGAGCAAACATAAGCACAAAGGAAGGAACGACTTGGCAATGCCAAACCCTACTGAAGCCAACGGGAACTTCAGCAGCAGCTTCGTGGAGCTGGGGCCACATACAATGATGAAAATCCTTCTAGACAGGAACAAAGACAGACACAGACTGTCAGCATCAGAGCCATGGATGGGAATGCCCCTGTTGAGATGAGCAAGCTAGGCATGAATGGTGTGCTGGAATTACCAACATGGTTTGAACGACTGCAGGGTTAGGCCACCACAACCAGATGGTGGTCGAGGGATGCTGTTATTTTAAGCAGGTCTTCTGCACAGCAGGGAAGACAAACGAGGTGTGGGAATTGTTAGTGGGATATCATTTGTACATTAGCTATACGAGCCATCACCACAAGGGTTTGGAAGCCAAATGGTCAAGAGCAGAGACTGGCCTCAACCCTGTCTGTAGCAGAGATGTTTTGTATCTGCTCCAGCTCAAAAGCTGTCACTGAGAGACACATACCCTGAAAATGTAACATGGGAGTATGGCTCATCTGCTTCATTTGGTTTTAACACTTAAAACTGGGCAACATATCAAAAAGAGATCAGCTAGAAGAGGGAAAGCATTTATATTGGACTAATGGCTCTTAATGACAATGAACTGACCTTTGCCTCTGACATGCCTCATAGTTCAAATTGATTTTCTAGCAGTCAAAATCACAGAACACTGCATTCATTAGGCTGAACTCCAGCTTTAAATTATACCTGCACTTCTGGAAGGCACTTAACAATCTTCAAATTATGCTTTTTCTATTAAGCATTGGAGCAGAATCCAACCTTGAAAATTGATATCCGTTGGTTTCAAGACCATCTGACCAAGGCAAAACAGTGTCTTGCTGGAAATTATGAGAAAGCTTTCCCCCATAATTATCAAGATATTAAACAAGAAAAGCTCACCTAAATAATGAAGTCAAAATACTAAGTCAGAAAGTCCTCTGTAGCAGATGACAGATCTATGCTGTAAAACACGAAGCACAGAGCATTTTTCAGCATAACAAACATGTTTCTTAAACATCTATTTTGAACATAATAGTCTTTCAGTTAAGTGACTGCAGTTCCAAACAGATTCACATTTTGCTTTTGAATCGCATTAAGTTTTGTTTTAAACTCATATTCACAACAGTATTAATGGTAGCAAGGTAACCTCCGCTTTTTAAAAAATCTTTTTTCCAAGTGAAACAATAAAGCTGTAGGGGAGAGAAGGAAAAGTACCTTTTCTTCTCATAACAGGAAAACCCTCCTTAGGAATAATGATTAGCCCATATAAACACAGACACCGCTAACTTGATACACGAGCAACCTCTGTGTTTCACTATTGCTACAAATTTAGTCTGTGTTCAAATGGGTCTCTGGTTTGAACACTTAGAGGAATCCACTGATAAGACAGGGATGCTCCATGCTCTGACACTGACTGATGACTGCTTTCAGCGAGTCATTTAACTCTATTTACCCTCCTGTTGACCTTCCAATTGTCATGAATGCCCTCAGCATCAATGTGTATATGAAAAGTGCAATCTAAGAACAAAACAGTCTTATCAGACCACTTCTTTTTTGGTACTTGTTTACTAGCATGAATTACACTGAAAGGTTATTAGAGTTCCAAGTACAAACATACTCCAAGTTAAGAAATGACTCTTCAGTGAAGCATCAGTTCAGCTCTTTCACACCCATGCTATAGCTGCATCTTTATAACCATATCCAAACCAGGAGATTCTTGCTTCACTGGAGGTGTAAGTGGACTTAGCTGGGGCAAAACTGCTGCAGTGAAGGAGACATTGGACACCAGACATTCTCCACATGGAAGCATGCCAAAGAGAAATAACAAATCCTAGGAAAAATCTTTCCTCCTTTGCTGGTACACCCTACCTCAGGAGCTCTGTATTTGCCTCAGCTGAGGAAGAGTTGAGCCATGGCAGAAGCACAGGTATACTGTGCAGCAGGGAAGCCATCTGGGTTTGGGCTGCCTCTTTGTTCCTTTGGCCTCCCAGTGTGGCAAAGGTCTACTTCTACATGGCACAGATATGCTCTCTGGCAGCTGTGCTTCCTTGGACCCTGACGAGAGGTCATAAGAGACAAGACAAAGAAGCATCACCCCGAGGATGCTGAACTCTCCTCTGCAGAGACTGATGTGCCAGGTGGGATCAGAAATACACAGCAGATCCACCCCATGTGCCAGGCAGGAGTGGAGGTGCAAGCTATGAGATACACAGCTGATGCTCCGGGGGATCAGAGAATGCAGTGTAGCTCAGAGGGTGAAGCTGGCTTGGCAGTGGAGGGGGATTAAGCCTAACGTAGCAGTGGGTGTGGAAGGGTAAATGTGCACAAGAATGAATGCAGCCAAAGCCTGCTTTGATAGACCTTGGTATTTAAAGTTACTTTGGACCAAATACCCTGTTACTGCAATATTGTCACCATTAATGTACACTGTGACTCCTCAGATCATATTTTAAGAAGCCAGAAGTTAAATAAAATAGATGAAAAACATTACTCAAGGAAGAGGAAAGGAAACAATGGTTTGCATGTAAAGCCTCAGTGCCCGTATAGAACATGGGACAAATAGATAAGGACAGAGCATTCATTACACCACAGATCAGAAAATTAGCCCACAACACTACTCTGGTAATCTTTAACAACAGAAATAAGAAAAAAACCCATAACTATGATTTCATCAAAACATACATGCCCTTAGATAAGTAGTAAGCTGAGAAAATTACAGTAAGATATTCTTGTCCTGTCAAAGTATGTGAAAAGCTGTACTCCTTCTTGAAAAGGATTCCACTAATAACAGGTTGTTTCCATCTTCACGTCTGCCTAGTGACAGGCTGCATGCAGTAACATGACACAGCATGGCACTCCATCCCAAGCTTTTAGAGCTGCCACCAGACTCTGGATCCATTTAATTGCAATGTTTTCACCACAATCGAACCTTGCAAGACACACTCTGCTGGATAAAGACAGGTACAGTAAAGGAGAGAAGAAAGCTGAGCTATCTGCTCACAGCATCTGTATAGCCCAGGGATACAGCACAACTCTGAGTCTCTCAAACGATGTACAGTAAAATCCCCTCAAGGAGAAGTTACTAAGACACCTCAGCCAATGAGCACATCATAACTTCCACAGCTATGGAGAAGTGCTCAGGGGAAGTGTGCACTGAGCTCCTAGCAATTGTTCTAGGATAGTTCCTCTTCAAACAGTCGGTTTTGGAGCTACCATAGCCTGGGTGGAATTCACCTGAAGAACCCTGGACATGAAAAAAAAATTCTAATCATCAATAGCTGCACACATCTGAGTAGAGAGGAGGATGTGGGAGGAGGGAACTGCAATCTTCCAGCTTCTGAGAAGAGGAGGAGGAAGTACAGGGCCAATGCCAGCTGATTCTGCTCCCTTACATTGGAGAGAGGAAGAAAGATGTTTCTTCCATTCGTCCTCATTGGGGACTAAATCTCAAATCCACTGTGGGACATTCAGAGTCCACTTCATGGAAAACTGCCGAAGAAAAGCAAAATCTGCTTGAGGAAGGCTGAACAGAAGTTATCACAGAGACAGAACAGGTGTGTTTGTGCTAAAGCATTTAAGTAGGTGAAAGAACATATTAAAGTAAATAATCTGGAATTTAGAATATTTGAAAACTGTCATAAAGAGTGACCAATCCCTAAGAGGTAGACCAGCATCATTCTACAGGTACACAAGAAGTAGTAACAGAATGTCACAGAAGTTGAGTATGAAAGAGCTGGATTAGAAATGCCTGTATCTCCTACTGTATGCTCACTCACTCATCCCAGAAAGGGGTTATGAAAGGTTTTTTCACAGGATTAACATTACCCAGGAATTACATTCCTGACATTTCCTACACAAGTGGAGCAGCTGCTTTGCTTTACAAAAATACTAACATTGTGACACCAGAACCCATTCCACAGAAAAGGAAAATTAAGGAACAAATAGTAGCCAGTGTCCCTACTCTCCTCCCAAGACTCTCCCTCTCCCACACTCCAGGCATATCAAACGGGCTATCTCTGAAGGGCCTGTATACAAAAGAATGCTGCAAAAAGGAAGAAATTGACAATCCATGTACAGGTACAAAGCTGTGATATTTTTAGGAGTTGAGATATAGTGGGACAGTTTACATGATTGCACTACTGAGATGGATGGATGATGGATGGATGGATGGATGGATGGATGGATGGATGGATGGATGGATGGATGGGTCTTCAGGAAGGTAGAAAGAGAAAAGTGAGATCTTGGGGCCATGTTCTTTGCAAAGAAGTGACCCTAATGTGCAGAGCTTTGCAAAGCAACGCGTGACAGTCTGATCAAAAGCATAAGGGTCAGGACAAGAGAGGAGACCAACAAGCATAATAGCATGATTGGAGTCTGCTACAGGCCACCAAAACCAGGAGAAAGTTGATGAAATCAGCTGGGAGGAGAAGCGTTTTGACTGCAGGCCCTGTTTATCTCAGAGACAGGATAAGAGGACAAAATTTCGAGGTCTGCCAGGGAGGCTCAGACTGGGCATCAGGAAGAGTTTCTTCCCTGGTAGGGTGGTTAAGCATTGGAACAGGCTGCCCAGGAAGGTGGTGGAGTCACCATTTGTGAAAGTGTTCATGAAATGACTGAATGTGGCACTTAGTGCTGTGGCTTAGTTGGTGGTGTTCAGTCAGAAGTTGGACTCCACAATCCTGGAGGTCTTTTCCAACCTTAATGATTCTACGATTCTCTCTAAGGGGTTTCACCATGTCAGCATCTGCCTGGGTGGGCAACAAGGAAGGGTGCAAGTAATCCCAGAGAGCTATCCTGAAGGGCACCTTTTTTCATAAAAATTATAGACAAGCTGATTAGGAGAGGCACCCCCTGCTCAGTCTGCAACTCATTAGTGAACTAGTTGAAGCTGTGAAAGTTGATCACAGCCTTGGTCGCGGCAATCCTGAGGGTGATTTAAAGATCCTGAAAGAAGCAAGGTAGGTGGGTAGCAGAATAGAGATCTTGCACTTCAGAGCAGCAGATCTACACTCGTGCAGGGAACTGGCAGGCAGGATCCCACTGGAGCTAAGGCAAAGGGACCTAGGAGGCCAGCTGGTCTCCAAGAACAACCACTCAAAGCAAAACAGACTGTTCTGATGTGCAGGAAGTCAAGCGAACGTGGCAGGGGGCCAGCTCCACCAAAGGGGGAATTCCTGACTGAGCTCAAACACCAATAGGAAGTGTACGGGAGGTGGAAGTGGGGACAGGCTACTTAGAAGGAGTATGGAGACAATGCCTGAGCACATAAGAAGGCAGGAAAATAAAAGCTTATCTGGAGTGAAATGCGGAAGGTGTGCAGAATGCAACAAGAAGTATTTCTATGGGAAAAGAACACAAAGACCCCCACCAAAGTATAAAACATCTACTTGGCTGGGAAAGCGTGCTCTCAGATCTCCCTGAAGGTAGGGGCAGAGTCTATGCAAGTGCATCACGACGTGAAGTAGAGAAAAAGTGGATTAGGAACCACTTCAGCAAAGGAAGCATCACAAAAAGTAGCAAGAGGCTGGGCTAGATGACCTGCGGAGGTCCCTTCTAACCTGAATTAGTCACAATTAAAATTCTCAGGGATCGCCATTAACTCTCTTGCTATGCAAAGAAAAAATAAGGTAGAAGTGTCACCTCAGCCTATCATCTTAACCACAACTATGCCAAAGCTAAAAAGCTGCTGTATTTCAAGACAGAAGACGTAACAATGCATACCAAAAATGGTGATTTTAATTTCACTAACAGTTCTTATCCATATACGCTACTCTGTCAGATGCTGACATCACTAGAGTTATGTTTTCAGACATATATGTTTTCTTGTTCTCTCTCTTGGGTGAGAACAAGATGGGGCCAAACATAGTGCTGCCCTCTACACCAGATCAGAAAAGCTGATAACATCATTGCCGCCCCCCTTACTGAGGGGTTAACATCAGAGATTTGGTGGCTGAAATTTAATCCTATAATACTCTAGTATTAAAAGATCCCCAAGTACTTAGAGCATGAGAGCAGCCATGAGAGCAAAATAGAGGGGGAAAAGCTCCTACAGGGGCACCTTCCAGTGGTGCACAGTAACAGCCAATTTGAAGAAAAAAGCCAGGTATATTAGCTCTGTGAAGAGAACAAACCAGATAAATACTATGAAAATAATTAAAACATCAGTATATTATC
The DNA here is from genome assembly GCA_013400515.1 of Erpornis zantholeuca. NCBI lineage: Eukaryota > Metazoa > Chordata > Aves > Passeriformes > Timaliidae > Erpornis > Erpornis zantholeuca. The sequence continues at coordinate 252,242 of VZTN01025044.1, forward strand.
AGGTCTCTGTAAAGGTCCCTTCACTGAACTGTCAGCCAGGCAACTTCTTTCACATGTTCCAAATTCATGGTTACCTTGCAAACACAGAAAGCCACCATTTTAATTATAATTTTTAAATAAATCAAGGTCAAGCACTAACGCAGAACTGCTGCAACAATCAAATACCAACCACACACTTATTCCCCAGAGCTACAGCAGGAGGGAGCTGAGCAGTAGCAGTCTGTGCCTTTGGACAATAAAGCTTTTGAAGTTCAAGCCTTTTTCAGACCCTTCTTGGAAGCTGAAACATTCTCAGCTGAGTACATGCACCCATAGATGTTCGCTTTAATGAACTGAAAGTGTCAACTTCCCATCGGTGCGTCAGATGGACTTTTTCTCAAGCAGTGGAAACAATTGTCTAGGCAGCACTTGCGTGGGGCTGCAGACACCACCGAGCTGCTAAAGTACCTTTTATAATAAATATGAAACTATGAGGAGAGACCATTCATTCTTTACCTCTGAATCAGGAAGTCCACTCATTCAAGCAATCACTGGCTCCTGTAGCAAAACACATAACATTCACACCATCTCCACCACTCCTCCTCCGGACACTAACTCACAAAAAGCCACTCAGAGGCTTCCTCAAGCCCACCTGGAAAACCAGCAGGGGCTTTTTGCACATGTAGTTTATGGTACTCTAAGGTCAACAGCTAATTTCAGTTAGGGAAAGCCCATTGCCATTTATTTATTATTTCCTTAATGTAACTTACACAGAGTGAGTAGGTTATAAAGGGAAAGGCTGACACGACTATGATGCAGCCAAAACGAAACAAGGCTCCCCATCAACAAAGCAGCCTGAGACAGTATTAACAAACAGATCACATCACATGCCAGGTTAATACAATATTCCACCACAAACAAACACTACTGCTGCAATGCCTACACCATTACTGTCACATAGTGGAAAAATCTGCCATGAGAACACGATCTCTAGGCTGATGTAAGCCAGGTGCTTCACAATGGCAATGCTGTTTTGTTTCACTTTGAAACTCTTGAAATGCATGGGTTAATCCCCACTCCTTCCCCAGAACTTGCTTAGAAGCCATAAAGCTTTCTGTCTCTATTGGTAAAAAAGGAGACATGAAAGATGAGTCTGAAGGCTAAAAAGTAAATGAACAATAATAACAAATAGAAGGCAAATTTATTATAAAAAATAAATCAATGAACAGATTGCCCAGATATGTTTCACTCCCTGTCCTAAAATGTTTTCAGGGCCAAACCAGATAAAGACCAGAGTAACCTGACACCATCTCAAAGCTGATCCTGCTTAGAGGAGGAGGTTGGACTGGAGAACTTCCCAAGTTCCTTTTGCCCTGAATTATTGTTTTGTATTCCTGCTACACAGCCTTTCCTTTCTGGGTTTAGCCTTTCACTAAAGGGACTGAATTTCTTCAAGCATGGCAACACAGACATGTTCACATGCAGCCTTCAGAACTAAAACTCCCCTTGCAGGCTTTCCAGCCTTAAGGTGTTCAAGTGAGAAAGTCATTAACTCTCCAGCCCAGTAAAATCAAACCATCAACTCCATGATCACCTATTGCCAGGTGGTGCAGCAGCTTTGAGAGTACAACAGCAAGCTGGGCAACAGCCCTTGAAACAACACAGAGAGGGGTGCTAGACAGTATCTAGAAGGATGGCCAGGCTATAACACATGTGTGCTAGACTTCACTACCCTGCCAGATTTCAGGGCTCACTAGAAACCACAATCCCCATGAAGTTTGCAGCTCACACTTCACGTCTGTTGTTGGGCTGATGTACCAGCCCAGCAAACAGGGTGGCAGCGGGTGATATCTTGCAAGTGGTGTGGCCTCAGCCTGTCTCCTGGAAGTGTCAAACTACACTGAGTCATACAGAATCCAAATTTGCAAGAAAAGCCAAAAACCTCTGCAAAATGCCTGTTTCCTGATTACTGGTGGCTAGCCCTCCACTGGGGGCAAACCTTCTCTGACTGCCACCTCGTGTCTTCTGAAAGCACTGCCAGTGGGAGCAGGATGCTGCACCAGGACTTTTTCTCTAGAGCTATCAGTCTTTACTCTGCTAAACATTCACTTTCTTAACCAACACAGGGAGCAATGCAAATAATATTTAAGCCCAACTTGTAAAATTAATCTCTGATATCTGGTTTTTTATCAGTTCCCGTTTAGCAGCACCCCAAGCCAACTGTCTTAATGAGTCGGAACTCTCTTTGAGGACCCATTGGTTGTCCCATTTATTTTAACAGGAATAGTATCAAACTACATCTGCACCTTTATTGTTACATGAAAATTCGCCGCCTTTTTTTTTTCCTGGAGAGTTCANTACATGAAAATTCGCCGCCTTTTTTTTTTTCCTGGAGAGTTCAGATAAATTTTGCTCAAAAACCTCATCTGTCCTTTGAGGTATGTCCACTGAAGCACCACACATGGCCTACCAAGGACAAAGAACTGGAAATTCCTTAAAATTTGGATAATTCCTGATGCTAATCCCTAAACATCTAGTGTCGGCAATGGAAAACAGCAGTGGAAGATTACAGTGAACATAAAACAGGATGTCCACTTGGCCACAAAGCACAAACTTCTGTACTGGCCACACCATTCTCACTTATAGGCAGAGCATTTCCTTTCCTGGGTGGCTTCTCCAACAGGGGACTGCCAGAATGCCACCATAAAAGGGAGCAGGGTCTTTCAGTGACTCATCTTAGAGGACAAACAGGCCATAACTTCCACACTCCAAAAGAACAAGAACCACACTAATTATTTTTACTTCCAGCCAGTGAAATTTGGATGTAGTATGTTTTGAAAGCTGGGCTTTCAGTGTAACCAAGCTTCTGCCTTGGTTACATAGAAAAAGGCAAACCAAATTTCACCTAGGTGAACATTACCCTGAAAAGGCACTTTAACCTTTCAGGTTAAACTTTGGGTCTCATCACCACTAAAAATAGTTACTTCTTTTACGATCCTGGCAAAGTCCACTTTAGCTGAAACACAGCAACTGATATGACTGATAATCTTCTGCATAGATAATGGCAACTCCTAAATGATACAGAAGTACCACACACTCCTTACAAAAATCTATCATCCGATATCCTGTCTTGTTGGTTATAAGGAAGATTATTTTCTCACCTGAAGACCAACACATGGGAAAGCTGGTTATTTTTTTTTCCAGACAATGTCAAATTTCACAGTGAATCCTCATTAAACAGCTTTAAGAGGCAACCTTTCATTCTATCAGAAGTTATCCCACCAGACCAAGACGCTTAAACATACTCGGCCAAGCTCTCCACATATACCTGTTGTCCTTCCTCTGTGTTTGCATAGATCATTTCATCTCCCTCTACACTTCTCAGCAGGAAATGGCATGTAGTAGCTGAATTAGCTGAACCCATTCTGAGCTGATCATTGGAAATTAGCTCACTCCTATGCAAATAAGTACATCTGCTATGAGACAAGGATCCTCACTCAATGCAAAACTTGCTGTTGCTAATGAAAGCTCTCAGTTTCTTTCTATCAGCAAAAGTAAAGTGAACCAAATAAGTCATGTGCTTTCCTGGAAATTCATTTCTAGTGGGTAGAAACCATTGCAATTCTACAGTCCACAATCACTGCTGCAGATCACATTTATACTGTAGCTGAACTACCTGAGGCCTTTCACATTTAGAGTTTCTTAAGCATTAAATGTGTAAGTCAGATGATTCACTTCCTTATACATTGGGTGGTGATACTGTACCAGGTAGCCAGTCCATGCAATAGTGACCTTAAAATGCAACCTACACCATTAATTAGCATTTAATGTTCCCATCGCCTCACTTATTAAATGGTTCTGTTAAACTTCTACGCGGCACCTTTCAGATGAAAATTTCCCCCATCAGCCTGTTCCATAATCTTAAGACCATACAACCCTCAGGGGTATAAAAGAAGTATTTAGTAACAACTGCCATATTTTAGAAGTACAAAAGCGATACTCAGTTTTAGCATCACTTCACATTTCTTACTGCCACCAAGAAATGTGGTTATGTATGACAGAAAACAGCAACCAGATTAACCTGATATGGTAAAACAAGACTGCTTTACTTAAGCCAGGAGCAAGAGGTGAGATCAATCCATAGAAAACTGAGCACTAAAGGTTTGGATTGCAATCTGGCCACAGTGTGTGAGGTACAAGCATCTTGATTTATGAGAATTTACTAAAACAGACTACTACAGACCAGGAAATCCACAGCTCCTATCCATCCCAGTGCCTGCCTCCTCCAGCAGGGAACACGCTGTCATTGTGGCAGGAATGAATGAGATAAGACAGAAACACCAGACCCCTCCTCTTTCTCTCATCCAATGCTGTTTAGAGAACAAGGAGGAGTTTTACTTTGCTCTGATTGCATTGAGGTTACTCACAACATGGCCTGACTAGAGCACAGGGTACTCTGTCACTTTTCAGTGATGCCACTGTTCACACATGGGAAGAAACGCAACAGCATGATGCTGGCACTTCAAGCATGCATCAAATAAGACTTTAACTGGACAAACGAAGACCCATGCTATTAACTCTGAAGTTCTTCTGTCAAAAAGCCTGAGAATAACATTAGTGCTTACACAACCCAATCGCTCCTCAGGTATTTCCTGGAAACCTCAGCCACAAGAGCAAGAAGGATCAGTGTGATGATCTGGGAAGTGGTGAGAGTAGACAGGTGAGGAAGAGAACATACAGTGCAAAAACCACCACAAAGCAAGAGTATAATGCTCCACAGTGCTTCTCCTCTATTTTATCCAGTGACAGTTCTTTTCTAAATCCTCACGACATAGGACAGGTTTGTCATTCAGCCATAGACTTAGGTCTATGAATGTCAGTGTTCAGTTTCCAGCTCTGTTTCAGAGGTGCACTGAGCTGAGGTAGCTCTGAGGCAAAGCTGTTTCATCTCTGTGCTGATGCTTCTTCTGCAAAATGGAGCCAAGCTGTAGTTGCATGACGTATTTCCTGCCTCACCTATTTCTGTTGTACATCAGTGTGGGACACCAGTGTCAGCCTGGAGACATCTTTACCACAGTTCAGATCCTCATCAATAATCCTCCTAGGAAAGACCAATTCTCAGTGCAGTGATGAGCTACTGGATTGCAAGGACCACAATAAACCAGAAATACTGTCAGCTGGTTAGGGCAAAAACCATTTAAGAAAATAAGTAAATTAGAGTCATTCACCAAAGGTAAGTAACACATTTCCAAAGAATCAAAATACGAAATCTTGTATAAAAATTTACAACAATCTTTTCTACGTGCTTTACAAATAAAATTAAAACACAAAAATGAATTGCTAAAAATCTTATCATAAAGAAAATAAAATCTTTTATTTTAAAGCTACTTCAAAACAGCTATTTTTTTCCTTCTTCATTTACTCTCAGCTAATTTCAGTTTTCAAACAAGATACAAGACCTGAAGTTGTGCAGGGCACAATACTTGCTCAGCATAGCTATGAAATGGCACATCTTAAAAATTTTAGGCCTATGAAACACTACCACAATACACAAAAAAAAATTAAAGAGGAAGTAGGTCATCTCTATGCAATGCTTAAGCCTTACGCAGTTAAAACAATGTCACCTTTAAGACCAAAACTATTTTAGATCANATTGCTTAAGTTGCCAACAGCTAAACATTATGAAGTGTCAATTGACATCAAAACCAAATCCAAAGCAGAGATGATAATCTCCCAGTCTAAATACGTAAGAGGTGCTGGCTTTACTTCTTTTTAAAGAAACTGTGCAATAAACAAAGTCAGCCAGCCAGCCTGGAGACTGTGATCTACAATTTTATTTGGGTTTAAACTGGTTTTAATAAATGCTTCACCCACATCATCGGACCATGTCATGCTGATATACTGCTGGTACAAGCAAAGGGAACTGGCAGCAGGTCATGCCAGACCTTCTCTCTTCCTACACCACATCATTGAAAGGGTTCCAACCCAAAGACAAACACACTTTTCTATGGAAGTGACTTCAACATTTTAGGACTTCTCTTCCATGTTTATTCTATTTGCATCATACAAATTAGCATGTCCCAGTACAAGGCACTGCCAAAGTCTACTGCCAGTGCCTAATCCTTTCAAGCCCCTGACACCTACGCCTAAGATGCTCCAAGGCACATAGTGATGACACTCCTGTTGCACAAGCGTAGATTAGTGTCCAAAAAGGCATCTGCATGAGGAAAGAGAAAAAAAAAAATCAGGCTATACTGGTTAACA
>VZTN01025045.1:0-30410 GCA_013400515.1 Erpornis zantholeuca
TTTTCTAAAGAATTAAGGTGGAAATTGTTTTTGCTTCCTGAAGTAAGTTGTTAAGTATTTGTTGAAAATTATACCCCATATATTTTGGTGCAAAAAGTGTTTCTCTCAGAGATGTGTTAAACAGAGCCTTACCCCAGTATTACAGAGCTATTTGCCTGTGGAATGCATAAGAGTCTCTTATAACACTTAATATGATTCATTTTCTCCAGGGAACTTCAAACTAATACAGAGATTTTGAACTTCAAGTCCTTCGTTGTAGGACTCTCTGCCCTACAATGCATCTTTGTGGTTATTGATGTAAGGCAGAACCAAAATTCATTTCTCTTTAGACATAGATGTAGATAGAGATATATAAATATGTTCTGCTTTAAGGAGCTTTGTTTTTCTACAGAATCAGCATCTTCCAGATCAAAATATTTATGTGCACACCTTTGTCAAAGATACTTGTCTTTGAAAAACTCTCCCAGTGGAAATTTTTCAAATAGCTGAATTTTGAATCAATACTGACAAATACCTGCCTTTTGCTACCTTCATGCTGTACCAAAGGTTTGGTTGTGGGCTCTGTTATGTGACACTCACTTCATGAGGCATTCGGCATTCTTAGGATTAAGTGAAGCTTCTAATTTGTTGTGCAGGATGTCCCTAAAATGAAGATGCAAATATGTTCCCAAGAGAAAGGAAATTATGGATCAAAGCACACTCTTATCAGCTTTATTATTTTTATTCTTAATGTGCCTGCTGTACATACTTTTATTACCTGCTCAGAATTTGCTAAAATAAAGGTGAAGTTTGATGTCATTTATACCTTTTAAGATAGGTAGTATGTAGAATATTGCAAAAAGTGCTAAGAATGTTGCACCAAGGTTCTTTGAATAGCAGAGGACAATGCCTCTCTCTTGACTCCCAGATAAGCTATCAACTTGACATTTGTTTCTAAATGTCAGCAAGACCAGAATGGGTGAAATGAGTCACCGAATTTTTCTTGCTGTTGTCTAGGGAGCAAGGATGGCTAGTTTAAAATAAGAGTATGGAAAGGANCCTGTTGTCATCTGTCCATATCAGGTTATGGTCACGAAGAAGCCACAGCAGAAATAGTTCACTCTTTACTAGACAAATCAGAACCTGAATGGATGTTTGTAATGAGACAACTGGTTTATACAGGAAAAACTAGGAATGATGCTCAACCCCTGCAGGTGGTTTGGAAAAAGATAAGAGCAGAGCCTGTGGGTCAAACTCATGGAAGAGTCCTTCATTGAATACTACATGGTGACAAGCAGAAAATGCAGAATATAAGGCACATGTTTTGCATCTGGGAAGAGTGAAAATGATATCAGCAGAAAACTGATAAGGCTTCAGATCTATGCTGTTAGAGCAAGAGCAAGTTTCAATCAAAGAGTGCTGCCTGAAATGCTTTAGAATTAGCTCTAGCAGAGCAGAGTTGTCAACCAGAAGAGCCACTGTAATGTTTTGAGAAGCTGTAGAAATTTCAGAAAGGATCTTCAAGGAGTATGTTTATACAGAATCTCTGGCAGAAGACTTCAATTTGCTAACAAATTTAAGGAAAGATGCTAGATTTAGAAAATTTCATCCCTCATGGACTGTTTAATCTGAGGTCCCTGACACTGAGGCAGCCTTGGAAAACCTGGAGCTTTAGGAGATTCCATAGCTTCTGGTACTTCTAGAGTCTTGGCTTTGGAGGGGCTTCCTTTCTGGCAAACACCAACTGGACATCCTTCCAGTGGTAGGAAGAAAAACCATGGTTTTGCAGCCTTGGACAATTCCAGGCTGTCTCTTTCTCCACCTAGGCTCCACACAGCCTACTTCTCTCTTTGCCCTGCTTTTCCAGATTTCTAAAAATGATTTTAAGTGGAGCTCTCACCTAATTCTAACTGAGAGAATCATTCCAGGACTCTTCTAGGAATTCTGGCAATAGCTCCAAAATTACTTTCCTTGATCATTTCTCTTTTAAGCTCCCTATTTTATCAACTTCTTCTACCGTCCCTCCAATTTTCATCTTCTTTTTGGTTTCTTCTTTATCATCTCCATTTCTTGTGTTTTTCACCACTGTGTGGTGAAAAATGAACAACATTGACCAAAGAACTCTTATCTTCTCCTGGGGAAACAGAGGAATTGAAGAGAGACTCTTCTGCTTCATCTTTATTTTATTTTATTTTTGTTTTGTTTTTCATTCCGCCACCTATCATTCATTCCTATTCCTTTTCTTCTTCTCTTCCCTAGTTCTATTCACCCTCCTTCTTACTCTTAGTTTTCTGTTTTTGTGATGGATCTCCTGACAGAGTAACTTGCTGCAGGTCAGTGGAAATTAGGAGAATTTGTTTTTCTATTATTGCTACAGCTTTTCACAACACAAGTTCATGTATCATTGCAGTTGTGATGATCTTGACAAGCTTGAAAACGACATTTCAATTCTAAATCACATCCATTTATAAGTTTCTTTAAAAAGTATTACCTTTGGGGCTCAAATTTTTCATGCTCAGTCTCGGTTCAAGACTCAATTGGTTTTAGAAACTTTCATAAACATCAATCCAGCTGTAATTTTTTTTTTCAAAGTTATCCAATCAGGAGGAGGGAAAAAGCAATTTTCACCACTTAAGGTATTTTTCATATGCTTTTCATCCCCAGTAACTCAAAACAACTTTGTTTTGAAACTTCTCCCTTGAAAATGAATGTACTCCTGGATGATGCACTGCCGTGTTTAAAGAAATTTGGTTTGGAAATTACATACTTATAAACATTAGAACATTGTGTGCCGAGCATGTACAAAACATTATTTTACTTCCTTGATTTAGAACTCTACCCAACAGTGATTAATGTTCCCAGGCATGAATATTTGTTTGTGCACTCATGAAAAATAGAGATGGAAAAGATCTATTGCATCATCTAGTTCATCTTACCTCCAAAGGCTTAAGGCTGCAGTTTCTATTTGTACTAGTGACAGAAGCTGAGAATCACAGCAAGGTCCTTTCTTGAAAGTTTTCTGCAGAGCTTTAGTGGAACAGGGTCAGGAATTTTAACACTGAAACACATTTCTTTGTTTGTACCTTGGCTTTGCCATCTAAAATATTTTCTAGAATTTCCTGATATGAAATTCAAGAAACGGCAAAATGTGTATTCAGGAGGTTGAACTATGGCTCGGCTGAGGCACTCAGCTTCCTTCACCTGCTTTGTAATATTGAACAACCTGAAGATCTTGTCAGGAATTTTCCCTTGCTATGATTTGCATTGTCAAGGTCAGGTTATGGCAATAGTCAAGTCATGAGCAGTTATGTCACCCTAAACAGTACCCTCCTCTCTTTATTATTAGTTCTTTATTATGAATACACATAGCATATTATGCCATTGACCATTCATTTTTGTTTTGACAACCTAGTTGTGCCAAGCTTCCTTCATCTTTGTCTGTAAGCCAGTTCATGGAGTCATTCAGTTATCCAAAGACCCATGGCTCTCGTTGCTCTCCTTGCACTCATCCCTAGCTCTCCTATTATCCCAGCATATCCGCTTTCTACTGCATTGATTTGGACTTCTTCATATTTTTCAGTAAGTTTTTGATTTTAACAGCAGTGCCTGGAATGGAAAGCAGTTTTCAGTGGTACTTAACAGCATCCCATGGCAGGTCTACTCTAGAAAAACCTTTTGGCTGGTTAGGAAACAGTAAATATTTATCCTGAAAGAAAAAAGTGTCTTAGTTCTTAACTAGACATGTGGGATATTTCTGTGGCATTAAAAAATAAAAAGTTTGATGTCACCGAAAAATATTTTGAACTGGGACATTTAAGACTGTCAGCGATGTTTTTAGGGCAGACTAGCTAATACACTTACATAACAGAATTTTAAAACTAGATTTGTATCTGTGCAGGAAAAGGAAAGAGGATATTTGCAATTGTGTTAGGATACTGTAGTTAGTCGATCATTTCCCGTAAGAATTACTGTGACAACATGACACATTTGAAGGAAAATACCAAAAGAGACCAAGTATTTCTTAACTCCCTGACATGCTGCTTCTGAAAAGCTTATGCAATTTAAAAAATTGCTAAGTATTTCAAAACAACTGTTTGTTTTAGGGACCTGCATTTTCTGAGACGTTGAACTGGAAACTCATTTTCAGAAAGAGCTAAGTACTGCAACTCTGAAAAATGGGCTTTTTTAGTTGTCTCAAATTGGAGGTTGAGAAAGGAGTTTCCCAGAACCAGGATTTCTTTTTGAATACGTGTTCTAAATTATATCACTGGAACACAGGCAGTAGCATAACAGGGACAGCACAAAATATCTCTCTTTGTCTGTTTGAGGAATGCCACATTTCTTTTTAAAAAACTCATATATTTTAATGGAACTAAGATGAAAATTTGGCTATGATTGGCAGATTTGAAGAAGCTATTTTATTCTAACTTATTTATGTAAAACCCAATAAACTGTTCAACATATAATTACTTATGAGACTTCTATGGACAGAAACCAGTTTTCATATTTCTTCCAAAAATGAACAGGAAGTGGAAATTTCCTTCTCAAGAGAATTTGAAATAATCTCAAAACCAGGACATGTTTTTGAAAGTGTAAGTTGTCATAATATGGACTTTTTACAATTTGATTGTTTCTAAAATGCAATTTGACAATGTTCCTTTAATCCTTTTACATTTTGTTCTCTCTTTCTTGGCTAATTAGAAGGATTGGCCCTTGTCATTTTTATAAAATCTCTTGATACATTTAAAGTGCATTATCATTCCATCCCATGATCTAATTGTAATCATCTTCACTCATGGATAAGTAGATAAAACTGTTAAAAACTTACTCAGACACCTACGTGATGTGTATATCTTCTTAATCTCTGTGTACATAAATAGGAATACACCAATGCACTATGGGGCGAAATTTTATTTAAAGTGATTTTTGCAGGACCAAGGAATAAGGCAGAGGAATTTCCATGAAGCAATGCCCCATGTTCTGCAAACTATTATATTCTGATTTGAAAAACTAGATACACCCCAAATGTTCTTTATTAATTTTTTAGTGTGTGAATTTTGTTCATAGCCTTTCTGTTGTGGTGCCTTGAAGTTGTATCATGTGGGACTTACTGCAATGATATTATTTTCATGCTGACTCTCTGGACAAAATAACATTTTGGAGTGGAGACATTTGAAGTTGCTTCACTCTTGACAAAAATCAGGGATATTGCAGGTAGAAGTGGTAGAAATTCGGGATGAATGCTGTCTGTTTTCACAAATCTCACCATTATATTCTTCCTCAAAAGGAAGAAACTATTCTTCTGTGGGTAGGACACACTTTACAGGAAATATTAGCAGCTAATGCTCTAATGTGGTGGTTTGGTATGCCAGGCACACCAAGATAGACATGCTCCTCTGCTGTGCTTATGTCATGGCAAACATTTCTGATGATTGCAGTTAACTTTCAGCAGAATGAAGCATGTGGCACAGTTTCAGAAGCTAGGCTGACCCATGGTCAAGAAGTTTTAATGGAGGATTCTTCTTCTTTCAATCCATAATCATCAGCTTCTCAAATAACTGAGTCAGAGATACAGTTCCCAGAGATCCTTTCAAAAGAAACAGGGCTTAAAATGATTGCATTTGTGTTGCATGCAAATAATTGCAACTGTGTTCTGCAGGGATTTTTTCTGGGAGGTTCCCTAGTTCACTATTTTCATAGTCCAACTACATGGTGGCAGGGTTACCGACCTTGTGGTTAATGTAATAATCCTCAGCTGCCCTACCACAATTATTGCTCTCACATGTATTTATATCACAGCTGCTAAAGCTTCAGGATATTGCTGCAGCACCAATAATAAATATTAATATTATATTAATATTTATTAATATAATTAATATATAATATTATATAGCAATCAATTGCTCTTAATTACTTTCACCCCAGGAGCCAAGTGAAACAGGAGCCAAGTTCTGAAAAGAGAGATTCTTATTCAATGCCTTATTGCCAAAGGCGAGGAGCAATGCAGAGAGAACTGGAAATCTGCCAACAAAAGGAGTCATCAGAAAGAGGAAAAGATAAATATTTAGCACGGAGATCTGTTAAAGTACAAAACATCATCTATTATTCAGATTCAAAATTACTATATTTAAATATTGTCACAACTGTACCACAAATAGGCCTCCTATGCTGGCAAATTACAAGGTAAGTGTGAGACATGTACCTCAGCCCTAACTTACTTCCTCCCCCCTGAAAGTGGGGCTGTCGCTGGAACACTTTTTTGAACTGTTACTATATTTGTACTTTTTTCATGCTATAGTTAGATCTTTATCACAACTACAAGGCTGAACAGTGGAAAAACTGGACAAAAAGATTACTCCAGAATGATTCATCCATTGGAGACCTTAATCCAAATTTTGTGCAGAAGGGTGGGGCACTGAGCATCCAGTGAAAGGCAGCAGAGAGAAGCTGCCATGGCCACCCAGCAGAGGTAGTGGGTGCTGTGCTTATGGAGGCTTTGACAAGGGGAGCTTCACGCCAGCCATGCCTGGAGCTTTCAAAACTACCTAGCCTGTCCATGCTGGCATCACCACCTGGTGCCAGAGAATGGAAACACCCCTGGACTTAAAGACTTGTTAATGCAACAGGACTTGGGAGTAACTGGCTGAGGGGCAATTCTATCCCTTATGAATAGCACAGGGAAAAACAATGAGAAGAGCTGGAACTGAACTTCTCATCCTGTGGCTTGCTACAAAGACTCAGTGACCTGTCACCTGGGTGCTCATGAGGAGTTTATACAGGGAAAAGTCATCCAGAAGTGCTGTCCTCTGAGAGGAGGAAAGAGACAAATTCAACAGCACAGGAAAGCAAGCCCATCTGAAATGAACAAGGAAATGAACCTTTAGAGAGAAGGTAGGTCCAGAGAAGGTTTTAAAAAGTCTTCATTCCAATGGAGGATCATATAATGTAGTATTTGTTTATACATAAAACAGAGTAAATAATTTTGCAATATTGACAAATCTCCCTCCTTCTCGAAAATGTACTCCGTCTTTCATTGTTCGGATTATTATTCTTGCTCAGCTATCACACAGCACAACCTTCATTTTCTTTCCTTCTTAGGAATAAAAAAACTACTTTTTCATGTAGGTGGTGAGAGGAATAGGGAGAAACTGATTTTAATGCTTCCAAAAGAGTCTTCATCATGTCAGTAATTTCCTTATCCAGCAATGGTCTGCAGTCACAGGGAACATAATTTCCATTGTATCACTGCACTGGCAGTGCGGGACGTATCTCAGAAGAGCATCTTAGCTTCAGACCCTAAGAGAGGTCTCTAGGCATGTCCTGTGAAGGTGTATATACGGAATAAAAGCTGCTTCCAAAGACTGCAAAACTTGGCTGTGTTTCCTGAGAGCCCAGAGGTATTTGTACCTGGAGCTTTGACTGTCAGTGGAGATAAAGGGCATCTGTGGAAAAGTCTGGTGTTTTGCAGCCAATATTCCTCCACCAGAGAGAAAAAGGCTGACCAGGGCTACAAAAAGGACTACGAATGTGCAGAAAGTTCTTCGGAGATAAAGAAAAGTTTCAGTTTGTGTTCTGGATACAATGCAGAGTTTATATGAAAGACTGCTTTTATAAGTATTGTAGTGTTTAAAAAGGTAGATAAATTCATATCTGGCTGGGAAAGAAAACTTGGTGTGGTATTTATCTGAGACTGGCAATCATACAAAGGTGAAATATCACCACAGAGAGAGCTTTTGCTTCTCTGTCATAATCTTTCAGAATCTTCCAGTCATTGTGGGTGGTTCAGATGATAGTTCTTGTTCAGTCTTTACGAGATAAGAAACATCAGTGAGAATATTTGGATGTTGAATCAGGAGTAAGGGAATATGGAAGGCTCTCACAGGACATTATGAAAAAGGAAAAGAAATGGAGTTATTGTGTCTCACCAATCTGTCAAAATAAAGTTTCCAAAAACTAAAGCTCCTTTACAGCACTTTGGTAGACAAAATATTGGAGAGCTCAACTTGTTGACTGTTGAGGTTTCAGGGCAGCATAAGGCCAGGGTCCTCAGCCTGGGGCCAGGCTGGTGGATGGGTGGTTTTGCCATGTTTGCAGAAGTCCCCACATCTTTTGCTGTGCTACTTACGGCTGGCACTTTGTCAGCTAAACTCAAAATTTTTGTTTGATTATCATCAAGTGTTTGGTTATTAAGAACAAGCTGTCATCCTGGCAGCCTACAAATATAATGTGTAATTAAATGTATCCTGTCCTCTGCTTCCAAAACAGTGTTACAATAATGTCAAGATATGACAATCTAGAAAAAGGCAGTGGGACACAGGAGTTGGCAGACATGTAGGATGTTTCTGCGTCTCCAACCTGATCATTAATTTGGGGCATTACGGCCTTGCACCCCAGGCTGCCACAGGTGCAACATCCACCCCAAGAAAAGGGGCAGTGACAGTGGGGCTGAATGAAAAGCAAGTGTTGAGGGAACAGGTGGAGAGTAGGATGAAGGAGTGCAGGTTTCTCACTTTTCTTTCTGTGGAGTCTGTTTTTCTTACTAACACTGATGGCGTCAGGACTTCATCCTTCCTCTTTGTAAGAGCAGTGTGAACATGGAAGCACATTTTGTTAGGAAACTGGAGGACTGCATCCATTCCTCACAGCACATCTCAGTGGGGTATGCGCCCCTGCACACACAGTGCAACATCCAAACATCCATCTCATGGCAGGGTGCTCTTCTCTCCCCGCCAGTCACACAGATCCCATCAGCAGGACCCTTGGCAGAGGCCAAGCGGTGCTGGGCTTCACCTGATTGTGGATACTCTCCCAAAGTTACTACCCTGCTGGAGCCACTGGCAGACCTAGCAATGCAGCATTCATTCCTGGTTGTGTGCTTAACTGGCTCATGGGAGGAAAACCACCAAATCATACAGGACTTCCAAAAAGGAAGATTAGAAAACATCAGTGAGCCAAGCACCAGTCCCCATTTCATGTGTGATATGATTTAATTGTTATTTACAGGGGTTTTTTTAACCATCATAATTTTGGACTCTCTACCCTTTTTAAGTTATTATTATTTCATTATATACTTTGCTAAGCATTGGCAGCCATTTACTTTTATTGAACTGCTGCATCTTTGCCTCTCCTGAGCACTTTAATTGCATTAAGTGCTTTGAACATATCTGTTACTGTTGCACAGCAGAGGAGTGACATCTCTGGATATTTATATTTATAAAGTCTCTTTTTATAAATTATTTGGAACCAACACATGGCTTTAGAAATTATATCTCAGACTTTCTTTTCAGGACTGCATGTCTAATGTGGGTAAATAGTTACTGCATGTAAGAGAAACAAATATGAGAAAGGGGAAGGACCATCTCAATTTGCCTTTTATTGCAGACTTTTGGGTTTTATAAAGTGCCTTCTAAACCAGGAAACATCTGAAAAAATTTTACAGATCTTCTCAGCTTATCTCCCTTCTCTGTCCCACCTTCAAATTTTCTTCTATGATGAATAAAATTATTATTTTTTTCTTTTTTGCTCAGTCTCTTCAATTACCAGTGCAGGGGCCAAGCCAAGAAGAGAATTACTCCTGGTCAGCAAGAGGCTCTCCTTACTCTGATGAGCTAAGGACAGGAGCAGTTTAGCTGAAGAGGGTACAAAGACTTTTTCAGCACTATTAAGAAAAGCATGTGGGCAAGGAGCTGATACAACATATTTTGAGTTGTTTCCTTTGCCAGCTCTGCAACCTGTTTTGCCTTTTCTTGCAGAATGATTTAGTTTCCTTCTAAAATGCAAGAGCTTCAGAACCACCTAAGCGCCCTAAGGGATACATCCAATTGAAAGTCAGTCAAGCTGACAATCCTGAGTGCCTGTGGTACTTCTGAAAGGTTTGACCAGGAGAAGTTAAGAAAACCCAGAGGAAATGTCTTGATTAGTGAAATTTTGAATTTTTCCCATATGTCAACAGCTCTTGCACTGGGGAATACCACACACTACATAGAGTCTCAGAAGTGCCAGGCAGAATGGAATAATAATTTCCCTCTACCTGCTCATTACCCTTATTCTAAAACAACCCTGTGAGTGTTTGGCTGCCTTTGTTACAAGGGAACACTGTGGAGTCATGTTCAGTCCTCTCAGTCTTTTTGTGCAAAGCTGCATTTCTGCCTGTCAGTCCCTGGCCTGCACAGTTGCATGGGGTTATTCCACCCCTCATGGGTGACTTGACATTTGTTTCTCTAGAATTTCATGATCCTGTCAGACCATTTTTACAGCCTGTCTATGCCCCTCTGAGTAGCGATGACACCCTGTGTAATGACGGCTGCTCCCCCTCCTCTAGGTATCACCTGCAGCCTTGCCAGGAGTGAGCTCTCTCTCATCACCCTGGTTGCTAACAATCATAATAAATTGTATCATCCCAGTATTAGTTCCTGAGGGATGCCACTGTTAAGACTGTCAGCTGGGCTTGTTACTGTGGATTGCCACTGTCAGAGCCCAGCAAGTTTTCCACCCTCTCACCAACCCAGTCCATAGTTCTCCATTTCTTTATGAAGAATCCATAGCCTCTCTGGTCTCCTGTTCCTGTGCTTAATCACAGTGAACATTGTTTTCCTTTTATCCAGTCAGATTTACTTTTTCTGAGAGTTTTGATCATTGTTTTCTTTTTGCTGTGTACCTCAGAGATGGGCTCCATCTTCCCTATAAATCTATTTTCAGTTGTAGCAGACAGAAATTAAATCCCTTTTCACCATCCCTTCTCCAGCACAAAGAAACGCAGTTACATCCATCTTTCCTAGCAGAGTGTGTTCTCCAGCCATCTATTGATCTTCATAACACTCTGCCAAACTTTATGTCGTTTTCACTCTCTCTCCTGCAACAGGGATCCAGAACTCGACAGAATGCTCTAGATGCAGACTCATGACTGCCAAGTAAAGGGGGAGTGAATGGTCCCTTACACCTCCTGGCTATGCCCAAGGTGGTCTCTACCTCCAAAGCAGAAGAGGCGAGAAGGCTCTGCAGGAGACGGGAACTGTGGTATGTCTTGGAATCCCAGTCTCTCCATCACCTTGCCTGGAGAGCTGGCTGATGTGTACCACAGATTTCATTTGGACAATGTGGGTACTTTTCATTTCTGAAGACACCAGGATGCAGAGGTAAGGATGACTGTATATCCCCAAACTTGGTCCTATGTGGTGTTTGGAGGCATCTGGTGCTGGATATTCTAAAAGAGCTCCTGGGTCCTGCAGGCTGTGCTATAGTTTGGAAGACTGCTCAAACTGGAAAGTGGCAATCCCTACCCCATATAAACAGAACAGGAGGGGTATTGCTGAGGAGACAGAGGGCTTGGAGTCTTGTTTTGACACACAGCCCATGCCTTTGGGAGTTATACGGTACTTGTAAATTTGATTCGGCTGTGTATGACAAACCTTATCTGTATATTGTGGTCTTGCTTGTGAACAGAACAGCCCCAGTGGGGCCCAGATTAGATTTGTATGGGAAGCATAGTCAAAACTAGGCATATTTCCTTTGGGAAAATATGTGTGCTTTGTGCAGACATCTGTGGGAAAGATAAACAAGTAGAATAGTGATCCATTGGGTGCAAAGATAAAAGCTAATTAATTGTACTGGTTTTGCCTGGATAGAGTTAATTTCCTAATAGCTTATGTGGCACTGTATTCTGGATTTGTGCTGAAAACGGTATTGACAACACCCGAATGCTTTAGCTGTTGCTGGAGAGTCCTTATGCAGCATCATGGACGTTTCTGCTCTCACTGCCCTGCCAGGGAGGAAGCTGGGGGCACAAGAAGGTGGGAGGGGAAACAGCTGGGACAGCTGAACCCAACTGAAAAATGGGGATGTGATAACATATGACACATGACATTTTGCTCAGCGATAAAAGCTGTGGGGAAAAAAAGGAAGGGTGAATGTTTTCAGTGACAGCAGTGCCAGAAGTTGGGCTTCAATGATCCTTGTGGGTCCCTTCCAACTCAGGATATCCCACGATTCTATACCTTGTCTTCCCAAGTCAGCACTATGCATGATGGAGCCCTGCTTTCCTGGGGAGGGCTTAACACCTGCCTGCTGAGGGGAAAAGGTGAACAAATCCTATAAAGCAAATTTTGCTTTATTTAATGTGCAGCTGTTGCTTAACCTATTAAACTGTCTGTATGTCAAACCACAGTTTTCACACTCTTGCCCTTCTGATTCTCTGCCCCATCCCACTGAGAGGAGTGAGTAGGGCTGTGGCGCTTAGTTGTCTACTGGGGTTAAACCACAACAAAAATATTTGTGATCAGTTCCATGGACAGCCCGTGAAGGACTGGTGCAAGATACCCTGTCTTTTTTCTTGCCTGAATTAAGTAGCTTGGACTTCATTTTTCTGTCTCTGGGAGAATTCTAAGAACACTTTTCTTTTAAAAGGATGAAGTCGATAGCTGTTAAAGGAGGTCTGCCACTGAGCTTGCATACTGCTGAAGCAGGGCATGAAAAACAAGAGCTGAGTTCTAGCAATAAACATTAGGAATCGTAATGTTTCTTCAGCAATTTATTGAGTAGTCGCCCCAAGGTACTGGTCCTGCCTGGTTTATTACTTTTAGATTGGTATTTGTACATGTTTTTTAAAATAGAATTAAGATGAGGATCTTTTTGCTGGGTTGTGGAGTTTCAGCTTTCTTCCTTTTGTTATTCATTATGTATTCTATGTGGTCCCACACATACTTGAATAAAATATTCTTACCTCTCATACAGAAGATTTATTGTTGTTTTTAATTAAGAAATCATCAGCTAGCATTTGACAGGCCATTTTCAGCCTCATTACAAATGTGTTCTTGATTAAATTTCAGGTATGTTCAATATCCTGTAAATCAGAGAAGAGTGCTTTCTCTTTTCTACTATTCTATAGTAAACATGACAGATATGATGTCAATAGCATGTGCTTAGCATAAAGTACAATAATGTTAATGGAGAGTTGAAAACTGTGTAAACCTGCCTCTTCAGACTGCAGCTGAATTTACTAGCTTCCACATCTGGAGAACAGCTAGGAAAGTGTTGTCTGGCCCATCTGGTTGTTTCTTACATAGAAAGAAAAAAAGAAAGTTTGAAGACCCTGGTCTGTGGTTGTTATGGTAGAGACGGACACACCACACTTACTGTAATCTAAAGCTTCAAAAGTGTTTTATTATTCTCTGCTACTATTCTTACACCTCTTCACAATTAGTGTGGCTTATTATGATTGGCTGCTTAGCAAAGACAGGGCTGTCCACAAAACAACAACCGTTCAAACACCAATATGATTAGTTATACAAACAATTAGTTACATATTATATGCAAGTCCCTTCTTGTACAATCTTGATATTCTATAATAAGAACATCTCCTCTTTGTGTCCAGAATATTTTCTTTCATTGATAATGCTTCTGGCTATCACTGTGGCTTTCACTGTGAGTGCAGTTGTTCACAGGTAGATTTTGACTGCTTTTAAGTCAGCTTCTGTGAGACTGAGGCCTTCGGACTAACTGTCAACCTCATCAATTCCCACATGTGGTCTTCTCAGGAAAAGTACTAGAAACCAAAGCTGAGCAGTGCTGCATGCTGTCTGATGAGGGTGTCAGTGCAGAAGAAAAATAGATTAAAAAGGGGTGTGGGGGGGGGTAATGTGTGTGTTAGAGACAAAAGGTGAGATAAAGGGAGTATGTAGAGAAGGTAAGAAGCACTCAGAGTTTCGCATGTCAACAAAAGTGAAATTATACATCTAAAAAATAAAAAAGGAAAATCAACACCTGAAGGTTGTTGATAAAGGAAGGATAAAACTCACTAATTGACCTCAAAGGACCTGACTAAATGACCAGATATGGCATAAAAGCAAAAAAACCCCACCAAAACCAAAAACCCCCCACAAGAATACTTCCATCTCTTTTGAAAGATGCTGGATATCTCTCTTCTCTCCACTAAACTGGTGTACCCCAGTAGTCTGACCTTCTTGCCTACAATATCTGTGGCTGTTTAGTTCCCACAGAACACTTCCCTGCTGACATGTCCTCTTTCTCCTTTCTTCATAAACCAAGCTTCAGTTAGACTGGCTGGGGTTTGTCTCAAGGTAGTTGAAAGATGCCCTGCACTCTGGTTGTCACTAGAAAGAAACTTGTTGCTGCATCTTCTCTCCCACCATTATCTGTCTGATGATGTCTGGTAAAGTACCTAAAAGCGAAGGACAAGTACCACATAGAAGGTGTACAGGTGACAGTAACTGTCATAGACATCTATTCTTCACTCTGTATTTTTATCTATTTTAGGTCTTACAGAACAGTCTGAGGTACCCTGGAAGCTGTCTGGTGCTCTTTGTAATAATTCTCCTGGTCTGGTCTGGAGAGACTTCAGAAATATTAATAATCCTACTTAACTGCATTCAGGTGATGCTCCAATGTGTTTATCACCTCCAGGCTACCTTCTCCACCCCTTTTACAGAGCCTAGTACAATTTCTAAGTGGTGAAAATTTTAAATAAGGTTGAACCACCCTGGAATTGATGTTAGTTTTGCTGATGCCTGACAAAAAGGAGTGTACAGGCTGAAAAACACTAAATTGATTTCACATTTGTTTGCAGCAGCACGACATATAACTGCAGTGGGTTGGAAACAAAAGGAAGTTCTATGTCTAGAAGAAAGAAGCTGAAAAGATGTTTGGAAGTGATGATAATGGAAAAGTTAACTGTTGTCAGAAGTGATTACACAGGAGGCTCGCATGTGCTATTGCTGCCTCTCTATAACTTTATTCAGCAAAGTTCAGCAATATCCATTGCCTGATGCCCCCAGCAGCCACTGCATTCTTTCACACTTTTGCAAATGCAGGTTAATATAACATCTTCCTGCTCTACTGCTAAAAGGACACATATCAAAAAGATGGCTTAATTTCCAAAAGGCTCTGATGTATAATATGGAAATAGTGCCACATGTAAGCTCACTACTAATACTACGTCCAGTGCATTTCATTTGAACATGCTTTAATCTGACAGCATTTTATTCCTGGTCTGTGCTAGAGTTATGTTTTTCCTTTGATCAAAATGAAAATAATGAGAAATGAAAAGCACAGGCTTGGCAGAAAAATTAATTCACATTTTTATTGGGACACATAATCCTAAAATACATGCTATTCTGTATTGAACCAGACTCTTAAACTACACTGTAAATAGAGTTAAATTGGTAGGGTTATATTTAATTTTTTCCCACTCCTCCGACTCTGCCTGTCTGACTCATTACCCTCCTTTAATTTCCTCAGCAATATAAAACTGGATACCAGAGGCAGGTAAACATCTTTGTTTTCAAATGACAAAAACTGAACTGTGTGCATGAAAGTCTAATCAACAGAGCTGAGAAGAAATTTTGTGATCCAACGTTTTCTCATTAGAAAATGCAGATATGAACATCATCTAATGGGACAGAGGGAAAGGCAGGACAAAAAAGGCATTTTCATAAGGTTAAAAAAAATCTATTTAAAAAGGCTTATGCAGTAACATTCCAATACTTCATTTTGAAAGAACTTATAATTTGCTTATTATTTGGGTTAGAAGTTTAAGCTGTGATAATGATAAAATAGCACCATTAAATTATCCTATTTGAAACATTGATTATAAGCTTGGTATATTCTTTTACAATCATGGAATCACAAAGTGGTTTGTGTTGGAAGGGACATTAAAGATCACCCAGTTCTAACCCTACTGCCCTGGCAGGGAGCCTTCCACTGGACCAGGTTGCTCAGAGCCCTGTCCAACCTGGTAGCACTTCAAATGTTGTTCAGTTTCCTTAATTTTCAGCAAACAAACAAACACCACAAAAATAATGTGAAATATCTTGTGGCACGTCCAGTTTTATTCTGGGACAGCATTTTTTAGCGGTGAAATTTACCAACAGTGCTTCTCGAAACAAAATAAATCACTGGAATTACCAGTGGATTAAACAGGATTTACTTTTCCTTAATTGCACAAATACCACGTGGTCTCAATGAAAATCTTAATCTTAAAACTTCAAACTTTGATGCTCGAAATAATCTGAGTTGTGTAGAAGGGGGTTATGTTTTTAAATTATCAGTTTATGGAAATTTGACAAAATGGCAGGCAGTAGAACATGGCTGACAGCAGTCAGAAATCTAAGCCCTTTGAAGAGGGGCCACTTTAATCTGTCTTTTGTTTTCTTGAATTCCTGGTGTCATTTTTGGGGTTATGTGCAGCCTCCGTGGCACAGAACACTCATCACTGCTAACCTGGACACTGAGGACACAGACGGTAGGGACCAGCTGCTGCACAGCTGGCCAGACTCCTCCTCCCCCACTCCTTGCTTAGCTTGGGGGGCATTTGGGACCATTAAGGGTGATGGTAAGGAAGAAGACAGAGAGAATGCAATTTTTTATATGAAGCTGTCCTAAGTTAGTATAATTTGATGGAACTTAACTGAGCCTGAGGCTGATTTATACTAATGTAGCGCTAAGGTGAAATGCGTCTTGGGTCAGAATGTGCAAGCATGGCAGTAAGTAGATTCCAAAATATAACCTCCACTCTGCAGTACTGTAACAGATAAAACAAAACACTGCATTAGGCTCCCACACTCCATTTTAGACCAGGCTGATTGAATTGAATTAAACTGGGCTAAACTGTATTTTGAAAACAAATCAGGCTTTCACACACTGTGATTTGACTCTTAAAAGATAAAGAAATTAATCTATATTTTGAGAACATAATGTGGGCTTTGCTGAGCTAATTCTGTGCACAGATTGCACTGTACATTTTTACAAACCATTAATAGGAATTCAGAGCCCTTGGAGCTTTCTGTATTGAATGTCCATCTGACATTAGCACGACAGGATCTCTCGAACTCTCACAGCAGCAAGGAGGGCCTTGGTCTCAAGGAGACCTGGAGGGACAGAATCTGAAAGAGTAATATCTTTAACCTTAGGGTATCAGAGATGGATCTAATAGCCCTGGTGTTTGTGCTAGCTTCAGACCTTAAATCATCCTTTTCAGTTGATATATAAGGCCACATCCTCTAGTGTCCTCTGGCTGATTTGAGCTGTTACTGTAAGGCAACAAGCCTTAAGCCATAAGCTGAAGTTGTCTCACTGATTAAACCAAATTTATAGTTGTTTTTCTGCTGCAAGAAAGATGCAAATATCTGAACCATGATTTACAAAGACTGAGAGGAGAACATCACAACATTATCAGCCTTTAATCATGATGGAAACGGTAAGCTCTCATAAACGTTTTCCTGAGACATAGAAATAGAAAAGTTCAGGTCCAATGGTTACCCCTCTATGGACTAGGGATCTTATGTACATAAAATATTTGGCAAAGGTATGGTTTTCTGATACTGCATTTTGTTCACCACAATGACTAAAACTTGGAGATGGTGCATTGGGGCATAACATTTATCACTTCCTTATCTTCCTGGCATATTCTAAGGAAAGCAGCTCTGTATTTTCAGAGCCATCCTACATGTTAAAAAACTTCTAACCAAGACTCCAAATCAATAGCAACTCTCAGAAATATTTTTATCAGGCAAGTAACTGAATCTTCTCTAAAATATCAGCAACACCAGGGATTGTCCATAGGGCCAGGTTATATCTGTCAATTCCCTTTTGCTCTGATACAGTATGCTTATATTGTCCTTCTGCTTGCATTTCTCTTTGGGAAAAGTCATGTTCCTGGTGTTGCTTTAGATCCTATTTTAAACTGTAGACAAGGATATAATCCTGGGCTGTAGGTCTTAGTAATGCTTTTTAGCCAAGAACTTCCATCTCTCTTGCAGAACTGGCAGGCTTTTGTCCACTGTGACATATTTTGAATTCTGGGGGAAATCTGCAGGAGAAGAAAAACAGTTGAGAGACCGGCACTTTAATCCATTAAGGCAGGCAGACTCGATTGTGCCTGGCATTTCCTAAGGGCGTCAAAAGGGCTGGTTACACCCTTCTCCCCTTAGCCCTGGAACAAGGGTTAAACTATACTGTGCTTTCACAGCCTCAGAGAGCTTTGGTAGTCATTTGGTTTTTCATTGCAAATGAAAGAAAAGTTCAGCAAGTTAAAAGTTTCCTGAATGCAGCATGGAGTGCCTCCATCACACGGCTTCAGAGGTGGCAGAAGACAACCGAGGTTGATCTGTCCTGTGTGGCTCTTCTGTGTGTAAGGAACTTGAGATGCTGCAAAGTACAAAGTACTTCAGAAATTTCCTTTTGGTTAGCATTGCTCACTAAAATCCTAAAAACTTTGTTTGTTCTTACATTCTTTCTCCCATTGCATAGCTTTAAGCAAATACTCCATCCCTTTGATAGCAAGAAAACAGAAATGGCCCAAAATGGGCAAGAGGCACAATGGAGTCTCCCGCTCCTCCGAGCACAAAAATAAATCAATGAATCAGGAGACAACATGCCACAAGTAAGTCTTCTGCATTTGTAAGGTTTGCCTGTGAATATTAAGATGTGTTTGCATATGGCTCAATTCTCTTTTATATCTGATGCATTTTCTAAAAAAGTATCACATGTATTCAAAAACAGTATTTTAGCTCTCCCTCTCTGAAACAAGACAATAGCTTGTGGTACCGATGGGACTTTGTGGGAAGAGGGTGTGGGAATAACATTACAGTTAAAACAAGCATCATAAAATACCCATACTTGCAACTTATACATACACAGAGTCATCATGAATGAGCTGGAGGATATTTTTTATCTGCAGCATTTGCTTCAATCCATGCAGCTGATGAGGCCAGGTCTTGTTATGAACATGGCATGTTCACCCACAGGTATTGCTAGTTTCCCTTTGCAAAGCAGGCATTCCTAATTGTATCTTACTGACAGAAAAGGCTCCCAGAAGATCAGGACCAGTTACCAAACCCAGTGTAGCCATGCTTGTTTCAGAAAAACAAAGAGAGAAGTCAAAAATGGCATGTAATGGAGAGAGAAACTAGCAAGCTTTCCCAGATGAAAACTTTAATGAATTTTGAATGTTGCTGTGCGAAGCAGAAAGCAGTTCAATTTGATTTGTATTTAGAAAGGAGGCTTCAATGACGTGTTTAATGCAGCATCCTCTTTTATCACAAAATTACCTGAATGTTCCCTCTCATGTGAAAGCATTTTTACCTTTAAGTTTCCAGTTTTTTGCATCATTGATACTGCTTGAAAATACTTTTTTTTTTTTTTTTCTCTCAAAGAGCTCCTAGTTCTCAAAAGACAGCAGCTCTGGACAATCAGTGCGGAATGAGAGTTGAGGGACTGTGAGAGCTGCGCAGGAATTAATCTTAGTCATGAAAACATATGGATGGGAGGGAGGGAAGACATTATTTTGCCAGTGGCTGGAGAACACAAATGCAAAACAACTGTCCAGCTTGTCAGAATTACGCATGAATATCCATGAGTGGATATTTATTATAAAACATTGCTATGTTTAGGGTTCCGAGTCCTGGTAGGAAGACTTCAGAAAATGTTGTGTTTTGAAACAATGCTGATGGTATTTGCTATTCTGTAGCCCAGTGCTCTATCTAGCATAGCTAGCAGATATTTCAGAGGGTCCTGTGGGTGTAAGAGACCAAGGGGCAAACTAGTGTGTGGTATTCTGTAAATTCAGTTACACAGTGATGCCAGAGAAAGCATTTTGACATTCATGGGAACATGAATGCTGATGTTAACCTGTTCACAAGAACAATTTCAAGTACAACTGACGGCAAATATTCTGGATTCTGTGATTCTAGAAAAATGAATAAATTTAGAGGAGAATTTATTTTTTAAGTGTGAGAAGTGTTGCCGTGGCTCTTTCCTGAGTGAACATTAATATTTTCCATTCGATATTATTTTTTATTTGGCATTTTAGTATCTTATCATGAAAGTCAGGACTGGAGTAGTTTAATTTTCACTGGTTCTTGGCTTGCTGTAAAGTAAAAACAATACCTTTTGTTTTGCATGAAATTTTGAAGGTTAAATTTTTCGGGTTCAGTTATGGGTATTGTTTTTCCTAGGTTTGGTGGCAACAGAATGCTCTGACTTGGAAAAAGTATTCAGTGCACAAGAAACATTGCTAGTGAAGAGTCCACCGGGGACTGTAGGAATAAGAACACAGCTTTGAGTGATGGCTACATATGTCCTTGTGGCCAATTTTGTTATTCCAGTACAGCACTCAACTAGAGTGCAAAAAGCATCAGGATTCAGGACCCCTTCTGCTTAAGCACTAGTAGGTGACCTTGTATAACAATGCTGGGATGTCTGTGTGATACCAGAGTACAAACCTACACTTACCTGTTGGCCCCATTTGAGGAAGTTTTAATGGTTCTGGGTAGAGAGCTGGGATGATCCCAGGACAAGAAGTTTCACCAGCAATTCACTGTGTCTGCTGGAAGCAGAAGCATGTTGAGGGTTTGCAGTCTGCATGCGGCTTGGTCCAGTCATTTTGCAGCAGGAGAAGCCACTTGTTTGCAAGACAAAGATAGAAAGTGAAGGACAAGCAATGGCACTATATGTCTGGCAAAAGCAACTATTTTATCTTTGCAGGAAGAGCCCAGGGAGAGGTGAAGAGAGCAAGACAAATCTGATGAGCAGAGAAACTGTGAGAGCAGGCAAGGAGAATGAGAGATAGCACACAGACGGTTTGAGAAGGAGACAAGGTGGAGATAAGGAGCTGTATCTATCTAATAGATATTCTTCCCCTAATTCTAATGGAAATTCTATCTCCCAGAGCCTGTCAGTGGAAAGCTAATCCACCTCTAAGGGATACACAGCAGTGCTCAAAGCAGAATCCAGATGACAACAAGGTCATTTTCATCTCATCTGCTCTAACGCACAGCTCGGCACCTTCCTTCCTCCCTCTCTTCTCCTTCCTTGTACAAGCTCAAAAAGGAGAGGACACATTGAATGACAAGTAACATTTCTACAACACCCAGTCTAATTTGGGGATGGCTGAATGGAGAGAGTTTAACTTTGCTTTTCTGAAGAGTAGCTACTCTGTTTTATGTTTAGGGCTCTACAGGTGACCAAGGAGGTGCACTGAACAAATAGTTGCTGGAAATGCAAATCTTAAAGAGCTGGCACGTGAGCTACCTTTTCCTGTCTTCTGAATGGAAAGCAGGGGGTATATTACAGCACAGTCTGAATTCAGTGCTAACCCTACTTTACGGATGGACCAGATGACCTTCTGAAGTACCTTCAAACTCAATAACACTCTGATCTCCTTGGCTATATGAGATAGATAAATAGATACATGAACATATGCATGTGGACACATAAAAACATGAAGTTCTTTGGCTAGAAAAATTGACCACACATAAGAAGACCAAGCACATGAACAAACAATTTCTCTGTGCCTTAAATTTCTTGACACACATTAAAACCTAAGAAACAGTGGTCACATTTCCCAGTATGACTGATCAACTCGCAGAACCAGGAAGAAATGTCTGTCTTCACTTATTTCATCAGTTTTATAGAATTGAAGTATTTCCCAGATTTGTTGCAAGTTTATTTCTTCTCGTCTTCTTCCAAAGGGCTACAGTCTTTCAGAAAAAGTGCCCAGATGCTCAGCTGTGCTGCTAAAATAGATGCCTCTACACAAAGGAAATATTTACTTATGAAGAAAAGAGTGTTTAAGCTCCAACACATGCTCATGAGAAGCAGGTGGATTCACCTCCAGTTACACCCAACGTGCACAGTGGCTTATTTTTCCAAGGGAATTGAGGCTGATACTAACTGTTGTGACACATATCCCAGGTGTCTGCACAGCAACCTGCAAACCTTCCTGGAACTGGTTTACAGTCTATTCCAGGAGAACTTGCTTTTTTCTCTTGGTGTCAGAAGCAAAAGTGATTTCAGCCTGCCAGTCCCATCACTGAAGTTCTTCTCAATGTGTAGGTATCACTTCTTTCCTTTCTACCTGAAGGCCAACACTCAGCTTTGTCAAATGATTCTTGATGATTTGTGGAACACTTCTTCAGCAGGATGAAAAGTGATGAAGACCAGCATTTCCAAAGCAGGAAAAGCATCCTAGTCTTTAATAACTGGGACAAGTAAAGGCTCTGCCATTTTCCTTTGCTTCTAGACTCATATTAATATCTAAATTGTTCCACTTGTCCTTTCCTTAGCTTTACTCTAAGGACACTTACATGGATCTTCGTATCTTTCTAATCCTGACTGTGCTGTGCTGAATTATCTTCTTGGTTTGGCTTTGGATCTGCCTTGTCACTATGATTGCTGAGCAGGAGGCTGATCCTGATAACCCTCACTAGAATTGCTCTGCTTACTTTGCTTCTCTTCTGGGGGACCTTGATCTTGCTGTGAGGCCACTGTCCCTTCTGCCCTGTTCCCCCCACTCCTGGCTCCCCTTCTCTTCAAGAGCAGCCTGCTCATGCTGGACATGGATTACACTCAAAGTGCAGAGGTGGCCTTAGGACAAACACTGACAAATACTCAAAATGTGTGTGGTCAGAGTGAAGCACATTTGGCCAAGCAGTTTCCAGTGAACAGGACACTGCACTGTAGCTCTGCAGCCACATGGTCCTGCCACATCCCAACAGGGGCTCAGACTATCAGACACTGCACTCTGTCTCCCCTGAAAATCTTTTAACCCCTTATTTGTCCAGTGCATGCCTACAACCATTTATTAGTCAAATGTGGCCATAGATCATTAATGCACAACCTGATTACATAATCTGCTTCCCTCTGCTAATGACCTCCAGGACCAAGCTCAGCTTGACAGATGCAGAAGTACTAACCACAGTGATGAAATAGCACTTGGTCCTGGCAATCTGAGTGTGGGGGAGAAGGAGAGGATAGGATATTACACATTTTTTTTAGATTATTAATAAGAAGTCACAGATCTGTAACCATCATGTTAATGGACAGATTCATCTGTCTTTTTAGGGAATCTGCTATGGAGAGAGTTCTTGCCAACAGCTCAGGGAAGTGAGGTGGGAATGCTTTGTAATTTTCTGAGTAATCTTCTAATACCAACTTTGATGTGGGTGCAAGGAAGTAACAACACCATAGTGTAATTTGAAGAATTGATGTACCCACTAAAATGTTACAGCCCTAGTATTGTGTGACTAATATGCATTTGACAAGGACACAGGTGTGCCTACATTTTTGGATAGTCTAGTAGGAGGTGATGCCTTGATGGAGCTACCTGAAAACAGGAGATAGACAAAATTAAGAGGATAAAAGTGGGTATTTACTGAAGGGCCTTCAAGGTACACTTTGGGCAATCAAAAGCCTTCACAGAGGCTACATGCAAAATGGATGATGGGTCACAAGTTTTTCACACTTTTATAAGTTTGGTCCATTTGCATATCGGAGGTTAATCCTCCAATTAAAATTCCAGGTAATGAAGTCATTACCCCAAGTTTGTTTCCCCCCTTAAGCTACTTTGTTTACGTATTTTGGGGCCTGAGACAGAAAGGTGTCCTTGAAGTTCAGGCCTAGAGAGGATTTGTTTTGGCTCACCAGAATGGGAAAACAGTAGCTAACAGGCTATATAGAGTCTTCTAGTTACACACTAAAGCACTACAGGNGGTTAATCCTCCAATTAAAATTCCAGGTAATGAAGTCATTACCCCAAGTTTGTTTCCCCCCTTAAGCTACTTTGTTTACGTATTTTGGGGCCTGAGACAGAAAGGTGTCCTTGAAGTTCAGGCCTAGAGAGGATTTGTTTTGGCTCACCAGAATGGGAAAACAGTAGCTAACAGGCTATATAGAGTCTTCTAGTTACACACTAAAGCACTACAGGATATTAAAAATACAAAAGCTTAAATCCTAAGGCATCAGCGGCTAAGTAAGTACTAAGTAAGTGCCTGAAAAATACCTATAAATTCACAGGCCCCTAGGGGATGATCTTACTTCTCTAAGAGCTGTCTGTGTTAAGAATTGGTTGTTTATATGGCTCCATTTTATCTAGAGATACCTCATGGGTGGCATTTGGGGTTAATGGTGGGTTTCATCCAGGCATCCTCAAAATGCCCTGTTCTATGACCCTTTGGCAGAGCAGTGTGCCATGGCTGAGTGAAGAGACCAAGGGTGTTCCTGAGGGTAGCTGTGCCGCATCTGCCCTCATTGCTAAACAGCTGCAACTGCAGCTGCCTGGGAAACCTGCAGGTGTCAAGGGGAACACTGAAAACTGCTGAAGCAGGGACTGAAGGGCTGGTAGAAGTCCTGGGTTACCTCAGTCAAAACCCTACTGGCTTACTGAATAGAGCAGAATAGAAATAACGAAGACCTATCCTTTGCAATTTGATAATCACAGAATGCTCCAGCTGGGTTTTTTCAGGGACTCTGGATCTCTCTGTTAGGCAGGCAGAGAGCTGATAGCCTGTAGTGCCTTATAATCTGTAGTATCCAGGGCAGAGCTCACTCTAAAGAAGTACGTGTGAATAGTGTGGCATCAACCCGACCCAGTCACTCAGAACAGTGATTGCAGTAATTTGCACTTATGACTCTGTGTCAATGTTAAAAGGCTGAAATTGGAAGTATCAGTACTTCTATCTTTTACTATTCCTCTCCTCAGTGATTATTTTCATGCTCATACAAACAGTTAGCATGGAGGTCAGAGAGATCATTTCCATACCTCATTTTTCATACAGCTTTTGCCCTATATCTTAACTCAAGGCACTCCAGATCACACAATATTCTCCATGAAAAAGTATTGATATTGGCCATAAACCAGAAATCCCTGCTTTCCTTTCATAGTAACTGTCCTCACAGTAGTAATGAAAGATACAGTTATCACAGTCTTCCTTGCTTCCTACTGTGCTATCCTTCTCTGAGTCCTCTTCTAGGTGAGTAAGCCCTGTAATGTGTCCTTGGGGAATTCACAAGCTGCAAAAGGAGCAGACTGCATATGAGCTGTGTCCCCATGGAGGGTGGTGCACCCCACTGACAAAAACAGTTCTGAATGAAGCGACTTGGAGCAGCACTCACTCACAGCACTTTGCAGCCAGCATGGCAGCATGTGGGAGCTGGGTGCTCTGTTCCAGCACATCATTACCTTTTTTTCTGAATATTCCTGCCGTGTAGAAGGAAGATTCAGGGACATAGCTCCATCTGCATGAGGAGACATCATTCTCTTTTTAAGCTGATCTTAGGTCACACCGCTGTAATGGTGAAAAAAGCTGCATGCAGAACCAAGAACTTGCTTGTCAGTCCCCTTCAAAAAGCAAGATAGCAGACTGGTTGTTTCAGTTCTCTGCTTCACTCAGGAAAGTCTCATATTCCTCTGAGAGTGATCCGCTTAGCCAATAAGAACAGAAACACAACTATAATTAATAGAAATCACTGCTTAGAAAAAGACCCAAAGAGTGAGCCATGCTGATAACTTATAACTTAGAAGACTCATCCACACTTAATTAACAATGGAGGCATTGCAAAATTAAGTATGTTTACAGCTGCAAGAGCCAGTGTCAATGCAAAGCTGGACCTATCTGAATTCACTCTTACTCCTAGTGGGAGTGTTGGAATGTTTCATGGAAGAGATTTGAATTAAACCCACCTGAAGTTTGACCCAATCCCATACCTTTAATTATACTGCATAAATATATATAAAAGGTGCATTTAAGATACTGTGTTCTGTTGTTATGGCAACTGATATTTTAAAAAGTGATGATGAGAAATAAGCAAAGGAAAACTATATGGAAATAAATGCATCATGTTGTTATAGCAACCTTTTAATTTCAAAGATGTTGGGAATTACATGAGTGGTAAGCATTCCTGGGAACCTGCTCCCACATGTTGTTGAGGTGTATCCAATTGTGTGCCAGAGAAAATCATGTTATATTGAAGACTGTATATTGATTGAAGTTTAACTCTTGGAATTATAGGGTACATTTTACATAAGACAATCAGCAACTTAAAGCAAAATTGATGGGTTTATCTCAGTCTTGTTAATTTACAGGGTTACTGTTCTGTGACATTCGTAATATTTCCAAACTGGTTTGCTTTCTGTGTCAGTCTTTTAGAAGTATATTCACATGCAGGGTCCATAAGATTTGTCTTAAAATCATGAGATTCCCTGGGAAGAAACATGTAAATATAGATCCCTGGAAGGGTTAAAGATCAGGTTGAATGGAACTCTGAGCAACCTGGTCTAGTGGAAGGTGTCTCTTTCCCAAGGCAGGGACATTGCAGCTAGAGCATCTTTAAGGTACCTTCAATCCAAATCATTCTACGAGTCTATGGCTCTATTTTATGTGTAGATCTATATGCGTGCCTCTATCTTCCTCTGTCTTGTTTTAGCTACTCCCACGTGCCAATCGGCTTGTGTCACCTCCTCCTTCATTATTGTCTTACACCTTTCGTAGTTGTTTCTTTTTACCCTCCCTTCTCCCAGAGTCATACTCAACCAGAGATAACAAGCAATTTTTCACCTGGGAGGGGTGAAGATAAATTTATAGGAATCTTGAGCTCCAAAGGGCTATCACAGATCTAGTAACAATTCTGGCCTCTTCGCTGATTTCACTCGGGAAATGTAACAAAACAGAATGGGGGAAATGCAGTCCTGAGGAGTGCTATTGTGTGAGAATGAAACCAAGGTGGTAATTGCACTGAAATTTATGCAGCCACTGTATACAAGAACACTCTGAAATCACCTCATTAACTACAAAGTGATTAAAAAAAAGAATATTCCTTGCAGAGCACTACTCAGTCACAAGCCACAGGTCCAATACTGAAACCAAGAATAACTTCATCATCCTGTACAGTTGCTGTGAAAGGAAAATTAGGGCCCAGTGCCTTATTTTGCTTTGCACACCTGCTGGGCACAGATGTGTTGGGAGAGAGGGGACTGTTGCTTCCCTTTCGCTCTGCCCAGCTCACCAGTGGTGCTTGCAGGAACTTTATGACCTGGTCACAGCCAAGCAATACCCTTATTTTTATTTTTTTTCCACTGGATAATAGAAGTTTCTGCCTCCTATTGACAGAGAAGGAAACTGGTTATTCTTCTTATGCAAATAGGGGCTTGCCTCAAAGCTGCAGCCTGTCTTCTTGCTGTTGGCACTGAGGTGTGATTTTCAACATTCTGAGGGAGATGACAGCTGGTGAGGATGCATTTCAGACCTGGCCCTTCCAGGCTGGTGGGTCACCTCGAAGCAGAGAAGGAGCAGGAATACGGCTTGCACCAGTTGGGTGTAGCAAGTGTAGCACTTAACTGGACTTTTTTACAAAAACCAGAATTAATTTGTTATTTCTTCGTCTGGAAGTCAATAAAGGAATGTGAACATTTGCAATCCAACCTACATGGATGAAAAAGGCCCTTCAACACCGGGAAATAGGGATGACAACTTATCTGCAGAGATGGCCAAAAGGCTGTGTCTATTGTGCAGGCATGTGGTGGAGCTGCAGAGCTGGGGAAGGATGCTCTGGGCTCCTGGAGGCTGGGAACTGTGTCAGTCACAGAATCACTGCATGCAATGAGTCGGAAGGGCCTTCCACAAGGATCGCTGAGTCCAGCTGCACAGGGCAACCCCAAGAGTCATACCATGTGCCTGAGAGCATTGTCCAAACGCTTCTCAAACTCTGTCAGGCTTGGTGCTGTGACTCCTTCCCTGGGGAGCTGCTCCAGTGCCCAACCACCCTCTGGGTGAAGAGCATTCTTCTAATTTTGAACTTAGAGTGCAACACACAGACTTAGTAAATGCAAGGAGTGCAACATGAGAAGTTAGGTGGGATTCACTTTGGCAGTGTTTTGCTGTGCAAACAAGTAGTGCAAACTATGTTGAGGTTTCTCAAAAGGACTTTCTTCCTGCTTATCTTAAAAGCTTGTTCATGGATGTGGCAAATCACCTCTGGAGGTTCTTTTCTCACTTTAGTAGTGAGAAAATGTAGAGAACTGGGAAAGAAATTCTGTTTCTGGATGCTAGTTGGGTAAGAACTAACCCATGTATTCTCAATATGGCCTACTTGAGCCTCATTAGAAAGCACTCAGCTAAAGAGAAAAGTTTGCAATGGGAAGATGTGCTCTTTGGTTACCAATATAAACACTGGGAACTGCTGCAATCATACTTTTTCCAGGCTCAGGTACAGCTCAGCCCTGAGGCACCTTTGTCTATGCTGTGGGTTTCAGAGGCTCTGTCAAGCTCCTGCACAATACCTGTTAGAGCATGAGTGTTGTGCACACCCAGTGCAGGAGCACAGAAAAGATCCTTAGGGCTTTTTGCTAATGCCCGGACTGTGCTCTGGGTGTGGACCTCAGGAAAGATTAGGAAGCAACTAGTCCAGCCTCAGGAAGCACAGCAGAAAGGAAAACCTAAAGTATCTGAAATTTTTAATTCATTGTGATCTGTCCCCATGCCTTGGCTTTTTCTATTAGCACAGGCATTTCTGTGGAAAATTTCATTTCTCAACAAATGTAGATGTGGGGGGCAGATGTTAGATCAGTTTTCATTTATTGTTTGTTAATAAGGACAGCCAGCATTTGTTTAATAGTGGTAGGTGGTTCATTTTTTTTTAGTTAAAATCTCAAACAATGATCCTTACTCAATGTTTGTTCATTTTTCTACCAGAAAGTATATGAGTAAAAAACCAATTTTCCAATCAGCTCTTCTTCTTGCTCCCACATCTTGATGTCTGTGATTCATTGACTTTCTTACAGGCTTCTCTTTACATTTAAGACAGCAGTAATTTTACATTTTCCCATTTTTTTCCTTCTGTTCATCCTCTCATTTTTCCTGTGTCATTCAACAACTCCTTCAATGCCCTCACTCACTTGGGTCAGATTCCCATGTTTATACAACTTAAACCCTTCTCAAAACCAGCACAATGCTATCACTTTGCTGATACAATGGAGATACAGAAGATGGAGATACAGAAATATCCATTTCAGTATGTCCATACTTTGTACTGATGGAAATAATCCTACCCCATTTCAGGCTTGTTCCTTCTAGGGACTGTATTGCTGTAGCAATTGCATAAGGAAAAATGACATTCACAACCAGAAATAACTAAATCATTACTGACACTGAATACAGAACTCATCATGAGGTAGGTGGTGGAAATGATGGTTCTATTTTGACCATTTGGCTATCACCTAAAGCAGAAAATGGGCACATAAATGCCCTTATCACACTGAGACTCACTCCAAGATTTGAAGAGATTTCACTGGAGAAGAGATGGATCCCCCTTTCCTTTTCCTTCCTCTACTAAGCCTGAGGACATCCTTGACTGGAAATATAAGGCTAGCCTAAAGTTTAAACGGTAGGAGCACTGTTTACATTTCTGTTTGTTTACTGAGACCTTGAAATGCCTCTACAGAGCAGTCTGCTCTCAGAGCTGCTGAATATATTAAATTCCAACACCTCTTCTGTCTAATCAGAACTGAAAGATTGGCTTCAGAAAACAAATGGGATATTATTTTGTCACAATGGTGTTTCATATTTATATTGCTAGGTCTGAAAGGAATTGCAACCAAAAAAAAAAATAAGGAAAGAAAAAGAAAAAAAAAATGTCCTAAATGT
Organism: Erpornis zantholeuca; assembly: GCA_013400515.1. Taxonomy (NCBI): domain Eukaryota; kingdom Metazoa; phylum Chordata; class Aves; order Passeriformes; family Timaliidae; genus Erpornis; species Erpornis zantholeuca. The sequence continues at coordinate 29,409 of VZTN01025045.1, forward strand.
TTAATGATCCTCAGCAAACAATCTGTCCAAAGAAGGAAAGATTTCTTTGCCAGTCTGACAACTGATCTATAATCTTGTTCTACTTGGTTAGTGTTCCCATCCCCTCCCAGCTCTGCCTTGTAGAGCTTCTAGGAAACTTCATGGAAAGAATTCTCATTGTCACTGCACCCCCGTCCTTTCTTGGACATTTTCAAGGTAGAGATTAGCTGAGCACTTCTTGCGCAGATCGCTGTTAACTTCCAGGAATAAGTCCAGAATTTCCAAAAAGGGCCCAAATAACAGGCCACCTACATGTTCAGCTAAGTCCAAGATGATATGGGGCCCACAAGGGACCTTGGGAAATCCAGTCTGTCTTCCCACCCATATTTAGATCAGTTTTCAAATTTCTGTAATTTGGCCCAGCTGCTGTTTCATCAGCTGCGCCACTGACATTTTTAATCCACTCCTGATAGCAGATATTTCTTTAAAGGTCTTCTTTAAAGATTCTTTAAAGGTTTCTCAATTCTTCTGACCTTTTGCATTGCTCCCTGAAGAAGCCCTAGGGCCATGGGACCCACTGTAGAGTTACTGCTCCTGTGAAACATCCATTCCATACAGTGATGACACCTTCATGAAACAGGCTTCAGGGTGATTGAGTATGGATGAATCAGAACAAACCAGAGGAATGTAGTCCTGTGTGAGTGTTGTTTTCCTCATGTTTTCTTATGTTTTCCAAAGTAAAATCATTAGTTTGAAGAAGGCTGAGTGTAATTAATTTCATTTTAGTTTTGCACTGGTTTGATGGTCCCCCAGACACACATAGGAAGATCGTCTTCTTCCTAACTGTGTCTGTGTCATCTTCACTGAATTCCTCCTGCCTCTGGAGTAGGGGATTGGCTTTATTACTGAGTTTGCTGTTTGCCTTTCCCATTCAGCAGAGGGAGAGCTACAGGATCCATGATGCAGGTGTTCACATACATCTGCCTTGTTTCAGAGAAGTTCCTGCTAAAAAAAAAAAAAAAA
>VZTN01025047.1:756-42248 GCA_013400515.1 Erpornis zantholeuca
TGCTTCTTGGAAACTGCATTGAACTGAAGCTTAGGATTGTAAAGTGCTTCCTGCCTTGTGGAGGGCAAAGCCCCATTTTGGGACAATGTTCTGAAGCATGTCCTGATTTCCCTAGGGAAGCATCCAGCACCCAGTCATTGCTGCCTGGGTGAGGGAAGAGCAAAAAGGCTGGAATATAGTCCTGGCTGGAAAGAAGACTGAAGTACTCATGGCAGAATTTCTGCTTTAGCATGGACAAGCTATCTCAGGTGATGTCTTGCCATTTGCTGTAGTTGATAATTTTTGTAATTCTGACACAAGTTAAGCCTTTAATTTTAGTGCCAACAAGAAACAAGTCTTGTCTGGTATCAATTTAAGACATTGAAATCGACTCAGTAGTGTTTTCCCTGGGGCTACAGTTCTAATATAACACATTTCGAGTTTGAAGCTCGATGGAGAGTCCTGAATCCCTGCTTCTAATAGTGGCATTTTTGCAACTGTTTTGGCCCACATTGCAGCATGGGATTTTGTCAAGACTTGGTTTGCTTCTTCTTCTATCAAGTCACGTGATATTCCTTGGTAAGTCCTGCCTCCTATTGTGGGATGGCTTTTTTCTCTTATTTTGTCATCTGGATTTAGAAGGAGAGGATCTTCTGTAGCTTCTGCTTCATTACTGCCTGGATTTTAGTGGAAAAAATAAGATAGAAAACAAAGAGCTTGCATCTTTCCCATTTCATGGAAGACATACTCAGATGGAGCTCAGGCAACATTTGTTCTTTAAACGTGGCCTTCACCTTTGTGCTGGCTCATGGTTTAAAGCCAGGCAGAGTCAGCTCCTTATTCTCAAAGTGACACTTGGGATGTGGCTGGTGTCACAGCATGGACAGCCGGGCAACACAGATGCACTTGGTGACAGTGACGGTAATTGGGCTTAAGAAACTCAGGAACAAGAACCAAGATGAATGGATTTTTGTCCTTTAGATTTTAAAGGGCAAATCTCAAAGAAACAAGCTAATCATGTTAGTTTACATGTGAAGACGGTGTGCTGGAGTGAGAAATGAGATTCATTTTCCTCATATCATTTCAGTAGGCAATCCTTAATGCTTTATAAATGGCAACAAAATATAGCGTTCTTGGACACTTGATGGCACTGCATTATGAACTTATCTTTCAGAAACATCTCAAAGGAAGGAAATAAATCATAATGAAACAGGATTTACGGAGTCAAAGTTCTGCAGAACTAGAATATCCTGGTCACTCATCCAGATCTCTTTTCCCTTTGTCAGGTTAAACCTAGAATTGAGAACTAGCTTTTATTAATTTTAAGCTCTTACTAATGGATCTTATTTGTTGTATACCTGTGTGTATATAGATATGAGTCTGCAGAAACAAAATCTCCAGCCAAGGAATAAATAAAACTAAGTCCAGTTTTGAATAAGAATCTAGAAAAGAAAGCTTGATTTCTCTTCTCAGGAAACTTGTAATTGTTCTTTAACCTTGTTATATGTCTGCTTTTGTCTCATTCTCTCAGAATCCTTGAGGTACAGAAGAGCTGCCAGTTGTATACTGCAGTGGTAAAATAAAGGGGGTGTAAGTGTAGTAGTAGCAAAGAGCCAAGCTTTCAATTAAGATGTCAGTAAAGTTAATACAGACTACTTGAAGTACACAGTTTTCTGAGTAGCTTGGAGGAATATTCAAAAGAAATGGGTGCTTTTTATTGCTTGACGTTAATGTTCAGATTTGTTTCATAGGCACCTAAACAGAAGAAAAATTTTACCATTTTGTGGAATGGTTGAGTTTATTGTGGTGACTGTGCAGGGAAGTGTATTGTAAGATCAACATTTCCAAACTCCTTGCTTAGAAATTAAATGCATATGTTTTCAAATAATCAAAGACTTGGACATGCTTTTTTCTAGTCGTCAAATACTCAAGACACTTTCCAAAAATTTTATTTCGGAATTCAGAATTAGATGCCATAAATGGGTGAGCTATATACTTTACACATATCATGTTCTGTGGGATATGCAGTTTGGCAACTGAAACAGGCACTATTGAAATAAATTGCTACTTTTAAATATAAACATTACATAGAATTCATATGAGGAGGGAAATAAGCTGAAGTCTTACTTTCTTTTGAATAGAGCATAATGTAGTCTAATTTGATTAACAGAATGCTTTACATAATTAAATTATGGGTAATCATGGCACTCTGTGAGGATTTTAATAGGTTGAAACTTAAGGTCATTGTCACTGCCCCCACCCTAAATCTAAAAAAGGCAGGTTTTAAAATTAGGAGTCATGTGAACTTAAACATTGCTGATGTCTTCACTTTTAAGTAATACTGTAATAAAGTTAGATCCTGGCAGCTGGCATTCTTGTGGATTGACATGGCTAATTGGCTTTGGCATCTTAGCCTCAGGAAACCTCATCCATCACTTCAGAGCAGGACTTTTGGCAAGAGTTAGAGAAAACATTTAATACTCTGTCTCTTGCTTTCTGTGCAAAGCTGCTTTGCATTTTGAACTTTCCTGTGTGTCTCATTAGGAACTCAATAGAATACTTATTGTTATGCTCCTTTAACATGATCTTTTATAATGAATAACTATCTGTTTGTCATTCTAGAATTAGCAAAAGTATCAATATTACAAATCAGTTATGAGGCTTATCTCTCAGCCACAGATGATAGCTTATGCAGAATTTCCTACAAGAAATATACAAAGTGCTAAAGAAAGGTAGTTGATTTTTAGTAAACACCTTGCTAGTCAATAATGGAGATGAAAGTAGGGCTTAGCTTCAGATTCTGAAGAGCTCCAGACACCCATGTCTAGTAGCATTTCTGATTATGAGAATTGCTGTGGGCAATGATTTGATAGATGAGAAAGATGGGTCAAGAGAGAATTCAGGACTTGCCAACAGGGCAAATCCAAGTAGTGTTTTAATACAGTTGAGGATTTTCTTGGTGGGAGGAAAGGATTTTCAGAGGTCTTCTGGTAAAAGCTTGTGAGAGCAAGAATCTTATGTTTTTAATATTTCATTGCAATCTTAGCAGTCTTCTTCCCTTCTGTCAGATCTTCACATTTTCAGGCAGTCCTGTTTTTTTCCCCAAGCCTTTGAGAAACACAGGCATTATCCTCCTTTCTCCAGCTTTGGTCTCTGTTACCTGGCAGTTTCTGATGACTTCTCATGCTTCTAAGTTTGTGGGGTTTGGGAAGAAGGGGAAATGGCCATGCTCTGGGAGAAGTGGGTGGAAGATGCAATCTGCGGACTGAAAAAGTTGTGACCTTAAGCAAAACTAATGCTTTTTCATTCTGTACATAGTAAGGTGTAGATATGGAAACTTTGGAAGGGAGGGACTTTTTCCATTTCCAGCAGTATTTCCCATTTGCATCTCCATCTGCTTCAGAACTATGCTCAGGATCCAGGTGCTGCCGCAGGAGGGAATGCTCTGAGTGTTCAGTGAAGCAGGTGAAATGCTGCTGCAGGCTTGTCACTCCTGCCCTGCCCCAAACCTGGAGTTCTCTGCTAAACCTTGAAAGTCAGAGTCCATTGGAGCAGGACATGGCAAGAGTGTGTTTGAGGCAGAGGGTTATTAATGGCTCTGCTTTGTCAAATGGTGAGCTGAGGCATGAAGAATAAAGGAAGAGTTATTGGACTGGATTCTTTGCAAGCTCCTGATGGGGAACAGTTTTGGGGAACAGTTGAAATAACCTGGTGTCAGATACCAGATTTACCAGGAACACATTAAACTTTAATTCAGCTTCCTCCTGTTGGAGCACAAAGGAAATGGAGTAAAGGTTTTTGTGTGTAGTCGAGGATACAGAGGTTGGTGGGTCAACAGAACTGTTAACTGAGTGCATTGGCTAAATCTGTAAACGTCCACTTTGTCTCTCTACTGCCTTCTAACAAAAATTGTAATACATAGAATTGTGCAATCTTTATTTCTTGAGGTTTTCTCAGTCCTACATAAAATCGTCTGATTATTGTGTTGATGAGAGTTGTTGACAAGCTGCTTCTTTATGGCTTCTCAGATGGTTCAAGTATTATGAAAACTAGTCCTGGAGTACAGATTTCATTTTGTAGAAGAAATCTTGGATTCTGTGTTCAAAATATGCAGAATGAAGATGTTTCTAAGNAAAGTTTAAGTTTATTCTGCTGTTTTGTGATTTGATTTGGGTTTTTTTAAAACAAAGTGTTAATCTTACCATAGAACTGGCCAGTGGAACGAGCAGACATTCTTTCTGATTAGCTATATATTACATTTAATTATTATTTTCTGTGCTCCATATGTTGCAGTTGAAATTAAATCCTTCATGTTTTAATTGCCTATATCCACTTGTAGTATATTAGTACCAGTTCTAGTCTGATATTGTTCCTGACGTCATTTATAGGATAATGATAATTAAACAGAGCAGCAATTTCAGCCCAGAAATTATTCTGCTCCTTTTGAAACTCTAAGCTGTCAAAATAAAAGTCAGTTGTGCATTTGAATTCCTTAAATAGAGTTCCACAGCAAGTTTTGGAGCAAAACCAGTTTGGACTAAAAATGACAAGGTTTTTTTTTTTTTTTTTGTACAAAAATGAGTTGTTTTCCAAAATATTGCAGTTAGTGTCTCTGTTTTCATGGTTTCTGTGAGGCAAAACAAAACCTGCACCTTTGTACACACAGTCTGAAATAACATTCTTATTTTCACTTCTGCATGTTGAAGAATTTTCTGTGTTAAAAAGTTTCTCATGCTATGTATAAAATGGTTTTAAAAGTCTTTTTTGAAAGAGTAAATGTTTTTGGTTATGTTTATAGTCAGATATAATGGATGTGCTGGTGTATGGCAAATGTTAACACGTGGCTGCTGAAGTTTGCTACATGATGCTGTTACAGGATATGTAGATTTTTAAACAGTGCTGAGACTAAGTTTTTTGGTTGTTTAAACAGTCACTGGTTTGGCATTCAGGGGGAGGTGGTTCATTTGAAATCTTGTCTCTGTGATATGCTCCTTATGCCTCTAATAAGGTTAGAAAAGTGGAGGAGGACAACTTCTAGTGCAGCTTGTAAATGTCAGCCTGGATGGAAGACAGGTCAGCTTGAAAACCATATTGGTGTCAGAAAATAAAAGGAAAAAATCTGCTCTCAAAGCTAAGCTCTAATGGGGAAACATTGGTAAAGAAAATGTAGAATTTCTTGGTAAAGTAGGAGGAAGTAATTCTAAAGTATCAATCCAATCTACATCTGTTAAATGTGAGGAAAGTTGAAGAAAGAATAAGATTTATTTTATCTACATCTGAATCTGATTTTCCTAAGGCCGATTTTAATCTTGGTTTGAGTCCTGTTCGTGTGCGAAACTTGCCAGCTAGTGTCTTGTCTTTAAGACTGCTTCTTTCTTTGGAAGATAAACTGACTTTCATAGCATTTTTAAAGGAAAATCCAGCAATGAGTGTGACAGTAGAATCCTTTCTGAATCTGCTCCTCTCTCTTTTCTACCTTTTCCACACAAGAGATCAGTAAATCAGACCGTTAGTGACTATGGAAATTTCAATAGTGCATCAGTTACCCTATCTAACTACAATATTCTGCTGAATGGGGTTATTTCCAAGGAGCTACATCGTTTGAGATTGATCTGATGTGGTCACTTCCATGTGAACTATTAATGTTTTTGTAATGTGAGTAGTGTGATTCTTTAAGGAGTTTCTTTCTGGTTCAGTAACTTTTCTCTCTCACTCAGCTGCAGTGGGGTACCTCAATAGCTGCTGCTCTCCTCAGATCTTAAGGACTGCAGGAGATTCTTGCACATTCCATTGAAATGAGACTGGAAGTGGAAATTCCCTGTTCAGTATTTCTAGGGAGAAGAATGATCTGAAGTGCGAATCAGAAAGAGGGGCTGAATGCCATCTATTTAAGAACATAAGTTTCTCAATTTAATACCTGGTTTATTTTGACAGAACATTCAATAAACTGGCACATATGCCAGTGTTTCACATGTTTCTGAATTTTGTCAAGTGTACCTACTATAGTTTGGGTTGAAAAAAATATAGGCATTGGTTTCAGTAAGATGTATTAGATTAAAAATTCATAGAATGCCAATAACTTCATTAAAAGTGTCCTGAATTTACTTAACACTCCTCTGAAAGCAAACTTAATAAATTGTCACCTTTGGATATTTTAAAGTGATCGTGATTATACTATTTTTCAATTGCAAATTTCTTAATCTTGAAAAGTTATGTTTTTGTTTATATAAAATTATCTGTGTCAGTAACTTTGGGTAAAGTAACTATGGGCTTCACTCTTACTCGAATTTGCTGGTACAATTTGCAAGACAAAATTGTCTTTGGAACATTTAGCTTGCATAATTTGATGTGCTTTGCAGATTAGTATGTTGAATAAAAGGTCTTTAAATATCAGTCACATTACAAAAATTTTCAAAGAGCAGATTGTACTACTGTTGGATTGGAAATAAACGCTTTTTGTATGCCCCACTAGCTGCTTATAAATACTTTATAAACAAATGTATTTGTTTTGAATATTGGAAAATTTAAAATTCTTTAGATGCTTGTATAGGAATATTTTTGTCAAAAAATACATAAACTTTCTCTGCTTCCTGACACAGATATGTATGCATCCGTGCATGTACTATCTTTGTCTCTTATTTTGTCTTTCTTTCTGTTTTTATTAACAAGCAGGAGCTTTGCAAATTATGGTCATTCTCCCACATAAAAATTTAAAGTTCTTTTTGGTGACAGCAGTTCTTTTAACACACTGCAGTTCTCTGCTATGCAAGAAATGACTTCTTGGGTACATTTAAACCCTGATGTTCACTGTATCTCTTACTTATTCGAGGCCCAATAAAGACTACTGGGAGCTGAACCAGGTTCCTGAGCACGTTAAGCTGTGCAAACTGGCCCCTTGAGTCCTGAGCCAGGACTCTGGGACACAGTATCAACCATTTTGTGTTGAAATGGATACGCTGAACTTGAATATGGGCATTGTTTGCTAATGTTTGCAAATCACAGTAAGTCGGTGGCCTTAGGCAAAGCAAGATGTAATGGGAGTTCACTGATGTAAATAACCTTGCTGGAGAACTTTGCCGTGGTCATAAATAATGAAGTTCTTGGACACTTTTCCCCCTCTCCCCAAAAGCAAATTGCTGTAAGTTTTCTACTGGATTGCCTGACTGCCTGCTTGTATGGCAGTTATGAATCTGAATGAACCAGAAGCTGAAGATGTTTCTGTTTTGACAAATTTTAGATTAAGTCTTCTCACTGATTTGTTAAGAAAGTTTTACTAATGGGCACAAATATGTAATTTCTCTCTCAGAATTCCAGCTTATGTACAATGCAGCCTGTATATTGTGCATATAGAGACTCAAAGACTGTATGCCAAGCTGGAAGGATTATATTTGGAGCTCTACTGAATGGAGTTACTGCAGTCTGTAGTTTGAGCAGCAGCTCAAACCAAAGTCAAACTGATTTGTGTTAAACAGTATTTGCTCATGTGAGAGGGGAGTTGGAAGAAAGCCTCAGACACAGGTCGGGGGTATGGAAAACCTTAAACCTGTGCAGTGAATTGAAAATACCAAGGTGGTGTGAGCAGTACTAGAAAACTCCAGCTTTACCACTGGGTTAACAGGAAGGGCCAGCATAACAGTCTGTTGGTGAACATCGTGACCTTCAGCAAAAGTAGATGATTGATTACTTGAGACTTACTGAAAACATAAGATCAAACAAACTTTTAGGCACTAAAATGAAGCAAATGAGCAAGTTGGTGTTTTGCAGTATCCTTAGAAACAAAACCTGTAGTTTATGTTCATGTTTGTATTTTTAACATATTTTTTCAGTTTGTGGGTTATCTTGTGTGCACAATCATCAACAGATTCACAGAATATGAGTTGGAGGGGACCCACAAGGATCATAGAGTCCAACCCTTCAGTGAATGGCCCATACAGGGATTCAGCCCACAGCCTTGATGTTATTAGCACCATGTTCTGACCAGCTGAGCTCATTGTGCATCTGGGTCTCACGCTATGGGCATATCTAAATTAAGTCATAAGACCATGTATCTTTTTTTTGGCTATAGTACAGATGTGGTTCTTTTCACTTTTTTCAACCTGCCAAATCATCTGCACTGACTTCAGTGTGCTATATTGAAGTATTTGCAAATATTTACAAATGTAATAATTCTCCACTGGTCTGTGGTCACTGTTGTTTTGTACTCAGTTGCATAGTACTTATCTTGTAGCAGTGTTCAAAGCATTGCATTAAATCTAGACTTGTAATTTCAAATGCAAAAAATTAATTAACTTGTTACTTCAATGACACTTACCTGTTGCTCAAATAAGAAAAATAAGATAAATAGGAAGTCTCCCTGATTACAGGTCTTTGTTTGTTAATTGTTTGTTAATGAAAGCAAGTTTGCAGAGTGTATTTGCATGACCTATAAAACCCATTAAACTTTTATGGGTTAACCAGGAGTTTACAGGTCACTTGAACAGGTGATTTGGAGAAAAAATACTTGGCAGGTTCGGTAACAATGTTAATACTGAATTTTGAGGGCACAAACAAACCTGATAGGAGGCTCCTGGAATATTTTAAAATAATTACCCAATATGTATTAGATTAATAAAACAATGACAGGAAGTTCATCACACTAAAACACCTTAACTCTGACAGCTTCTGTGCCATTTTATTTTCTCATGAAGCATTTTTAGCCTGGCTATTGAAATTAGATTGATGAATGTTTAGGTTGTCACATATGATGATCCTTCATATCAACATTCAAGTTTTAAATAGCAACTTAATTGTTTACAACCATCTGTGAATCCCAAGAAGATGCAGCCTGGTGTAAATATATTCTGAGATTCTGCACACTGCTGGAGGTGGTGAGGCTACAAGGAGGGAAGGTGAGCTGCTCTTCTGTACAAGTTGTCACTGAGCAAAGCTGGTAGTTGATTCCCTTTGTGGCTGGATTGGTCAGCAATGGCATAGATGGCAGAAGAGCAAAAACAAGCAGAAACAGAAGCCTATGGATTTTCCAATGTATTATATAATGCCTAAGGAAGAAAATAAAAAATGAGAATAAAGGAAAAGGGTAAAACATATTGTACCTTTGTGCTTATCTCAAAAATTTGGGGCTTTTATTTAAAAAGCAGCATTTAGGAATTTTTAATATGGATAGATTTTCTTTCTAAAAAGCAATCTAGAAAGTTTAAAGACTTGTAAGATGTGTCATCAGAAGAAAACTGGAAAAATAGATTGGTCAGAAAAAGGGGAATAATTCACAAAGAGAATACCAAGTTTGCTTGATTAAAGAATTGATAAAATATTCCTGTTCTGCAGGTACAAAACAGATAAATTGTATATATCTTTATGATGAACATAGAAGCACAGAATCTTGTATTTTTGAAATTTCTTCATGTTGATAATTTTTATGCATTTGTGTTCACTAACTCCTTTTTTTGCTTTTTAAATTCAGACACAGAATTTCAGATTGGCACTGCAAAAGTGAGGTTCATACAAATATGGCCAAACACTAGGTAATGGAGAAGAGTTCCTATTGTTATTGTCATAAACCCTCTGGGAAGAAGGAAACTGAGAAGACAAGGTTTTGCTATTTATAGTTTGTCCAAGATTGTAAAAATGAGATCTGGTTCTAGAGTTTGCAGAAGCCTCATGACAGTGTTCCATTTATGAAGTGGTAGTAATGCACTGCATGTGGTGAGAAAACTCCTCTTTTATATATACAGTGTTGGAATATGATTTTTCACTCAGACAGGAAGTTGAAAATATGAGGAAAATGTCAGTTCCACATTTTGTAGCTATTAAACACCCCCATTTCCCTTACTCCCTTCAATTTACTATTAAGGATGATTGGGAAAGGAGTAGAGGATAAAACTGAAAAATCATTATCATGCCACTATGTAAATCACGGGTGTGCTGACAGGTTTACTGCTGTCTGCAGTTCTGGCCCTCTTTAAAGTGTAATAGAAGTAGGGAAAGTACCTCGTGGAAAAATAAAGATGCAAAGGTGTTGAAGAACACATGTAAGTGGAGGAGCTAAATTCAGTAAACATGGCCTGGGGCAGAATGAGTAGGAGACAAGTAATGTGAAATTGTGTTTGTACGAAGAGGGGGAATGGTGATGAATTATTTACTTGTAATGCAGGAATGAAGGGATGCCAAAGAAAATTGTTAGCAGTTCAAAACAAACTGATGCACACACGTGCAAAGCTATACTGGACAATTAGGATGCCAAAAGCTTTCTCGTGGGCTGCAGGAGAAATTGTGGGAAAAAAAATTAATTAAGGCAATCAAATTTGGAGATCCTGTATGTTGTTGCAGCTGTGCCCTGGAATTTGCTTCAGTGTATAGCAGGGAAGGTATTTTTCAGGCACTTGTTGCTTGTGGTTTATCAAAACCAGGAATTGAGCTGGCTGTGTTGTGGACCTCTTCTGGTGTGGCCACTTCTGTGCTCTGGGCTTTAATGCAGGTATTTCTCCTTTGGCTTGTGGCATGAGAATTCAAAGACTATATATATCTACAACTGGAGAGGCAAGTCCTGCTCCTCGGGCCAGTTAGCTCCAATAGCAGGAAGGCATTTTGCCATCTGTGTAAGCTGAGGAATGATGCCCACAGGTAGCTGGATGACCTGATGGACCTCCAGGAGTGCATTGTAGAGCTTGCTGAAGCACATCTCTCCCTTTCCCAGTGCCTCTTGGTGTGTAGTCTCTTACCTGTGTATTTGTTTTTCATTATCCTAGCTGTCCACGGAATAATTAATTGAGCATACACAAGCAGGATTTTCTCTCTATGCTTAATTCTTGATTCTTCTTACCCTACGTAAAAAACCCCAGGCACTAAAGAAAATGCTGGGAAGCCACATGGCACTTGGTGCTTCGGAGTGTATGTGGTGGAATCCCTGGACAAACAGTGTGTGTTTGTTGTTAGCACCCGGTTACACAGAGGTGGTGCATGTTCGTGGGGATGTAGCCTACCTTACCAAATCCCCTCTTAGTGTATATGGATGGGAAATGTCCTCTCTTTAGCTGAGCTTGTGTCCCTGACAAATGTGGAAGTCTCTGTTCCAGTGGAAGGACATGGGGGAGTTTTTAGCAGCGTGACTAGTAAGATTCTGATTCCATAGTTTTCCTTTATCTTGTCAAATAAAGCAGATCTCTTCCCCTTCCCTCCTCACTAGTTTAAAAGCACTTGGACTCTAATTGTCATAGGACAGGAGTGATATTTTTAAAAAAGAAATATAAAGAAACACTGGATGGTTTTAGAGAACTGTATATACAATTATGACTTCTGCCTGTCTGTTTGTTCTCCATTATCTAGTTAGAAACAAACCTTCTGGAGAGGTATTTCTTTTTTCAGGCTGGAAGGATAGAAAGTTAACTGTGACTGAAGAAAGGAGGAGATAGCTTTTTTTACAGTGCTTTTGAGTCTTGGTGATTTCCTCAGGTTATTTTTCAGTGGGAAGGTAAATGTGCCATATATGGAATCTTTCATGCAAATATCTGAAAGTGTTTAACACTTGTTTGACATTGTTTAATCATAATGTGTATTTCCTAAATAATTTTAACATGAAATGGAATCATTTGGCAATTGGGGCTGCTACATCTATGAAAGGGTTAAATGCTAATTTTAGCTAGAGACTTTTAGGTAAAATAGATTACATTAATGTTTCTCTTAAGTAATAGATACATCTTTCTTTGACATATATGATTCTTTGGTAATAGTATTAAAAGTTTCCTAATTTTAATTGAGAATGGTAAAAAAGTTAGGCTTTATAAATTTCTTTGTATAGGAACTTAGAAATAAGGGAGTTTTTTTGATTTTGATGGGCTTGAGCATCTTTTCCATATGGATTCAATTCACATTTTTATCGGAATGTGGAAGTCATTACTCTGACATCTGAAACTGAGGTAGCAATAAAAAAAATTATCACAAACAAGACAGCAGACACAAATGATTTTGTGTTTATTACTGGGTGGCCCTTTTGAAACTTTCCCGAAGTTAATTGGTTCCAGATAGTTAAGAATTAAAATTGTATTGTGACAAATTTATTTCTGGTCATATTTAACTCGAGTCTTCTCAGTAAGGAGGCTTAAACAAACAGAAAAGTTGTCAACCCACTCATGTCTGTCTCCAGTTTTTGTTGTAGTAGCTTTAATCCCAGTGATTTGGTTTAATAAAGACCACTGAGAAAACAAACACTGGTGGTGACTGCACTGCTCTTGTAAATTATTTATCGTATCTCTAAGGTTTTACTGTGGCGTAAGTGCTGCTGTGTTAGCTTAAATTGTTCACAAATATGTCATGTTGGATTAAATGCCTGCGTAGAGTTTACATGTGCCTGGGAGCAATGCTTCCTGCTGTCTGGGGTGGGATTGGTGTGTGTGTGGCTGGGGGCACACAGACCTGCCCCTGCTCTCGTGGTGAGTGACCAGAGCTAAAACACAAAATCTGGGGTTTCATGCTCTTCTTCCAGTGCAGCAGATGCTGCCTGACACAGGGCAGTCTGTCTTGAGTGCTTTGTGGTTCTAGACATTCCGTGAGGTCTTGGGTATGGGTCAGTGATGGGATTTTTTTGCTGCTCACTTCAAGTTATGTGTGTTCGGAGCCCAGGGGCTTTCTCTGAGGGAGGCAGGAGCCCAGGGCAAGGGTGTGCAGCACCTCTGGTTGTTCTGTTTATGATTTGGTACGATATATTTTCTGTACAAAATACAGCACATTTTCAAATATTTGCAAATAGGAGATAAGTGTGGCTAAGTAGCATCTTAATTGCATGTTACACAGATTGTCATATATATGTCATATGTGTCTTCCTGTACTGTAGTGTACTCTACTGCTATTGCTATATTTATTCAGTATATTTATTGGATATTCATATGATGATATTGCATAACATTAGCTTTATTTTTTCCATTTTAAAACTAAACTTGGGCATGGAAAACATTTCAAAACCAAAATTACCTTAGTATTTACTGTACCTATCTTACCAATACATACATCAAACCTCTTTTTGTTCCTATAGGAAACAAGCCTTTTTTCAGATTTCTTAAACTTCCGTTACCAGTCTCAGGTTTTGGTCTTAAAAGACTTCTAACATCTAGGGTTAGAAATGGCTAAAGCTGTTTCTGACAAGTAATTAAAGTCTTGCAGTTGTGAAGTCAAAAGTGGAAATTGCTAAGAGTTAATTAAGTTTCTCTTAATGGAAGGATCTAATTTGTAGCTCGGTATGCCAGGTTCTTAGAAGACAGTCTTTTTCCTCTCAGAGATTGTGAGTTATCAGCTGTGACACACTGGTAATAAGATACACATTCAAACCCCCACATCTATATGTATATTTAAACTTTAAAACCACACCTGGTGAAAGGAAAAAGAAAGCCTTTGTCCTTCTGTATGTTTTCCAGAATTAGCAGTAAGTAAAAACGTTACAAGGAAATGTTAGATTTGTGTAGGCATGGGTTTAATTAATACAGGTCTATGTTCTGTAAGTGTTGTGTTAGTAAAATTTATGAAAGAGCACTACACTGCATTAGGGTAATTTACGGCCCAAATAAATGTCAGTTGCTACGGTAAACTAGTATAGAAACAGTGTTACTAGGATAAAAAAAGTGAAGAACTAGGGTAAATTGCAAACATTGTAAGAACAGTGATACAATTCTTTCTTTTATATTCATCCAAGCAAGTATAAGTTCGTTTACAATATATTTATTAACAGTCTCAGGCTAATAAAACAACACTTACAGAGCAATTTTGGACAGTTTCCAGCTCTCTGTATTGTGCAATGACAAGTTAGGCCAGTGCTTTTTTTTTTCTTTATTAAGAAAAAAAGAAGGAATCTGTATTCCTGGCTCCTTTATAAGATTGTTAAATGTGCCATTTGGCATTTCAGAGCACTGCTTTGCATTGTGCTCAATTAGTGTGGACGAAGCAATCGCAGTGCCAGTTTCAGAAATGTGCCTAATTACTATAAACCACTGAGGGATCCATTCATTCTGTGTTTCTGGCTCTGTGGGTGCCAGCCACAGAGACTCCAGCAATTTCTGAAGCCTAATCCCAAGTCACTTCTCCATGTTTCTGTGGCACTTGCAGTTTGGAACCTGTAATGGGATCTGGCTGTTTATGACCATGCGTTGCTCCACCTCACATCTGTAGTATATTCTGGAAATGAGACCGTGGTGCATAGGAAAGGATTGAGAAAGACTCTTCAGCCCTTTCTACACACACACATGCTTCCCCCCTGAAAAAAAGGGTGACATTTTATGTTTTATTTTAAATTACTCTGACTCCTGCCACAGAAAGCCTGTATTAGTTACGAAGGCTATGGATGAGTTTTTAGAATAGGATTTACTTGGAGCCTGTACTAGCCCATTGTGATCTACTGTCTAGTTTGATGACAGCCCTCTTCCAGCTTGATGACAAAACTTTCCCTTTGACAAAAGGGAAGACAAAAGCCTTTTTTGGACACTTCTGGTTGGTGATTTACTTTTGAACAGCCACTGCACATTTAAGTCCAGACTTAACAAAGATGAGTGTTGGCTACCTACTTTGGTAAGACCTGTATTTGAAACAACAAATCTGCACCTCACTGCTTTAGTCGAAGCTGTTTTATTCATAGGCTTTTGTAAAATGATAATTCATCCTGCTGTCTTTCTACTGAGTGAAGGAGTTGGCTGCTACCAGAAAGTATTTCTGTATAGATACCTGTGTGAGCATAAAGCCTGTAACAGAGCTGTCTTGGGGGAGCATCTTAGTGTTGACAGGTCATGCTGACAGTTTTTCTGATGTTTTGATTATGCAAGTCATTTAAATGCCAATGAAGCCCATCCATTTTAGTGCCAGGTTTTCTTTTCTGCACATTCTGTCAGTGAAGAGGTGAGACTTTAAACATCTGAGGGATGAGAGGGAAAAACTTGTAGTGAAGACCTGGCCTGATAGATGGTAGTTTAGCCTATCATGTTGCTAGCTACTCTTAAATATTTGCAAAACAGAGGCATCCTTTTCTTAGCCATGTTTTGAAAGCTTTCTGAAGAGTGGGCCCAACTGAAAGCATCTGATTTATGTTCTCCTTTGATGTTTTTACACTTATCAGGATTAATTTGCTCATTAGATGGGAAGCACAGTGTGTTTTAAGGTCAGTTGATTGTCTGCTGTGGTTTCTAAATTGTTTTCAGCGTTGCTACATTCCTTAGACAATTCCTTGTTCTGTAATTGTGTACTTGTTGTAATTTATGTACTTTTTCCTCAAGAAGTATGAGCTGTTATTTGGCTGTGCTAATGTACAGGGTGGATAGAGGAACATGTCTATCCATGCAATCCAGTGCAGTTTATGGAACAGACCCACTACATGTATTTGGTACCCTTAAACCTTGCCAGTAATAACTGTATGTTTTGTTCCTGGTCAAAGATCCTCTTTCTTGTTATTTTGTACTTGGTTAAAGTGTTTGCTGTAAATCTTAAACTCTCTATAGTTTTTTTTTAATGTTCATTACATGTTTTAAATAAAGAGAATAGGCAAATATAGAGGGAATAAACTGGTCTGGTGAAGGCATTCTGTTTGTCTGTTCCTGAGGTGGGAAGCAAGCAAGACTTGGAACTATATTTGAACTGAACTTTAAACCATCTCCTCATTACCTTTCCAATGTTGTGATACAGCTCTACATCACTTGGAGTAGCTTAGGGTCATGCTGCAGTTTCTGAATTTGGTAAATCTAGCAGTAGATGTATTGGTAATGGCTCCTGTGTGATCTGAATCAGTGGCCTTTAACTGAGCAATCACTGTCTTTTCTTGGGAACATTGCTTATTCCTTTAAAAGATTATAGATGTCTTTCAGATTAGCAGCTGCTCAGTGTCATAACTATAACTATTGGTATGTTCAAAACTTCTGTAAAATACAGGTTATCAGTTCCTCCATTGGCTTTTCTCTGATTCTCCTCAGCTGCAGTCTGTAAAAATACCTCACAATCTCTTAAAATCTATTCTCATGAGTCAACTCTTAAGTGGCAAGTATCGTAACCATTTTTTTGCATGAGAAGTAGAATCATGGAATTATTTATTTGGATGGTGTTCAAAAAATATTCAATAACTTGGTGTGATTTAGTGTTAGAAAGCTGAGGCATTTGTCCTTGACTACTTCCAAATTTCTTGGGTTACATTTTTGTACCATATTGAAATTGTAATTGTTCTGTATGGTCTCAAGGCAATGTACAGAAATAACTAAATCAATATTCTTCGTGACTTTTTGGAGGTAAGGGAAAAGTATTATTCTTCTTTTCGATGAGGAATTGCCATGGTAGTAACATCAGCTGTAGATTTTTAGGATCTCTTGATAGAGGGTCTCCCACCCTTGGGAAAGAAGACCACACTACCTATTTACAGAAGAATCCTCCATATTTCAGTTGTCTTGCCTGATGTCAGATAAGAAAAACAAAAGCTAGAATCGTGCCCTCCTTTATGCACACCACTTATTTTACCAATAATCTCGTTGTATTTCCTTGTGATTTGCCTCCCAAGTTTTAGAGAGAGGGAGAGGGGTTTTACAGACCTGTCATTGATTGCCATGTAGCTTCATTTCCTCCTCTTACCACTGTCTATAGCAACCATCTGAATTTTGATGAAAGTCTTATATCCCTTGAGACAATCCACACATGAAAGTAGAAATCAAATCTCATATTCCTTGAATTAGAGTAGGCTACACTTTTTTCCTATACGAAACCATGCCCAATTATTGTTAGGATGACAAAGTTGGCAGCAATTACCAAATCATTGTACACCAATATTTCATAGTATTGAAGTCAATTTCACTACAGTAATTTTGGTGACTGCAATGTTGTTGAACAGTTCTGACTGAAAGCCTCTCTGGATATGATGTGTTTCAGGACATGGAGGTTGTAGGCAACTTCATTTCAGGCGGCTTGAGTCCGAGTCTGGCTCATGCATTGATTTTTAAGGGCATTTTACTAGTTCAGCTTGCTAGAGGTGCTTTCTTCTGCTTTCACATTTGCTGTTTGTCCTCTGGTCCTGCGGCTGGGCTGGATGTAGTAATTCATCCATTGCAGGGTCGAAGCCAGCTGCCTTCCTTTCATGGAAAATACTCAAGAGCAAGAAGGAGGAGTATCCATCTGGCATGACAGAGAAACAGAAGTGAAGTGTTTTAGATTTACGCAATACATGGGTAAATCCTGCAGATTTGCAAATTTAGAATTCTTAAACTACAAAATTAGAGGTGGTGAGTTCTCCTACCTTTTGTTCAAGCAGATTTGACAGATTTTACTACTTTTCACTGTTGTACGTGTGCATAATGCTTTAATGATTGTGGGTAGATGTTACTTCAAGCACTCGAATTATTTAAAAGCAGGGCTTGTGGAGTACAACTGCACCATGGCTTCTGTCAACAGCCTTGGTGTTGGGAATAGGCATGGTCCTTCTGATAGTGTATGTAAAGAAGAAGTGTGGCTTCCTCCTGAGATTGATCTTGTGATAAAAGCTTCCTGCTTTTCTTAAAAAGAGAAAACAGCATGCATGTATACTTTGCTATGGCCTTGCACTGCTTGGCAGAGAAGGGCAATTCTTAGATGCTGAAGGGACTGTTGTCATGTGAATTTTGAGGAAAAATGTTTGGGAAGAAGAATTCTTGCTCATTCAGGCTTCACTTGCAAACTCTTACTGTGTGGCCTGTAATTGGGGGTTTCTATTAGTTACTCAGGACCAAAATAAGAATAGCTTTCTTGAGAGCAGGAAGTGTTTGACCAGTCCTTCCGCCAGTTCTCCAAGTATTGTTTTAAGCAATTAAATTTTTAGCTCGCCTTAAAAAAAAAAAAGTTAATTAAAAATGATTCAGAGTCCTGCATTATGTTTGTAGTTAATTACCATTCCCTGTGTAGTATGTGGCTTTCTGAGTTTTCTTGCTGATTATTTTGTATTAAGTGGTATTAATCACAATCAGCATCTGATTTAGTTAACTGTTTTTACCTCTAAGAGCATGTGATAAAAAATCACAGTTTTTTGTTAGGTCATCACCAGAACATATTCTTCCTCAAAAGCCCTTTAGCTAGATGCATCAGTAAAACTTTTCTAAGTGGAGTAGGGAGGCATTTTTATAAGCTGCCCCAAAAAAGAGGTAGTGTTAACCTGTGTGTTTGGTTTCTAATTAGTTCTGAAAGATTGTGTGACATATATGCATTTAAACAATAAGCTTGGGAAGTGAGTTGAGTGTCTCATTCAAGGTCAGTGTAATCTATAGTACTGTTTACACTGTGGTCATGATAAATCATTAGTGTGAAAATGTTTTTTGGATTAGATTTGTATTAGTTTAGCTCATAACACTGTGGGTAAATTACAATACTTGGAAACAAACCAGTTGAGACAAAGAAATTTTTGTTCCATTTGCAAATACAGAGAGCTACTACTTAAAATTGCTACCAGTGGGAAATGTAAAAGGTGAGGTAATCCCCTAAAGAAAAAGAGCCCTGGTTGTGAAACACATTAAATGTAAATCTTGTAAAACTTGAAGGGAATGTACTGAAGTACTGAATTGAACCCACTCAGAGTTCACGCTAACAAGAAATTCTGGTCAATGAAGGCAGATAAAGGAATTGTAAATGACTGTTTAAATTAGTCTGGAATTCCAGAACATGTGCTTGAATAATATGAAATAAAGCTGTCTAAATATGCAGCTCTCATTAATTTACTGGTTATAGTGAATGTCTATTACAAGACCCGAGGCTGCTGGAACAGCTTGCTGGTGTTTAAATCTCTGCAATTTTACAGGGGTTAGAGTGGAGAATAGGGATCAAGGATCTTTTGATTTTGCTCTCTGTTGTCCCAATAACATTGAAGAACTACAGGTGGACCATGAAAGCTCACCTCAGTCTTCTTTAACTTTTGTGGCAGAAGAGTTTGGCTTCACTTGGTTATAGTAGTGTCTCGGTTTGGAGAAAAAATTTTAGGAGGAGACGCTCTGGAATGAGTGCCTCCTCCAAAGGGAAAGGGCCTCCCCCTTTCCTCTGCCAACGGGACAAATTGATAACAGTAGGTGGGAAGTGGAAAAAAACCCTGAATTGTTTAACACAGAACAAAACCAGGGTAGAACAGAAAAATATCCCCTCAAAATACAAAAAATGTCTGGAGAAGGAAAAAAACCACATGGGTTGACAACTAGATGCCCCAGTCTCCAGGAAGGGGAAGGAGAAGTCCATGCAGCAGCCTGGGGCAGGGCAGATGAAAGAAAAACCTGCTGCTCGTCTGGCGCTGATCATCCTCCTCCCAGCAGGTGAGGATTCGGGCTCCGACCAGCTGGGGTCACCTGGCGGGCTCCCTGGACCGGAGAGAAGGGAAGGAGGGCAGGGAGACCAGGGGGAGGGAAGGGAAAAAGCTTTTCCTAAGCTAGCAGGAATAAACAAAAGGAAAAAAACCCAAGGGAGCAGTGCAGCTTCCCCAGTGCACTCCCTCCAGAGCATGGCCGAGACCATTTGTTCCAGCCCTTTGGACCGAGCCGTTCAACCGACCTGCCCTCGGGTCCCACGGCTCTGGCCCCGCGGGAGGGACAAGTAGCTTGGGCATGAATTCTACAGGAACATCCTGGTGCTTGTTGCCATGTCACACACCCTGTCTTCTCGTCTGTTGGCTTTCTCTCACCAGTGCTCTTAAGATGAGGAGGGTGAGGTGCTACAAAATCACAGCAAAAAGTCAAAATGGATGGACAGGCAAAGATGGACACAGCTAATAAGTGTAGGATGATGAACAAGGCCAAGTGCAAGGTCCTGCACCTGGGTTGGAACAATCACAAGCACAAATACAGACTGAGCGGAGAATGGATTGAGAGCAGCCTTGAAGAGAAGACCTTGGGGTTTGTGGTGGATGAGAAGCTCAGCATGACCTGGGAATGTGGACTTACAGCCCAGAAAGCCAGCTTCATCCTGGGCTGCTCCAAAGCAGCGTGGGCAGCAGGGTGAGAGAGGGGATTCTGCCCTTCTGCTCTGCTCTCATGAGACCCTACCTTGAGTGCTGTGTCCAGCTCTGGGGTCACCAACATAAAAAGGACATAGACCTGTTGGAGCATGTCCACAATGATGAGAGGGCTGGAGCACCTCTCTTATGATGATAGACTGGTAGAGTTGTGGTTGTTCAGCCTGGAGAAGATTCCAGGGAGACCTCTCTGTAGCCTTTCAGAAAGATTGAAGACAAAGATGGGGACAGACATTTTACAAGTGTCTCTGGTGACAGGACTAAGGTTTTAAACTGAAAGAGGGCAAGTTTAGATTAGATGCAAGAAAGAAATTCTTTGCTGTGAGGCTGGTGAGGCACTGGAACAGTTTGTCCTGAGATGATGTGGCTTCCCCATCCCATGGAAGTCTTTAAGGCCAGGTTGGATGGGGCTTTGAGAAATCTGGTCCAGTGGAAGGTGTCCCTGCAGGGGAGTTGGCCTAGATGGTCTTTAGAAGACCAAACCATTCAATGATTCTATATAGTGTTGGAGTTCATTACAGCTCTGGGCTCAGGGCAGTATTGCCCTTTTATCCTGAAAACTTGGTGACTACATCAAGCCCTGTCAGACCTGCTGTTTCTGCATGTTGTTTCTCCAGCAGCAGCCTTTGACCAGGCAGCAGCAAAATTCTCCATGGATCCATTTCAAATTGGGATAGAGGGAGATGGAGCAAAATGTGTGCTCCTTCTCACCATTTTGGAGCTGAAAATATGAAGATTTTTGAGCCCTGAAATCCTGGGGTGGGGGGACACTGACTATACAAGCAAATGTGCTTGTGTATTCTTGGTCTGGCTGGACTGGTGTTTCAGCCATTATCTTTTCTGCTATCTGGCAGCATTACTAATCAAAACCAGGTTTGACAGTTGTTATGCTCTTTCTGCAGGCTGGCTTGCAGCTGTTTGCTGTCCTTCTGCTGTGTGATTGGAAAGAAGGAAAGTTTTAGTTTTTTTGGCTTCAGTGAATAATTTCTCAGATGCAGAAACCTCTGCAGCATGATGAGGTTTGCTTGGTCCTCCTTCCTCTGGCATTTCTGTCAAGGCAGAGGAGATTAAATGGCCTATTTCTCCAGTTTCCCATGCTGGCTGCTGGCCTGGTTTGTGGGTAGTTCAGTTCATGAGCGTTATACTCCTGGATTTATTTTTTTTTCTGGCTTCCTGATACTTAATTAATTGCAACATTGAGGCCTTCAATCCTTTGTGCAGAGAAAGCTAGAAAAAGGTGAAAGTCAATTACAGGCTGGGACCAAGAATCCCAATGTAAATACCAAGCATTTTTTGGGAGGGGGCTGGGAGGAAGAAAAGGGAGAAAAGCAGGTAGAGGAGAAGTCAGGAGAAGAAAAACAATTATCATGATCTTGGCAAATGTTACAAATACCACAACTGCAGACTACTGGGTTCAGATTAAGATAAATATAGACAAATGCTTTTATTTTATCATCTTAGCAGCACATTTTGTGATTATTTTCGTGCTTGGTTCATTTGTTAAGCATGTGTTCCACAACTTTAAATCATAAAGTTCTTTTAAGGAGAGGCTGAGGTCCCTGAGCAGGACTTGCAGCATGGAGGAAGATCAGGATAGTTTAGTTAGGTAGACGGTAGAGGTAGATAAGTTCATTAGGTAGTTTATTAACCCTGAAAGTGCACTTTTAGGTCATTGAGCAAACAGAATTTGTAAATAGAATAGAAGTGACACTGAACTGTGTGTAAATTTGAACGTATGTTTACGTGACAAATCTGCAAATGCTCTCTGGAATGAGCAAGACAACTCAAAAAAGTTACTATGCTATTAGTCTTGTTGGTTTCAATACTGGTTTATTTATGCTATAATAATGATGAGTTTTGCACATCTCCAAACCTCTAGTTAGGGAATCAACACACATTTATTATTTAAGAAAGAAGAACATTTTCATATAGTACTTCTCCTTATAAGATACATGGCTGGGTGTGTGCTTTGTTTGCACAAATGCTGGGTGAGTAACCAGAGGAGAGGGAAATCAAGTATTATGGATGGAAAGGTGGATGTTTGGTGCAACACATTCTGAAAGCTGAACTTGGGAAAAAATTAGAGACATTTTGGGAAATGGGTACAAGGCTTTCATAAACTCTGTAAAATACGTTTTATCATGGGGGTTAAATTGTTTAGTCTTTGGAGAGTTCATAGTTAAGTTGCTTTTATTGAAGGTAAAGATAAGAAATTTGATCTATTAATGGTGGCTTGAAATAGCTTGTGTCTCACAGATGTCCAATATAGGCTGATCTACTCATTGTACAAATAAGGTTCCAATAGTTCAGTAATGAGGGCAGAAACATTCAGTCATTGAACAAAGTAAAAGATGGAGGTACATGGAATTCACATCTGTACAATGGAATTAATGGAATTTTTTTTGGATTTTCAGAGAGTAGGAATTTACATATTTGTCTTTTTAAAAGCTTCAGTTCAGCTTCAGTATTGTATTTTAACATATTTAAAAATATTTTAAATCTATAGCGTTTGTAGAATGGTAACACATTCTATATTGCTTATTTATATAATGTGGTAATTTTATCAAAAGTTGTAACAATAATTAAGCTCCTCAGTTAAATCTGTCATCTGGAGTAAGGTTTAGATGCAGACAGTTGATTTACACTTGACTTTTTGTGTACAGAATTCAGTCAGAAACTTCTGTGTTTTCCTATTCATTATTGCTTCCCAATCTCACCAGATTTTTTTTATAGCACTCATTCTTGCTTTGAAAAGTTGTGTGATGGTTAGCTAATAAGGGCTATAACAATAGTTCATACATAATCAAGTTGAAAGATTGTTACTAATGATTTTAGATGGACTGTCAAAACTCTTTTTTCATGTAATTTGCTTTTCATGAAGAAGCACAGATTTTACAGGCCAGAGCTGTCAGCTAGCTATTGTATCCAAGATCAGCAAACCTAATAGGAATGAAAAAATGTCTTTTGTGGTATTCCATCCTTTTTTATTCTTATGAACAATTTGCACCATTTTCATTTTAATTAAATTGGCATTTTTTTCTGTTTTGTTTTGGGTTTTTTAATGGACATTTAGAAGTAGATGCCAGAAATTGTCAGGTAATTAAAAAGTATGCATTTCTAAATTGATTAACTTGTGCGATCAATCTCTTCACTGCTTGCATTTGTATTTTTATCTTTGGTGAAACAGTAACTATTCTGATGAAGTATTAAGTGAGACCATTTTTGATTTGTTAAAGAAAATATGAATATCAATCTAACATTGATATTCAACTCGTAACGTACAAAACTCTCCAACAGTTAAGTTAGAAAGCTGTATGTTTTATTACGGCACCGGGCAGCGAGGGAATAGCTTCCAAAGCAAGCTGCGAATGTCTAAAGCATTGACTTTCCTTATATTCACAAAGGTCTTACATATTCATCTAAGTCACCTGAGACGCCTGTACATATGCATCACCTATCCCCGCTCTGTATTAAAACGAGCTGAATGTTCATTACGCTTGCGCAGTTCTTCCTTTAATTTGGGTCCTGCCGCGGTCGCCGAATGAATCAAGGGTTAAAAAGAATTAAAAGTTGATGTTGTAGCTAGCAAGGCAGAAGCAAGAAACTAAGGTTNGCCTCTCAGGTGACTTAGATGAATATGTAAGACCTTTGTGAATATAAGGAAAGTCAATGCTTTAGACATTCGCAGCTTGCTTTGGAAGCTATTCCCTCGCTGCCCGGTGCCGTAATAATAAAACCTACCGCTTTCTAACTTAACTGTTGGAGAGTTTTGTCCGTTACGAGTTGAATATCAATGTTAGATTGATATTCATATTTTCTTTAACAAATCATTTTATTTTTGTCAATACCTAGAAAATTCAAAACATCTGGAATCGAACGCAGTGTTTCTCCTTTTCCTACCATTTCCATCAATAATGCTCAATTATGTTCCACTTTAGTTCTGGTTCATACAAGTGGTTTCTCTTTTTCTTTTTTTTTTTTTAACCCACTTGCAAAGACTTTGATCAGAAGCAAGTGCTTTGTTGGAGTGGGAACAGTTGGTCATCTTTGTCTGGAGATGACATTGGAGCTTGCACCGTGTTACAGAGTGGTAGGGTAAGTTAGGCTGCCATTTCACCTCACATATAATGTAACACACCCCACATTCTTTATAATGAGCAACAATTTTAGGATTCAGTAACAATCATCTTGGCAACACATTTATTTCACACCGAGATCACTAAAACCATGTGTTGATAATTTGTTTTCCTACAAACCTCTGGCTCCCACTGCTGAGTAGAAGGCTTATTCACAGTGAATTGAATGCAAATAAATCTCAAGTTTTTACAGCTTTATAAAAAATCTGATTATATTGTAATATTTACTGAAAAAACAGTTAAAATTTAGCTAAATTCCTAGTCAGCATTTTCTTTGAGAATAGTATAATTATTTCTTAAATGGACAGTTATGCCTAGTTTGATTTTTGACAGAGCAGTACTCTGCTTAGTTTTAGCAGATTTAATACAATGAAATAAACCTGCCATTTCAATATACTTAATAAGTTTTAGCACATTATTTAAAATTATTAAAGACATTTGAGTGCAAAGGATTTAAACTTAGTGTTGAAACAAGTTGTATGCGAATATTTTGCAGCATGAATATTGACTATTATTATACTAGTAACTTTGGTAGATTTGAAATTACATACCAAGAACATGCCAGGCAAGATGTGTTCAATAAACTGGATTTTTAGTCTAAGTAGATTTGATGTCCTGTAGGGATCATTTTACTCTCAGCAAGATATTATCGTATATAGAATTTCAGAAAGTATATGAGGTGAGCGAGAATATTGCTGTTGTGGGATTCTTCATGCAGCTTTTTTTTCCTCTATTCTTTATGGAGCATTAAGTATGATGGAGTTTGTCTCTAACATTAAAAAAACAAAACAAAACACCACATTACATGTGTATATTGACTTTCTCCACCCTTAGGCTTATTCTTCCATATCCAACATGTGCAGCTCGAATGCCAGCAGGATGTTCTGTGTTTTTGGATTTCCTTGTGACTTGGCTTGTCACAGCTAGAAACTGCAGGATAGCCTTCCACTTGGCTGGCACAGAGCATTTTCACCACTTAGAGAGAATTTGAGGAATTGGGCTGTGTTTCTTTAGGAAGCAGAAGGAGTTTACAGGTCATCTGTAAATTGCAATTTTTTGTGGACTGGTCACTTAAAACATTGTTGTGAAATACTGAAACAGGCTGATCAGAGAGCTTGTGGGACCTTCAATCTTAGAGATGCTGAAAATGGACCTAGGCAAGCCAGTCCAAGGAACCTGAGCAGGACCAGACAGAATCAAAGAATGGTTTAAGTTTAGGTTGAAAAAGGCCTTTAAGGTCCTAGAGTCCATCCATTAACCCAGCACTGCTAAGTCCACCACTAAACCATGTCCCCAAGTGCCACATCGACACATCTTTTAAATACCTCCAGGGATGGTGACTCAAACACTTCTTAGGGCAGTCTGTGTTCAAGTCCTTTACAACCCTTTCCAGGAAGAAATTTTTCCTAATATCCAATCTAAGCCCCTCCTCCAGTGTAACTTGAAGCCATTTTGTCTTGTCCTCTCACTTGTTACCTGGGAGAAGAGACTGATTCTCAGCTGGTTACAGTCTTCTGAGGCATTTGCAGAGAGGGTCCCTCTGAGCATTCTTTTCCCCAGGCTAAACACCCCCAGCTCTGTCAGCGGCTTCTCCTAAGGCTTGTGCTCCACACCTTTTCCCAGGGCTGCTGCCCTTCCTTGGGCATGCTCCAGTATGATTCTGTTTGTTCCTGCATTTGCAGAGCAGAAGGGAACAAGATAGAAAATGAAGACAGTGTGAAAGCTTTGACAAAAAAGAAATGTTGCAGATAAATTTAGGTTTTAAGACTGGCAAAATTTTGCTAGCTGATTACTTTTATCATTAGTGTGTGTGATGTTACAGCCCTGTGAAGGTATTAAAAAACTCTGAATGGTTACATCATACTCTTCTTCCTTGTAAGACATTGCCTTATTCGAATCTTCACATGTTCACACCTAGTTTGCTTTGTCGAAAGGATGCGGACCTGAAATATTTGCTGCCGGTGTCCACCTCCTTCACCTTAAAGCTTACACCGACAGTAAGATTGGGCTGATAACTGTTTTAAAAGATGAACTTCTTTAAGCCTCCTCTTGGATTTTGCATACCAAAACCTCCAATAGCTTTCTCCAGCCTTGTTATTGTCAGTCAGTGGCTATAGGTGGCCTCATCCCCACTATGCAGTTTGTGTGGGAAGCTGCAATTGTAGTGCTAATCTTCTTAGTGCAGGGTGGCCCTCCCTTAGTGAAGGGAGGACATCTGTGGTATTGCATTTGCTATTGCTTGTGATTTTTCCTTGTTTCTGAATGGTTTTGACATCTGGTATTAACAAGGTGAGTACAAGTGTACTAAGAGACATCTTTTACTAGTTGATGTGAAAAGAAAGTCACACACACCAGCGGTTTTCAAAAGAAACAAAAGCAGCTTAACTGTATTGACAGGATGCTCAATTTGGTTGAAACATCCCTAAAAATGTCAGTGAAAGAAGCCAATTTTGTGAAATACAAAAGGTTGTGTGAGGTTCACTTCATCTCTCAGAGAAGAAAGGGTTGAGAAGCAGAATCACAGTGGAGCACTGCCCTGCTTCCTTGAGGGTGTAAATGAAGTCATAGATTTTGCAGCCCTATATTCTGGAGTTCACACATTCATTTACGGGTGTGTGGGGAGAACATAAGGTAATCAAAAGATCTTTCATTAACTTACTTTCTGCAGAAAATTATTTAGAAAAGAGTAAACCCCACTTAATCTGTCTCTAGGAAGACTGAGGAATTATCTCAAGAGATATCCGATACCGCATTTGTTGAGATACAGCTGCCTTAAGGTAGCGGTAGTGGGAACTCAGCAAGTCATGCAGTCATGGAAGCACTGAGATGCTTTTTTTTTTTTAATCACTGTTTAGAAAAGATGATCAGCTACTGCAAACTGCTTTTATTTATAAACTTTCTAAATGTGGTTGTTTTGTTGGCTTTTTTTTCCAAACAGCATGCTAACTACTCCTTAACATAGATTCTTAAATGTCAGGGTATTTTTTAAATTAGAACCAGATACTAAAAACATGGTTTTTTACAGTTGAAATTGAAACCAGCTTCACTGTTTGCTATGGAAACAAGTTTTTAAAACAAATCTGTTCATGTGTACACTGATGTGCCAATCTGTGAATTTATGTAACTTGTGAATTTTTTTCATGCCTTTTTCCAAGCAGCTTGTAGAAAGGTAGGTGGTACAGAACCTACTGGTCTGTATTAAGCCTGTATCAGTAACCTATATCTGTATCAGAAGTATGTGCCAGTTGTTCCACTGGATTAAAGAAAGGATGGGCCAAGTAACACAGAAAGGTATTCAACTAATTAAAGATTAAAAATTTCTGCAAAGTTGTGTTCCCTCCCTTTTGCACATGACAGTGTTGTATTCTGTAATCCCAATGTTATGGAGAGTTAAGAGGGGCTCAGGTGCTTTTAGGAAAAGTGCTGCATCATATTTTTTTTTCATACTCATTTGTCAATTTAAGTTAATAATTATATTATTAAAGAGCAATTTAAAAAATAAGTTTCATGAGTCGTGAAATACCTTATAGCTGTTTTTTCCATAGTACCCCACTTTTACCTGAAAGCCTCTAGAGGACAATTACCTGGGCTGAGCATCTCTGACCTGCTCAAAGAGTCTTTTGGAACAGCTGTGGTGTTGTCTGAGGGATCATGTACTGCTTAGCTGGTTTCTTATGCTGTAGAAAAAAAATCCAAAAATCCTCAATATATGTCTCACCTTGCAATAAACACTTGCCTAAGCTGTGCAGATCATTCTAAAGGAGTTACTGGAGCAATTAAACTGTAAAATAGGTGCTAAAAAGTAGCAGAAAATGTAAAAAATGTTATAAAATTTGAAACAAATCATCATGAGCTGTGTTGTCTGTTTTTTAATAAGAGTTTGTCTGTGCATTTGTTAATGCAGGCCACAGAAACACTGTTCCGAATGGCAGTGGCGAGAGGAGCTATCACGCCTTTAAGACATGGAGAAGTAAGGCTAAAAATATATCCGTATTTTTTTGTTCCTTATTTATGTGTGATATAATGCTTCATTAATATAGTGCTTTATAAATTACTGGAACAGGTACTGTCTTCAAGTAAGTGAAGAGAGCTGAACTATGTATAGCTTGGATATCTACATTTCAGTATTTTTTAAAGGAAAGCAAGAACCTAAATCCTGCCCAGAGATGAAATATTTTTCAGAGAACAGTCTATTTTTCTCTTTGCTTCAGTCATAACTTAGCCATATGATAGAAGTGACTCAAGAGAATGGTATTTCAGCTGCTTTTCCAAGGGCTGGGATCCAGTTTTTCACTGAATTTTCTCTATTAAAGATTGTCAAATCTAGAGAAAGTCACATGAGGTCAATATTTGTTACTGGGTGGCAGTGGAGAGGTTACTTCATCCTTTGTTCCTTTCAAGAAATAGTAACTTCATGTAATATGCGAAGTATTAATATATTAATTTTTCCAAAGAGAATAAATGTATTTGAATATTATGTTGCTCATACATGCTTCTGTTTGTGGTGAACATTGTTTACCTTCTTTGTTTTTATATCAGGTAAGCATTGTTTTGAATGTCCATGGTTAAATATCTCCAATATGAGTTGGTACAATTTATACTTAGGTTGAATTTCATTTAAAAATTAAAATACTACAGTCAATCATGACACTGGAAGTGAGGAATGATCTGGGCATTGCCACAGCTGGATGCTACAGTGTGTAAGGTTTTTCAGTGTTAGAAATCTCGCTGTTTTTTCATGGTAATATGATTTTGATCAAATTCCTTATAAATTTGTGAAAAGTTCTTATCAGAGACATAGGGTTCAATCTGGAATCTTGACCTACATTGACCCTGGAATCCCAGCTGTGCTGTAAAATGTTCCTTATGCTGATGAGGTTGCCCTAATTTCTCTTTTGTACAAAAAATTTGTCTCTTTTGATACAAAATAATGTATCTCTGCATCAATGTCTGAAGATGTACCTGAGATTTCATGTCTTGCCATTGTCTGTGGTGTTAGCTTTTCTGGATATATGGATCCTCTATGAATTTTGTGTACTGCTGTTTTCTACAGAAGAATGTAATGCTATAGTTACTGAATATATGCATCCCTTCCAAATTTCCTGGGGTTAGGGTTTTTTTCAGTGAAGGGTACTTAATTTTCTATGTTTAATGACCAGGTTGCCCAAAAAGTTTATGTAGTTACCCAGTGAATGGTGTGAAGTATGGAAAAAATCAAATTATGGGTTTTTTTTTAAGAGTAACTGATTGTACTCTTTGCAATGCAAAATACTGGGACAACTGCAGATGTAATGATGTCTGCTGTGAATGATATTTACTTTCTGAATCTGATGCATCTTATGTTGAGCCAGTTCAGCTCACTGATGAGGTAGAAAAAATTTTACTTTTTTCTTTAGATATTCCCTCTGTTCTTTTATCAGTTAAACCACCTCATGGGCTAGAGAGAACCAGATGAGAGGCAGCAACATAAGTGGTGAGAAGATGCAGCCATGCTTAGCAAGAAAGGAAGTGGGAGAAAGTGAACTTCATGTTGGTGTATCATGTCCTGTGATACTTTTTCTGAGATATTCCTGGGGCCTTAGTGGACATGCAGTTAAGGCTAAGCTAGACAATTTAGAGATAAAACATGTAATGATGGTCCAGAACTGGCTTTTTGTGTAAGAAGCCAGTGGGAGAAACAAGAAAATATCTTTTTTCTCTCTTGTATTTTTATTGGACTTTATGCAGGAGAAAATGTTTTTGCTCAAGGGAGATCTTTTCATTAAATTCCGTTGTGTAATTATAATTTACTTAGTCTGAAAAAGAGAAATTACGTTATTCAAATGAAACTAATTTTTCCAGAAGAAACATATAATTATCAAGAGTCATACTAAAATTTTTTTTTGCTCTTCCAAGAAAGTGCTGGATGTTTGCACAGTTTGTAAGTAGAAAGAGAAAAAAAGTTGAAAATGAACTAAAGTTGACTGTATTCTGTTTGAGAAGTGTGAATTTGGCAGTGAAAATCAAAACAGAGAAACTTTTTAAATGGAAATTTCAAAATACGAAGGCAGCAGTCCAAATGTGCAAAAGTGCTGTTCAACTTTCACATCAGAACTTAAAAATGTAACACCATTTAAAATTTGAGAGAAGGTAAAACTGTTTACTCTTAGAAGGCAAAAGTCTTCCCTGTTTAAGTTAATAAAAAAAGAGACAGTATTCTGTCTGTACCACTGAACAGATTAATGTGCAAACATTTCTTCTACAGGCAGAACAGGATGCCTGAAAAGCTGTCCATTATGATCCAGTTGTCATCTCCAAGTGGATTTACAAGTTGTATTGAATGTCCACTGGCAATCCCTTTTCTTTCTCCTTTCAACATTTCCTCATTCATTTGGCCTTATCAGGCCTTTATGCATACAGAATTTTTATGTTTTTCATTTATTATCTTTGAAGAAATTGATAAATGAGGTTGTACAGGTTTAGTCTTTCTGCTTTTGCATGTGGTTTATAAAATTTCTGTTGAGAGTTTAGATAATTGTGCTGCCAAAACCAGTTATCAAAATTGGGTGCATAGTCCCAAAAATTACTTAACTATGGAATATTAATCATAGGGGTTCCTGAAGAATCTTTGCAGTGGTTCTCTTTCTCCTGGTTGTGTTTAAGTGTAGTAGCATCCATGGGAAGGAATCAAACCCAGGAGCATAATTCAATCTCAGGATTCAATATGTTGTTTTTCATGTTAATTATTCTGTCAGTTATGTTGTTGTGGGGCTGGAGCATGAGGCAGAGCCTAATATTAATTTCTGTTAGCACTTCTAGCCAATTCCCCAATGATCAAAAAATTGTGGAGCAGATGTGATGACACCAAATCCCATGGCTGTGCTTCTGTAAGGAAATCTTAGGATGCATTTCATTAATGACACAAGGCTGAGAGCAGGTAACTGGCACAGCTGAGAGCTGTGCATTTGGGGAGCCTGGACCTGGCACCACCTAGAGAGCATCTCCAGCTGTTTCTTCTGCTTCTCCGGAGGCTCAGATCTGCTGCCATCTGTTCCTCACAGTGTCCAGTCTCTTTCACACAGGCCTGTTGTCTCTGTGGGTGCTGGCTGATGTGACAGCTGTGATGGGGTTGGAGAAACAGGAGCATGTCTGCTGAAATGAGTGACAAGAGGAATACAGGGAGGCTCCTACTTCAGAGCTGACTGTGCTTTCCAGTTCTGCATTCCCTGGAGCCTCTGCTGCTGCGTGCTGAACTCCCAAGGAAGAGCTGTAAGGAGGAGTAAGGGTTGGCAGCAATGGGCTGTGAGGAGTTGCTGGCTGCATGTTAGCAGGATGGAACACATTTGGTACAAGCTAAGATTAACAAGAGAGAGAGAAGATTTCCAAAATTTTTCTGGAAATGACCGATTTTATTCACATTGCACCAGTGATATACCAGAAGTAGTGTCTCATTGGATTTGTGTGTTCTGTGGAGATACCGAGCAAGGAGAGATCTGGTTAGGACAGTGAGCTTGCAGGACTGATGTTCTTAGTCCCTGTAGATGAAGGAAATGAATGCACACAGAGAAGGAGCAGGGGGATAAACTGAGAGGGTGGAACCCTTAATGGAAAAAATGCTTAAAATATGTAGGCTGACATAGACAACAGATCTAATGGTAGAGTTATGAGAGATCCACAACTGATATCAGCTATGCATGATCTCTGTGGCTGTTAGCTCATATTTTTGAAAGATCTTGATGAATTTGTCAACTGTCTCAATCACTTTTCATCTGAAAAATGCTTGAGGAATTTTTTTAAAGATGTGTATCTATAGATTCTTGAATTCTATCAGGAAAAAAATGCATTGCTGGCTCAGTATTGAAACAAATAAGGGCCGTGCTCCATGGATTATGTTATTCTGTCTGAAATGTTAGGATATATGGGGAGCTGTCAGTATGGTGGGGCCCTCAAAATCTTCATGTTTTGGCCTTGTGATGGCAAAGACAGGAAAAATACTCTTGCAAAAGAGAAAGACTTGCATAGAAGAGTTAGAACAAAAAAAGAACTTAGGGTGCATGATGGGATCTACTTCATAATGTCTGGAGCAGCTGAGATATTTCAAAGACATTTTGAAGAAAGGAACACAGTCTTCAGTCTGTAGCATTATTAGTGAATGCCGTTTATGTAGGATATTTGATGGGTTTATTCCTTCCCATCCTTCTCCCCCCCCAGTTACACAAAAGCATTGTTCAGGAAATGCCATGGAAAACAAAGTATGCAAAGGGATTTCCAGGCTGTGCCTTAAAGTTTCTGTGAGGTTCAGTTCGTGGTAGTGGTTGGATTTAGCTGGGATGCCTGAAGAGATACTCATCCAAAGCTATCTAAGAGTGTGGTAATACTGGAAAAAAATTCAGGAGGAGGAGGCTGAACAGGGTGTCCTGTCTCTGCAACTTATTTAGCTCATGTCCAGATGAACTAGTCACCAACCTCCAACCAAAGTTTATGGTGATTTGCTGATTACAATTCCTGATTCCTTTGAGAGTTTCCAGTTGTGTTGTCCCTGTGGAGGAATGGGCAATCTTTAGCAAATGTGCACCCGTATACATGTGTCTTGTCTTGGGCATACAGCAGCAGTGCAGCTTAAAGGGGGTTATCAAACTAGTGCTCTCATAAATAATGAGGCTGGAGCATTTGTAGCTATAGAAGTATCATTGTCAACCAAACTTGAAGTATAAATGTATATAAAATGTAAGTTTTTCTAGCTTAAAATGGCTTGTGGCCTTGCAGAGTAATACATATAACTGTATGCATTGCTATGGCCATACATACCCGCGCTTGAAAGTGGGTTTGTAAGAAGGCAAGTCTTTGTTTAAAGCTACTTTTAACAGATTACACCATTCTGTGTGCTTTCTGTAAATTCAGTAATGTGAAGTGCAAAGTTTTATGAATTTAGCCCAGACATCTGTAAAAAGTGATTTCTGTGGATTTGTGTTCATAGTTAATACCAATGATGTATTTGCAATACGACATTTATCTAAGTGTAGAACGAGGGGATTAGTAAGTGTCTTTAATATGGCGTTTCTTTAATAATTTTGCAAGTGAATGCATAACAGTGGGAACAGCAATATGAAATGCTCCTTCTTGCAGCACTGCTTTTCATTGTCAGACATACTGAAAGAACCTTGGAAAGGTTGAAGTGACATTACTGCCAGCTCAGGTTTTCCTTGCTCTCTTTCTTCCCAGTCCACTATGCCATAGCAGAGTGCAGTGTAGACTCCTGGAAACTCACCTGTGGAATTAAAGTCATATAGACATGAACCTTTTGTATTATTAACAGTAACAGTAATTACTTTTTTCATGAGGAAGAACTTTTTAATTTTGCTTGCCAATGGAGCAATTCAAAAGAGATATTATGACACATGCCATCATATTTAGCTGTGTAATGTGAAGATGACATGGAACTAGTATTCATTAAATGATAATCTCTTTTCCATATAAAGGGGTTCTACATTTGATTCTTAAATTTTAGCTTTTGTCACAATGATGGTTTTGGTTTTTTTTTGCTTGTGCTTTTGCCCAGTTTCATTTGTAATATGTGAAACCCCGGAATACTTCATAAATGATCATATTGCAGGTTCTGAAGAAGTACCAAGAATCATTTGAGATTAATTTTCTTTTAAATAGAATTCCTTTGGGTGCACAGTCTCCTGTGATTTCAGCTCAGAGGCATACCAGGAATAATCACTTACAGGCACATTAGAAACCGAATGGCAATGGGACAGTGGACATCTGATCCCATCACCCTTGTGCCTTCCAATCACAAAGATGTCTTTATTATCCTGGATTCAAAAGTTCTGCTGTCACAGGCTCCCCCAGCATCTCTGGTTTCCATGCTTTTTTCTTGAATACTTTGGTACTGTCATGTTCATATGTGAGGAAAGATGTTTTCTCAGACTTAGATAAATCTTGCAGCAGTAGAGACACTGTAGTTACACTGTAGTCCTGAAGGTGCTCGGCTTCTTAAGTGTCTGTCTTTAGCCAAGGGCATGTTTAAAAGGCAGTGCTGTTGGGCAGAGTGAGCCTTTTTTGTTCTCACTGCAGGGATGTGATTCCTAGCAAACCAGACTTGGTACAAGGAAACTTGAATTTTTTTCAGGCTATGTCACAGCTTCCATGGGCTGTTTCTGTCTTCCAAATAGGATTGTCAGTCTCTTGGATCTTGTCCTCTGGGTTTTTCCTATCCTGGTAAGAGTTGCTGGCACACCAAAACATGTATATTTTTAAAATTTAATATGTTGCAAACCAGTGTAAATTGATTATAACTCAATAACATTTCTGAATGTTGTGTAAGATCCAAAGTGCCAGCAGGTTTCAGTATTAATTACTTTTATAATTGCCCACTTATATTTGAAAAATATTTGCAAAACTAAAAGGAAGGAGTTGCTTGCAGGAAGGTCTGAGTGCCTGTTCATCTAAAGGGAGGACCCTTCTCTCTGTCACAAGAAAATAATCTGTACTTTAACTTTTAGCTTTTTCAAAAGAAATGTGTTTTAAAAAAATTAAAAATAAAAAGGTATCCTATAACAGTGTTCTGAACCTCAATTAACAACTCACTTAAATTATTAGCATACATAGTTATAGCTTTCTCATTAGTGAAATCTATTTTGGAAGTTGTCTGGGGCCTGTCTTTTATAACTTCTTGTAAAGAAGAAGAATGGATAAAGCATATCCACAAGAATAGAAGTGTTTTATAGTCCTGTGCCTTAAGGTTTTGGTTTGGGGCATAAGTGTCAGAAGTATTTTAAAATAGTACTGGGATCTGGAAAATCCTTCTGGCAGGTCACAATGGGTAACAGTTCAAAGGTAATTTAATTGCAAAAGACTGGCATACCTTATCTATGTTATCTGAAAGTAAGTCAAAAGTAAATAATTCTTCTGATTAAATACAGTGAAAACTAAAGCTTGATTGGAGAGAGAGAGAGAGATTGGGAATGCCACTGAACCCTGGGGAGGGAAACCACCAGACTGCCTTTGAGGTGTTCCAGTGTGCAGTGTTCCAGTGCTGTTTTCGCTGTGTACTGAGTTGTATGAAGGCGTTATTTGTCTAGCTTGCCCTGGGTTATCCATTTTAAGTGGTCTGTAGATTTTTAATTATTTTTAATCATGAAGAGGAAAGAAAATTTGTCTCAAAAGCATAGCTGAATGGTATGCCATTTGCCTGAGGATAGTCTATTCCTTACTAAAAATTGTCTCAAGCTTTGATAAGGTATTGACCTGCTCTAAATAATTTTAAAGTGTTGTGATGGAATTAATTTGTTAGGGAATGTGAAAAATTAATGTGCTGTAGGAATCATGTCTGGTGTAAATTTAAGGTAGAAATATCTGAAAGTAGCATAGTGGCTACATATTTCAAAATATGGAGAGGTACCACTGAAGAAAGGTAACACGCAGGTTTGGAAACTTGGAGAACTTTACTTTCAAAACAGAAGTGAAATAATATCTAGGTGACTCATGCTTCGTATTTTTCTTTTAAGTGTATGGAAAGTGTAGTCTGTCTATTTTTTGTGGAGTGGAACAATGGAATTTAGTACTTTAGGCATTTGACATATAATGCTAGCCGTTCTTGTTATTGTAATTTTCTTTAGTGCAAGCTCATGGTATGTATTTATCTTAGAATAGTCATAACTTCCCTTTATGAAGTGAAACACAAAGCTAAAAAGTAAATTAAATTATGCTCAGAGGTATTTGCCAGGTGTGTTTCACCAAGAAAGTATTGGCAAGGAGTAAAGTAAGGAGGGAATTATTTAAAGACTTCTCTTTTTTTTCCCCCCCTTAATATTTTGCCTATATTTCAGATTTCTTACTCTTTTCCATCAGCAAAGCAGTGAGTGCATGGTAAAAGTAGACAATAAAAATTATGGCAACAAAGCTAAATGTAAGGAAATATATTTAGCTCCCAATTTAGTCTTTTGGTCTTCTATGTCATGGCCTTGGAATGAAGCTGTCATTTGCTTTATACTTAAAACCTGCCCCCAGAATTTCCCCCTGCAACTACATTTTTCTGCCAGAGTAAAGATTGTGTGTAGAGAGATTTTTACTCCTGTACATGAGGAAAGGCAGAGTAGGTGCTACTGAAGCTTGGTGCTTGAATAATGCTTCTTTCTCACTTCGGTGGTGTTGATACTGATGTATGTGAATTCTTTCATAGAGCTGAAGAAATAGGCAACTGTAAGAAGATATTTAACCTGATAAAGCTAAGAATTTGTTCCCATTCCTCTAGGCATTTAAGAATGCTGAGCGTTACTAAAGCGTACACTCAGTTTCTGTGCAAGTTGTTTGATTCAAGTTATTGGAAGAATAGCCTTGTCAATGTATGAACACACACGATATTGCTGACAGTTTGCAGTGCAAATAAATGCATGCTGTATGTACAGACACAGAATCATTGAATGGTTTGGGTTGGAAGGGACCTTGAGGAACATCTAGTTCCATCTCCCCCCCATCATGGGCAGGGACGCCTTCCATCAGACCAGGTTGCTCAAAGCTCCATCCAACCTGGCCTTGAACACTTCCAGGGATGGGGCATCCACAGCTTCTCTGGGCAACCTGTGCCAGTCCCTCACCACACTCACAGTGAAGAATTTCTTTCTGACAACTGATCCAAATGTACTCTCAGTTTGAAGCCATTCCCCCTTGTCCTATCACTACAGTGCCTGATGAAGAAACCCCTCTTGGCTTCCCTGTAGGTCCCCTTCAGATGCTGGAGGGTTGCTGTGCAACCTTTTCTTCTCCAGGCTAAACAGTCACTTTGAAGAAGGGGTGTCTTAATTTTAGTGTAAATGTTACATTCTGTGATTTTCAGCTAATTAAATGCCATATATCTTTTGGAAAACAGCCTTCTCATTCAGTTCAAGTTATTTTATGCTTCTTGTCCATGTGTTTGACTTAGTCAGGTATTGTTGAACACAAAGAAGAAATAATCATCATCTTTGGAAACTTTTAATTGTCCTGTATATTAACAGATTGCATAAATCAAAATGCAGTTTCAAATGTCTGAAAAAAGGGGAATGTGTCTACACTCAGTGAGAAAGCTTTTTTCATTCCATCCAACTTAAACAATCATGTTGTGATTCTCTGTGCTACTCTTTCTGTTTTAAGACCTAAATTTTCAAACATTTTTCGGTAGGTATAAACCTAGAATAATTCTACTTTTATTGGGCAGATACTTGATTAGTATTATATAAAAGTTAACATTTGCATGAATTTCTCTTAATCTGTAGAAAAATCAAATGACAGTACCTAAGGTAAGCAGTTCCAGATTATAAAGGCTACAGGTTTTAATCGTTCTTTCCAAAAAGTGGAGGTGTGAGAAAATACTCTTGATAGGGAGGTTGACTACTTGGATTGGGAACTGATACGGAACTGAACACAGGGTTTGGTATTTCTGGAGTGACATTATTTGGTGGCAGAGGGAAGAGACTCTTGAACATTTCCATCAGGTTGTGATCCTTATTGGGTGAGCACAGCTGGCTTTATTGGACACTCTAAGACTGGTACTATAGTCCAGTGATCTGGAATAATTTCAAACTTAAAAATCTTTGATGTTCTTCTTTCTTTTAAAGAACTTCTATGCATTTGCCCTGTGAAGCCAACCCTATACCTAATTAACAGCATGTTTAGGAGAACAGTCTAGCCTCAGATATTTAGGTACCTTTACAAATGTTAAGCAAGTTGTTGTTATGAGCAAGATCAAATGCTGTTGCTCAGTGCTCAGGAGTGAGCACTGTGGGTACTCAAGAATCAGGAATAGTGGATGTTAATGGAAATTAACATTGCTAAAGCTCTGTAGTAATAGTCTGCACTGGTTTGTTGTAATAATTTATCGTAATATTTTTGCATTGTTTAATCACTTAGGAAGGATAATTTTGTCTTTCTTGAACACTTAGGAAGGATTATATTGTCTTTCTTGACTGATATCTCAGTACAAGGTGATTGCAATAGGTGAAGATCTAATTTGCCAGCAGCAGGAATTTTAGGGTGCATGAACTGCTGGAACAGTTCTCCCACTCTGAACCATGAAACCAATCTGTTCCTGTTGGTTACAAATTTATGGAAACTAATTCTTTGTTGATGGAATCAGGTAAAAAATATGTGGTTCTGATTAGCAAACAGTCTGTAGAGTTTCTTGGCAGTGGAGAACATTCCTCTGGCTGTGTGCATGTGTTCAGATGTGTGTGTGTGACTATACATATTTATGTTACATATGCATCTTCTTACATTAAAAATGATGGGCAGTCCAGTTTTTTAAAATGTACTGTTGTTTAAATATTAGTACTACAACTGATAAAATTATAATATAATTATTAAATATATGTTTATTATAGTAGAATAAATATTCAGATTTATTGTTTCTGAGTTTCAGAATCTCAAATTTTTAAACCCAACAACCCTCAAAATAATATTTAGTAGAACTATGTAGCAAAACCTCAAATACGAGCTTTTTTGCAAGTAGCGCTGTTTTCTGTAGGAAATATGTATTATACAAGTGACTGCCTGGATATAATAATGACCTTTCATTTATAAGTATCCTGCAGAGCTGCAAAAAGTAAACTGGTATCCACAGTCTGCCTAATGGACTGCTCACCACATCACCGCATGCAATTAAGCATAAGTGATTTTTCTGCTCAAGACAGCCTCAAGACCGATTTAGCAATGAAACTTAATTACTTCTAGCCCTTAGAGAAAATGGCCCAACAAGGTTGAGGTTTTTGGCAGGGCAGTGTGGGAAAGCTATTGCTGCAACTCCCTTCTCCACTTCTGATTTTCTTTTTGCAGTACTTAACAGTTAACCTTCAGTTAAGCAAATATTCCCACAAAAATGGTGCATTTTTCTTTCTTTCTTTGTTACAAGGCTAAAGAAAAAGATAATGAAACGTTGCAGTTTTAATAGTAAGAATTTTGATCAAATCCCACTGCTTCAGACTACAGGTGAAGTTTTTCTGTGCTAATGGAAATGAAAACTTAAAAATTGTTCTCAAATGCTCATCTAAGTGCTAGGTAGCCATTCTGACCAGAGAAGTCTCAAGCTAAAAGCTAAAGCTAAGTGCTTTTGTGCTTCTTGACAATTTAATATGGTACAGGTAAATTGTTCCTTTATTTTGTACTTAGGTTACAGGAAAAAATGCTGAAGGAAATGAAAATTACCAAAAAAATGAATCATATTAATAAAATACTTGATACTCAAAATTGCTTCATTTGAGTTTTTAGGAATGTGTTATTTTTCAAGGAAACAGGAACTTCAATTCTATGACTCCAAGGAATACAAGGAATACATCTGGAATAACAATTCAGAGGGACATATGGCATCAATTGGCTTGTATTTTCCTATATGGGGGTTCTGACTGAAGTAAGAGGGGAAAGTGCTCATTAATTACATGGGATTAAAAATGCAAATACTGTGCTGCTTTGGATTTACGTGCCCTATTAAAGAACTGTGAATATGGAAAAGATGTGGAAGCTGAGCAAAGAAAATTTACTTTTCTGTTAGTCAGCTGTGGCAATAAATTGCTTTACTTCTGTAGTGTATTTTTCGCCTGAACAGTTTTGACTCCCTTACTCTTACATCTTCATAGAGAGAAATTTCTCATTCACCTCTGGGATTGTAATTTACAAAGAGAAGCAATATTGCAGTTGTAATTTGTTTGATAAACTTCCTCCTTAGTAACGCTTCAGGTCTTTTTCCTGTTAACAGCTATGGACATGTTTATCAATGGAAATATTCATGGTGACAAAACTAAACATGTGCCTAAATATTTGTGAGAGTGTGCAGCATGAGACACTAATTCCCAAGGGCATGTTTAGCACATGCTCTAGTGCTTTGCTCAGTAGGGAGTGCATTTAAGAGTGTGTATAGGTCCCCTTGATTTCAGCAGTATTTAACCAGACAAGTGACTTAAGCTCTTAGCTAGACAGGAAATAATAATTTAAGCATGTATTTGATGTTATTTTTTTATTTCTTTTTTTTTAGGTCAGAGCATTGAAAGACTCATTGGAATGAGCACTGTTTTAGCCTTATATTTAGAATCCCTGGAATAGTTACTAGCCCTGGCTTATATTTATTATATTGTATTATATATATCCCATATACTTTTTAAAATTTGAACTGCTCAGGCTGACATTTTCTGAGGTAATAAGGAGGGTGTTCCTTATCTTCAGTATGCAATGTCAGTTTACCTCCTTTCACAAAGGAGGCACATGAGGGCTTTCACAAAATCCATCATGTGACAAAGCAATGAAAGATGGACCAGAGACCTGAATTACAATTGCACCAAATGTGCAATGTAATATGTGCAATATGTATCAGGAGCTACATGAACTTAGTAAGGGATGATACCTGCCTTGAACAGCTGGCTACCTGAATAAACTTGGGAAAAGGCTGGGAAAAGGTTTAGTATTAACATCTCCTTGAGAGGCTTGGGATAGGTAAGTGACTGACTAGGAGTCCTACAAGTACATGTTAGAAGTCAGCTTTTTCTCTCTTCATTATATGGGCAAAATGCCACTGCTTATTTTGCAATAGGTCGTGCAATAGATGTACTTAATTCCTATCATTAACTAATTAATGGGGTTACCTGCAATGAAAGATCAGCTTGGTAACCCACGTGGTCTCCTGCAGCTTTAGGTTCTGGTGGAGCTGGGTTCCAGTGGCTTGGCATCCTCTGTTCTTTGCAACCATCCAGTCATATAAGGTGATGTTCAGGTTGCCCTGGAAACT
Organism: Erpornis zantholeuca; assembly: GCA_013400515.1. Lineage (NCBI taxonomy): Eukaryota > Metazoa > Chordata > Aves > Passeriformes > Timaliidae > Erpornis > Erpornis zantholeuca. The sequence goes on from VZTN01025047.1 coordinate 41,567, forward strand.
TCATGCTAAAAATTTAGGACTAATAATATTGTTGGGATATAGGATATATCATAATCTTTGCTTACCTCTTGAATTTCACTGAAGTTTGGAAGCTAAGCTTCACTCCTGATTAGATGAAAATGTTTTATTGGGTTAACGGTAACAGCATTTCTGCCTCCTTTTGTTCTGCTGAAGTGTTTATAACGAAGGGAGAGATGCACTTTGTTCTTTACTAAGCTCCTTTCTGGCAGGTGCTTTGACTCACTTGCATGTTGGATTTTAAATCTCTGTTAACTTGTTTGTAAGAAGAGTTCAACACTCATTTATAATTTACTTCTCTAAATTCGCTCTGAGCTGTTTCATTTTGCGGTCTGCAGGATGGAACTGAACAGAGGCAGATGTGGAAACATTTCTTTTCAGTAAGATTATTTTGTTTGTAATGTACTCCTCTCTGTGGCATTCATTACAGCTCATTGGACTTTGTGTAAATTCAGGACAAAAATGTAGACAAATAAATTTCACTGTGTCGTCTGCATTCCCTTGAACTCAGTTTCACTTTGAAATGACTGTGTGAAGAGACTGTGAGTGGGTACAATTTCCAGTCATAAGGAAAGTGCTTGGAATTCCTGACATTTGAAAGTGTGCACATATGTTTAATAAAATGTGAGTTGATTTAGGTTTTTTTTTTTTTTTTTTTTTTTTT
>VZTN01025047.1:46498-65363 GCA_013400515.1 Erpornis zantholeuca
GTTGTAGTATTTTTACGACATTAGATTATAACTTTCTTTCCAGCACATTTAAGAAAATTAAATTGAAATTGCCTCCCTCCTGTAATATTTTTTCTTTCCTGGATTCCTGGCATTTTTTCTAAACTTAAAATAACTCAGCATGCTGAACTTTTCCATATTGTCTCCATCAATGTCTTCATTGTTACTTCCTTTTTCCCCTTTGCTTCAGGAAACACATCTTTCATGTCACTCATGGCAAAGGAGTAGCCAAATTGTACAAAGACCAAACCTTCTACCAAAATGATCCTCTTTTATAATTTTCAGAAAAATTGAACTCCTTTTCTGCCTACCTATCAACCTTTTGCTGTTGCCTCCTTCAGTGTTTTATATATTATAAGAACTATGCTGTTATTATCCCACTACTGAGTGATTCATTCTCATTTGAGAAATAACTTCTGGTCGTGTACTGCTCTGCTTGGTTATTTCTCAAGGAATGTGCAAAGATGCAGATTATTAGTTTCACTTTTTCCAGGGGCTGAATAGCATAATTCTGCAACAACATTTGATTTATGGCAAGTGATAAGGAGGTAGGGCACAGAAAAGTGAGGAGAGAATATTCCTGGCTAAAAAAACCCAACAAACCTACTCATCTGTGAGTAGGTAGAGGAAGAAAACTTGAATAATGGGAGAGCAAAACAGATTATCCTGCAAATCAGCATTGTTGATGTATTTTACTGAGTCTTCATGAACTGGTCTCATGACTGATCTCATGTCTCTGATAAACAGATTTTTGTCCAAGTTCTGTTGTCCTTAGAAGCGACTAAATTACACAAGACCAAAACACCATCAGAGAGTGCAGCAAACGCAGTAAGTGTGCAAGAGGACAACCTGATGCTCCAGACTCTGTGAAACAGTCTCCCACTTGAAAGCTTTGTCATTACTACAGCTGAAGTGGAAAATTACAGTATTTGGTCTGAAAGTAGCAGTTTGCTCAAGGAAGTGGTGGTCTGATGTGCAGAAAAAAGCCCAGAAACCTGATAGAGCATATGGGTGCATGTCAAATACGACAGAAGAAAATACCTCAAAGACACAAACTCATGAACGGAAATAGTAGCATGTTATATTCCCCTTGGCTGACATCTCAAATATCTTTGTAATGGTAAAGACTGGGTGTTTTTCAGGCCCTGGCCTGAAAGGAATTCCTGCAGGAATTGGATGCAGTCATCAGAACAGTGGAGTAGAATCACAGAATGATTAATGTTTGAAAAGAGCTCTAAGATTGACTCTAACCCAGCACTGCCAGGTCCACTACTAAACTTCTGTCCCCACGTGCCACATCCACTCATCTTTTAAATCCTTCCAGGGGTGATGACTCCACCACTTCTCTGGGCAGCCTCTTCCAATGCTTGGCAACCCTTTAGGTGAAGAGTATTTTCCTAGTATCTAAAACAAACCTCCCTTGGCTACAGCTTAAGGCTGTTTCCTCTTGTTCTATTGCTTGTTCTGTGGGAGAAGAGTCCAACCCTGCTGGGAAGGAAGTTGTTTTTTAATCCTCCCTTCAGAAAGTTTCAAACCTGGAAAGGCTGGTGCTTTTGCTTTACTTTGTGCCTCTTCTTTGTATGAATCCCTTTGTATATCTATGGACAGTATCATTTCCAAAAAGAGGATATATCCAGGTCTTGCCTGCTTCTATTTTAAATATGTTGAGTGGTTTTTTTCAATATTTCTTTTGCTCTCGGTGGGGGCTGAAATCGATACCAAGTAGGTAATCTAAAGTGTCAAAAACATTAATACCCACTGTTACTATGTGACAGCATAATTTTGATTGCATTAATAAAATATCTTAAGTTATTTGCAAGATGTTTATTTAAAAATACTAATGTGAGCACAATAGTACATTTTTGTTTACCAGAACTATTATTTTCAAACTATCAACCAAATATCTATTAAGTGACTAATCTCTTAAGTATTAGTTTATTGAGTATTGTTCGGGTTAACATTTTGTCTATATTGGTATTGCATTTCTACAAGTTTTTTTTTTCTGTAATTTGATACTGAAACTATTGGTTCCTATTTTACACTGGTGTGTACTTGCTTGAGTGTGTGTAACCTGATCTGTTTGAATCTTGGCTGTTCTGGGGCATGTGCTGCCTGCTTGACTCCACTCTGCTTTTGTCTCCCTGGCTTTCACTTCTGTAATGATTCCCTGCAGTCCATGAACATTAAGGTTCATGTGAGGTCAACCATACCTTGCAGATAGCGACAATAGTGCAAATAATGACAAATATGGGGGGGTTACATGGTGTTTCCTGTATTTAATTTAGAGGCTGATGATTTGTGAGCAGCCTGCAAGGATGGTTTGGTTTATCTTTAGGTTCAGATTTGAATCTCTGAATATGCTCCTATTCCCAACCCACTTTTGTATTTTGCTTTTACAAAAAAAAAATTCTTGCAATTGAGCATGTTTGGGGATCTTTAGAGTTTGTCTTTTGTCATGTTTTTTATGTATTTTATTTCTTTACTTTTAGTGGTGTTGTGTTGACAAAGCTGTCTCTTATTTAACCACCACCTGAACTTGGGTAGAGTGAAAAGGAAACTGGTCCAGCTAAGGAATAATTTTAGTCTCTAATGACAGTGAGAGCACATGGAGGGAACACAAAATATTTTGTAATGGCTGCCAAAAAGAAGAGATGGCTCTAGGCCTGAAACACCTTTTGCAAAGTAGGAAGTGATGTGTACATGTGAGTGATTTGAAAGCTCAAAAGAATTTTTCTCTCCACCAGCTGATGCTAAAAAGTAATATAATATTACTAGTAACAGTGCTAGAAGGTAGCAAGGCAGGCAAGTTATTAAAAAAAATATCAACAGCAACAACAAAACTCCCTCTTTTTTCAGGTTTTTAATAAGCCTGTTATAAATTGTAAGATTATAGGCTTCTGCTTATACTCTGAATGAACAGCTGTTGTTGGCTGGTGGAATATAAGGAGCTCTTGGCCTCCCCCAGAGAGCCCTTTGGCCATGCAAAGGTGAGTGCAGGGGATTGTGGTGCTTGGTACTGCTGGGCTGTTGTGGCTACTATTAAGGAAACAAAATAAAGAAGAAATCCTTTTGTTTCTGCCTTGGATTCAGAGAAATTACTAAAATCTCAGAAATCCCAGGAAATTGTGACATAAGAGTTTACTCAAAGATTTCAGGAGTATTTGTGAAAGCATTCCCTTAAATATGGAATAATGAGATAGCTTTATAAGTCTTCTTTTACTTCAGTTGTGTTTGTTATTAAGTTAGCAGAAAGAAGTCTTTGTTTCAGGATACTTTCACTAAGATATGCTGAAATCTTTTGGTTGATTGATTTGTTCTTATGTGCTCTATTGGGGAAAAAAAAATCACATCTATATGTGATGGATACCCTGATACTATGCACTCTGTCATTTTATAGAGTAGGATGTGCACTTAAGCTGTTTTACAGGAAAGTCTTTTGAGACTGTTGAGGAAACAGGCAGAAACATAATTATGCCAAAACTGCTGACTTTTAAAAAAGAGTTTCCAGTGATAACAGGATTTAAGCTAAATGCAGTTTAATTTCAATTCCATTGCTGCACTTTGCAGGAAAGAAATTTTGCCTTGAGTTTACATTTTTCTAGGTCGGAATGTGTTAACCCCTTGTGTTAAACGTAGTTGTGACACTTTGTTTAGCTCTTACTTTCAGTGATAAAATGATAAAATTGTGGTTGGAAAGAGATGATTCTAGTGTTGCATTGTATTTAGATATTCTCATAGCTCGTTTATGCTATTGGGTACAACTAAGATAGCTCATTTTGGTGCAGTAGGGAACTGGCCCCACAATTTGTTCCTAGTCCTGTTTTTACAGAGCTTGTCTGGGAGTAGTTGAGGGATGAAAAGGTGTTTTCAACTGGTCATCCCTGTACCCTACAAGGTTTGGGTTGTTTGATTTATTTTATAATCATCCATTCTCTTCAAAGTTTAGATAGTATTTTTTTTGTATAATCCCATTTTGAATGCCGGTTTATTTCATTAGCTGACAGTTCATCTACTCACACCTTGGCTTGGGAAATCCAGAGTTTCTTGAGTCAGTTTAATGCAGCAAATATTTCATGACCACCTATGGATGCATTTCATCTTTTGCCCTGTACTGCTTTTAGAATGCCTGTCCTATGATCAAAAAGCCTTTAACAGCAGGGTCTTTACCAAATCATCTGGTCTTCTTCACCATTTGTGGTGCATCTACAGGTGCAGAAGACAGAGAATTAAATTATTTCCTGACAGAGCGACGTGTGGAGCCCTGTAATCTTCACTGGTTAAAGCTCGTCCGTGTGCTTCAGAGCGATTCTTAATGAGACAGTTCAAAAGGGCAGCAGGTGTGTTCTGGAGAGCAGCAAGAAATCATCGAGCTTCTTGCTGCTGTATTTAAAGATGTCCATGTTGAGTCACTTTACACAGTTCAGTGGATTGAGTGACCTCATGATGTGCTTTCTTTCACTTTTTCTCTTATCACAAGAAATCTTTGCACTTGTTGTTCATCCTTTCCTGTCAACCAAACCAGACAGGTCTTTCAAATGTACTCGTGTCATGGCTCCCCAGGCATGCCAAGGTGATGTAGACTCTGGTGACATTTAGGACTAATTTGGTGCTGAGAATTGTTTGAATGCAGTATTTGGGGAGGAAAAAAAAAATCTCATACCACTTTGAAAATATAATGTTATTGAAGAGTCAAATCTATAGCAGTAATTTTACAGGTAAGAATATAATCGATGATGTCTTTTAGAGGAGTAATCAACTGCAGATGTTTCATTAGTGAAAATGTTTCATTAGAAAGTGTTTAAATCATCTTATTTTTTCTCCTGTAGGTAAAAATCATATGTATGAAAAGCCTTTAAATTTTTACAAATAATTTAAATAACTTTGTTTATTTTTCCATAAACAAAAATTTATTAAATATATTTTTTAAAGTTATTAGTGGAGCAGGACATTTTTCAGATGTAGGTTTTTCTCATGGGGTAGTTGTTTTGTGCTGCACTGAAATTTGGAACATGCATATGAGAAAAGAGTTGAAGTCACTCACCCCGTGTTGTACTGTGTGCTCTGCATAGACCTGGTACTTTTACTCAATGTAAAAGTGTTTACTGTGTTTCTGCAGCAAAATCAAGTGTGAAACAGGTAAAAAATCCACAATTAGCAGCAGTTCAAAATTTTGTTTAAACATCTTTAACACTATATTCAGCCATTAGTTAATGTATTTTGTTTTTGAAAAAGCAGTGATGCAGTGCTTGATGGCTCTGTGGTGTAGACTGGAAAAGACATGAGTGAGAGAAACTGTTACAAGAAAGATCAGACTTCTCTCTCAGGTTTAGCTGCTGGAAGGTTTCCTCATTTGAACTTGCCACTTTATCACTCAGGGGTGTTTGCTGAGTCTCTCCTTACTGAGTAGAGAGAGTCTAGATGAAGGAGAGCTTGAAGTAAATCCATAGCTCCTTGGCTAACATGAGATAAGGTGCCTTCCCTGTCACATAGTATTTTACATTATTTGTGTAAAATAATGAAGAACTTGAAATTTTTGAGTGCCTTTCTGAAATGTGTCCAGAAATTTGAAACAACCGAGCCTGGCGATAGTGCAGTAATGTCAAGAGCTTATTAAATTTAGCTGTGTGATGGACTGGGTGACCAGTTACGAATGCAGCTGATCTCCCTATCTTGACTTTTCCAGGTTCCTGGTTATTTTCAGGGTACAACACCATAGTCTTGGATATGGTTGCTGTCTGCAGTTATCTCAGTGGATTGCACAGCTTTTTCCTGGAATCAGATTTTCATTAATTTTCACAGTAAAGATTAATACTGCTAAATGAAAATAATATTTGCAGATGAATTGGTTTAGGTCTTGATAACCAGCTCTTAGCTAATTATGTCCTTTTCAAGAGTTTTCTAACTCTCTTTATCAAGGTGGCTTCTTTCTTTGAGGTGTTTTGTGTACAGTTGTGATAGTATTTGAATATGTCCTCATTTATATTTTAAAAAAACTTACAAAAAAATAAAAATGAAAGTACTACCAAGTACCACAGTACTTTTGAAGGTTCTCCAGGAGCAGACTCAGGAGGTTTGGTAAGCCAGGTAGCCCACATTATCTGTCCCTTCCCTTTTCTCTCCTCTCCACCTTTTTCTACTGCTCTGATACCACTGTATGGATGCAGTTTGCCATTGGGAATTTTATCCACCATGATGGATGCTGTGCAAGATATAATTTGAGGGTTTGGGACAGCCTCTGTGGCAGCCCTTCTTCCCCAACTCCCAGCAGGAGATGCTGTTTGCAGACAGCTATCCTACTTTCCCAGAGAACAGCAAAGGGTGAGAGAGGTAGGGGTGCAGAGCAGAATATGGCAGGGCAGTAATATAAAGGAAATTGTGATGGTTTTAGTTGTTTTGAAGTGTTGTATTCTGTTTTGGGATCAGCAAAAAAGTAATGCCTCTAGGCATGAATCAACATCCAAAACTACTTACTTTTAAATATCTAAGAGAATATTTATACAACGACCAAAGGGCATAATCTAATATTAACCTTGTTGCACTTTGCTTATGTTGTTTTGATCTTATTTTTTTCTCTGTTGTGGGAGTAACAGTAGCAGAAAGAATAAAAATTAATCTGCCCTCTCGGTAGCATTCTCTGGTAGTGCCAAGACTTTTTCCTGAACTTGTAGGTGTTTTGTATGGAAGTGGGTGACAGATTTTCTAACATTTAAGTGCTTTTTGGTAAAACAAACAAGAAAAAATTAAAACTGCTGGGAGAAAGAGGAGTATAATATAATCTATACCGTTTATCCTAATCAAAGTGTAACAAAATTCTGTAATGAAGGAAGAATGGGTGCTTGCTGGTGTGTGGGCCTTTGCTGTGTAATCTTTTAAAATTACTTCAGTAAATTAAATTTACTTCAGTAAAACACCATTATTTTTCCACTGGTTTCTCTATCTGTTTTGAGCTTCTATTTCTTAAGTCTAAGAATATTATAGCTTAATAAAAAGATAGGGAAGGCTCTGTGAAGCCTAGAGCAGAGCTAGAACAGTTTATAATAGTGTTTTTCATAGCTTCTGCTAGCGTCTTCTTTTTCCACTCAGTCTCCATGTAGAAGGTGGTTAAAAGGACCAATGGAAAGGCTCTTCAAAGCAAAACCAGTTGCTCTCTGAAGCACAGCCATGACCAGCAGCCTGAGCCTCTTCCCTCGCTTACTGCAGTGATCGGGATGCTGAGCAAGAAGGAGCCTCCAGCATTGGGATGGAGTAGACATCTGTGGCAGGATTTCAAGTGCTTCCTTTCACGTGCCACAAGAGTATCTATACTTTCTCAGGGAAGTTCACTGGAAACTAATTCTGTCACAGCATGATCTCCTCTGTTCAACAGATAACACAATCTGTGCTTTCACACCCTTCCAGTCAGTTCTGATTCTCTTTCCTAACATGCTCACATAAATGTTACTTTTTGAGAGCCCTCCTTCCCCTGAGGAGATGACTGTGTCTTACAATGAGTCAGTGTCAGCTGTACAATATGGAGGCTCCTATCTGGGGAAATGTGAGAAGCATTTTAGCTTATCCATTTAGCTATTACCCTTCCTCACGTTCTCAAGGGGGCATTTACTTGCAAAACAATGCATGTAGTTCACAATGCTAATGAAAACTCTGACAAAATTGTGGAGAGATACAGGAATACTCATGTTAAATGACATCATAGGCAAGGTGCCAGGATTTATGCACAAGCATAAACAATTATCATCAATTTTAAATATTTTTCCTCACTTAATAAACATCAAAATACTGCTGTATATGTATATATATAGAAATAGCATTTGTTGTAGGTGTCTGCTAGTTGTACAGCATTTTTAAGAAAAGAAGTGCACAGTTCCTGAGCTCATTCCTTAAAGTGTATTTCTCCTGTCTGCTCCATTGGTTTCCTCAGCCTCTTGTTTGCCCTGCCCACTGTCTCGGCTGGCAGAACAGAGAGGGCAGCTGGGCTTGGGCATGAAGGGCAGGGAGCTTTTGAGCACACAAGCTGTTGTAGCCAAATTACAATAAATATGAGCATGCCAAAATTTTTAGTAATTTTAAATTTTGTCCATCTGACTGACTTCAGTTATCAAATGCACCACTTAACATAATAGTTAAATGGTTTCAGTAGTGGGAAACCCCTGCTTTTTATGTCCGGATTATCGAAATAGATAATTTATTTCGACCTCTTTAACCTTGTCCCTTTACTAGGTGTTAATGCTTATCAGAAATTCATCACATTCTGCTACTTTTCAGAAATTTCACCAGTATGAATCATTACTGGATACAGTGGCTTTCATGATGCTGTCTTGTAAGGCGTTGTGCTTATTAATACATGTGCCTTACAGCAACAAAATTATTTCAACACCTGTAAGCTTTTAAAGACAAATAACTTGCAGTTCCTTTCTGGATACTAAGGTGATACCAAACCTTGTACTTCTTCAGTGATTGTGAGCTCTGGAAGAAGAAGAGACAGATAAGCAGAAATTCTCATGGTAGAGATGAAATCTTGGATGATACTTGTAATGTGAGCTAAGCAGTTATGTTCAGAAGCCTAATAAAAGACATCTGCAGAGACTACTAAGAAAATTTATTGGGTTTTTAGTATTTACTACATTTGTAAAGCTTTTGTAGGATAAGTAACCAGATTTAAATTTTGGCTTACATATGGATTTAATACTTAGAGATGTTAGCATTTTGTAGTTTTCATTTGCGGTGTGGTATTTCAAGTATATCACTAATTCTGCCTTTTCAATATAATTTGAACACTTTATAACTAATTCACATTTATTTGTCAAAATTATAACGAAGGGAGGTTCAAATCATGCTGGTTGAATTGGCTATGTTGTTAGTATCAGGCTATGAATTGATCTGGATGTGGCTTAAGCTGTCTGCCCCTATTGGTCCTTGAGAGCAGAAAATAGTTGCTTTCAGTTGGATCACATCTATGATTTGTTTTTCTGTGCTTCTCTGTGCCAGCAGAAGACACATGGAGTAATCAGGAAAATAAAAGGTGCTGGAGAAGGAGTGATGACTGTGTAAGTCGATGTTGCCTGAAAGTGCTTTGTGTAGTTTCAACTCGAGCCATGTGCATGGCCCAGCAATGGGCAGACCTGCACAGCAAGATGTGTAGCCATCGTGAGGAACGTGTCAGGTTGTAGGGAGATCATAGTGACCCAATTGGAGATTTTTAAAGACAGATTTGAAGTGTAGGTTTTTTAATTGAACTCAGTACACCCAGTGGTATAATACAAAACATTTGCTTGTGTTAGTGATGAAACGAGGGTTTCATTTGGCAACTACTTTTTTGTGCTTCAGTCTCTCAAGCCTTGTGCATTCTCGAAAGCAATGGACTCTCCTGAGAAGCTTCCAGAAAGGATATTCTGTGGCTCTGTCACTGTATGTTGTAGCTCTGTTTGCTGTGGTTAATGTAGTATGAAAAATGGGGGAAGAAACTTGATAAGTGTTTTTTGAAAAAACAAATGAAGAATGCCGAAATACTTAATTAGAGGTATGTATGTGTGTATGTATATTATATATATATATGTGTGTGTATATATATGTATATATGGAATTTGTGAACTAGAAAATCAAGGGTTTAATTTTTTTTTATTCTTTGCTGTTCTTCTGGGACTGGCAGGTGCTCCTGGTCTTGGCTCAGTTGCTGTCTTTATTTGCCAACTGTAACCTTTTAATCATGATCCAACAACAGTGCTTTAACAAGAATCTATATAATCTCTTGTTTAATAACACGTACTAGTGTTTCTTTTGATCTTATCAGCCCAGAGATTGCTTCAGACTTGCTGGCAGAAAAAAAATCAGGAGCCTCTAACAGCTGAGTGTTGTAGGTGTAGCTGAACTGGCCCTGTGCCCAATAAGTATCTGACAAATTGTTTTCTGCATTTTCATAAAGACTGTCAATTTTAAAGCAGCAGCAATGTTGCTTCAAAAGTTGTTTCAAAAGTTATTTAATTTCAGCTAGAAAAATAATCATTATGTGGATGACCATCGGTATGACAAAAGTTTTCGCCATTACTTTTGATAGCTCATGAAGTTCTCCCCAGAGATGCTGCATTTCAATTAGAGAGGGAGATAAAGTGTTGTAAAGGTTTTGGTTTGACAGGCTTGACTATGGAAAGAAGGTAAAACATTGCATCCCTTGAAATGACCAGAGAGTTATGGCTGCATTTCAGTATTTCCAATTGGTATATGTCTTTTGGGATTACTAGAACTTTGAGCTTGGTGAACGACAACCACCATTTTCTCTAAGTCCTTATGCTTTCATACAGAACCAAATAACCTGTTTTCAATGTAAAATATCTTTCTTTTGAAAGCTTCATTAACGACATTTCTCTACAGGAACTGTGTGACTTCTTTAACAAGCAGTGGCAACACTGAGAATTGGAATAGCTCACTTTTGCTGCTTGCAGCAATACTTAGGAATTGAGGAATGTTCCTAATAGAAAAATAAGGGATGTTATAAAGAGATTTAAATGGAAATTAAAATATAAGTAAATCAGAATTTTCGATTACTGTTTAAAAGAGAAGAGATATTATGTATGACTTCACAGTAACCAGACAATGCCAACCCAGCAACTACAGACTGTAATGTTTGATGGTGATTGCATGTTCTGTTAGAGCTGTTGGATCTTGGAGTCAGAGTCTTGGTTGTTCCAGATCTGTACATGCTTGAGGAAACTCACAGTGCTTTACATTCCCCCTTGGAACCTTCTCTCTCCCTCACTGGGGGATTGAAAAACAAGGAGCTAGTGGTTAAAAGTAGAGATGTTTGTTGATAACACTCTGGCCTTGTCTAAAGCACTGCTTGATGCTCTAAGATGTCATCTGTGGGACAGCACTGGCCTTGGAGAAAGGNTAAGAGGTTCAGAAGCTTTTGCTGAAGTGTAAAAGTACATTTTTTATTATTTGTAATGGATTTGTTTTAAAGACATGCATCACTAATACTATTGTTATGAATGCTGATGTGACAGGACACTAGAAAAGCATCCAGCTGGATACTGATCAATATTGGATGGTGAATCTCACCACACTGCATCAAGTGTACACAAACCAATCTAATCACATTGCATTAATTAATCTTGGTAACCAGAGAAAAAGTTGCAATTTTACTAGTCTGAGTTTGACAAGACTTCAGGTTCTAGCTGTCATTTGCATCTTTATCTACCAAATTAAGGAATAGTTTTTACTCCTGCAGGCTGGTACTCCAGCCACCTCCCTGTCTTCTCTTGAATAAGCCCAAAGCATTAAGATACTGGCAGCTTTAGTTTTATAGCAAGTAGTGAAACATGGGCAAAAAGCAAACATTGCTTTTTGTATCTGCCTCTCCTGGGGTTGTTTAGCTCACTACCTGATGAGAGTAGAGTTGTGCTCTGGAGAATCTACTTTACTTGCCCAGAAAGAACATCAGTCTAAGAAGTGGGGGAAGAGTGATGAGGGATGCAAGTGATAATTACTTGGAACAGTAAATAGATAAGTGGTGTGGAGAGTGGGAGAACTAGTTCACTGCTCTGGAAAAACCCCTTGCCAAACCCATTGCTGATGTAATCTAGTGTTAAGTGGCTGTATCAGCCTTCCTTTGCACTGTGTAAGTGCTGTTCATGGCAGTGATCTCAGAGCTATAGCTGATGCTCTGGGCGCCTCTTGGGTTTTGGGTTGAAGTTCTCCCTTCTAGTCCCATATAGCTGATGATGTAGCTGTCATGTAAGAACTGCTGTCTCAGCTAATGGTGGCTAATTCCAATCAGGTAGCTGTTTACTGTGGTCATTTCTTGCCTGAGGCATTAAAAAATGGTAAAAAATAACTATTTATATTAATAAGAGTGATCATTAGATCAGATTTTAAGAGGCTGAATGTAAAATGATGCAGCTCCTGCTTTTACGTAAGTTTTCTTTATACAGCTTTTGGTGTCTTTGGTGTTTTTTTAATATGACTTCTGGTATCGTTGTCTAGTTACTCAGAAAGGCTGTGATTTCCACCCCTTTTAACTACTAGAAAATTACAGAAAATTGAAAATCTTACCAATATGTACTCCAACACTCTGGATGCTTCTACCAGCTAGTATCACTGATTTGCCCATTTACCTCCTCCTGTCTTCATTAGATGTATTATGTGTACTTTCAGTGCTTCTCCTTTTAATTACAAGGTCTGTGTTACTTTATCACAGAGACTGGTCCTACTTTTTATTCTGGCTGTATAGAAGAACCAACAGCCTCCAATCAGAGACCTTTTGTACTCCAGGAAATCTGACTATAATGGAAATGCTTAAAGAAAAATGCACGTAACCTCAGGATTGGGTAATGTGCGGGAAAAGCCTGAATACACAAGACTCAAGCAGTTTTGATAGTTTTAACAGTGTTATTTTTCCTTTCTTTGGGCCAAGATTTTTATCTGGCTGTGAGAGCAAGTCATTTGTGAGCTGCTGGTGTTATTGAGTCTACTGCTGTCACCAGGGCAAGTGGTAACCACTTTCACCCAGAGCTTTTTGTTTTGTGCTCAGTGCCGGATACTGCCAGATGTCACTTCCTCTTGCTGATTATATGAGGGCTAAACTTTCTGGGAAAAAAATAAATAGTGGCTTTTTCAGCCAACAGAGATCTGGAAAAAAAAGTACCTCTTCAGTTTTGTCAGCAAATTTCCTGTTTTTTTCATTAAGGCTTAGCATGGTACACTGAAGTATAATGTAATCAATTAAATTACAGTACCCACATACCAAATATGCTAACTTGTCCTGGTGTATAGGGAGTTTTCCTTGTAACCTATGGGCATCTATTCACAGATGTTAAAATTTTTAGGGTATTTCATTCTCATTAGCAAGATACAGGTTTTCTGCTTGTATCTGTTTCTTCAGCTGGAAAGTTTCAAGGTCTGTATGTTGTCAAGTACATCATGTTGGTCTTCCATTGTAAATCAAAAAGTGACACACTCTACAAGAAAAATTCCAAGTGAGACTTCCTGCTCACTGGATTAGAAGTCTCAAATTCACTTAATATTTAGAATTATATTTCTGTAGGCCTTAGTATTTTTCCTATTTTTTTTAAATAAAGCTATTTTAAAATCTAAAATAGGTATTGCATATCGTGCCGAGGATATTACAAAAAAATCTAGACTGGGGAAAAAGTTTAAAAAAAGGCTTATTTTGAAAGTAGTTTAGATTTGAAACACAGTGATAATTTGTCTTCTGTTTCTGCCTTATTTGTTCTGTGACAAAGGTGTGTTAAAGTTAAGAAAAATTACAAAATTACATCTCTTTCTTTCCTTAAATCATCTGTCAAAGAAGAAAATTCCAGTAATTTTAATTTACTTCTTTATTGTAAAGTTTCTTATCTTGTTATCTAGATGGCTATAAGCTGTCTGTGTCAAATAATAAATATATTGCCATATTGTTGTGGATGCTAGAAATGATCTGGTTGACAGTCCAATATTCCCTGAAATTCTCATTTACAAAAGTTGGTATCAGTTCCTGCTTTTCCACCTGCCTAATGTCTTCCACATCTTATTTTTTTTCAAGGAAGATTTTTAAGTTCTGGACAACATCTGGAAATTGTGTAGACTGATTAAGAAAGGCCTTCAAGTATTTTTAGTTTCCAGATTTTGCTAAGACAAAATGACGGTGGGTGGATGACGAGGTGGGTTGAAAACTGACTGAACTGAACTGGCATGTGTGGAGGGCTGTGGTCAGCAGCACAAAGTCCAGCAGGAGACTGGTCACTGGTGGTGGACCCCAGCAAGATTTTTATTATTGAACTGGATGAATGGACAAGTGGCTTCACCCTCATCATCTTTGCAGGTGATGCAAAAGTGGGAGAAGCTATTGCTGCACTCTGGATCCCTCTGCCATCCAGAGGGATCTCCACAGGCTGGGCTGATGGAAGCCTCATGAGGTTCAACAAAAGGATGAGTCAAGTCGTGGCTGTGGTTAGGAATAGCCCCAGGCTCCAGTATATCCTGGCAGCATTGGAAAGCAGCTTTGCCAAATAGAATTGGGGTCCTGGTGGACACCAAGCTGAACATGAGCCAGCAAAGGGTTCTTCCAAGCACAGAACACCACTGCCAGCAGGTTGAATGAGGTGATCTTTCCCTTCATACTCAGTGCTGCTGAGACACATCTGTAGTGTTGTGCCCAAGCTGAGAAAGCTGGGGTCCTTTAACCTGGAGAAAAAAGAGCTCCGAGGGCATCTTAATGATGCATATAAATACTTGTTAGATTATTATCAAACTTACTGGGGAAAAAAAAGGGCAAGAAAAGTACTACTTAGTGAACGGAGTGTTTTTAGTATGCAAATGCATACTTATTTCTTTTTTTTTTTTTCTTTTTTGTTTTGTTTTGTTTTGTTGTCCTCTGTCTCCCCACATCTCCAGAAAACTGGTTCTTTGCCATTTCTGACTTATTTCCCAATATTGTTGCTCAGCCTGTCAAGCCTTCTTCTCCCCATGTCTCCAGAATAATCTCAAGAGAATTGATTGTTGTTGTTTGACTGATTAAATACATTTTGAACTTTAGAGGATTAGGGCAGACTTTTTTGAGTAGAATTTGTGTTTAAAAACAAGTCTGCTTTTGCTGCTGGTTTGAAATGAAATACACCATTACCCTCATGAAATATACCTTTGCCCTGATGATTTCATATAAAATAATTCCAGATGTTCACATTTTTGATGCAGATTAATAAAATACTGTGGAGGCCAATGATTCTGCCACACAAGGGTCCCCGAGACCCCCCTGGGAGGGAAAGACCCTGAAAGTCATTCTCCAAGTTAGGGAGACACAAGCGGGTTCTATCTCAAGGATACCCTGTTCTGTTATGCTGATGTACCCCAGTTCTGCTCCCTCAGTTGGCCCCTTTGGCCCAAAGCCCCTTGTTTCTCACCCACTCCCATCAAAGCAGATATTATAATGTCTTGCGTGACCTAGTTTTAAGTCACACGCCAGAGGACTTAAAAAGGGAAATGATAAGGTGTAAGAATGGTAATATGTAAGATTTTTTTTTCCTCGGGAAGTCATTGTAAAGATTTCATATGCAAATTTTTGTCACACTTTCTGATCTGTTTTAACACTCAGCAGCCTCCTGTTTTACATGTTTATAACTTTGTAATTTGCACCTCTGCCATCTCTTTCATTCCTTCTCACATAAGTTGTCTGTATCCTCTCATGATCAAAACTTCTTCAACCCTTGAAAATAGGTGCAAATATTTTCTGAAAGACTTGCAATAATTCTGTAAGGATTTTGCCTCCTAAATGGTCATATGAATATGGGACACTATATGTAGAACAAAACTATTTTCTCACCTGTGAGCTGTACCTAGCAATGATGGAGTGGATTAAAGCAGGTTTTCTTCAGCATTTGTGAGTCCCTGTGCAGGTGATAAGGAGGAGGTAACAGCTCTAAGGCTCAGCAGAGAAAATGGCAGAAGGAAGTATGATGTTCCCCTCTCAGTGCTGGAGAGCTGCTAAGTTTGGTCAGTGACTCTTCTATGATCACATCGATAATACAGAGCAAGATAGGATTGCTCCAAGTGAGTTTAGCACTAAGGTAAACTACTAGAAGCATACTCTTAATTGGGAATAGAATTATCTACTCTCAAACTTGCTAGAAAGCAGTTCAGCAGAAGCAACACCATGCCTTTTAAACTGAAACTAGCAATATTATATTTGAATAAATCACAACAGCAAAGACTGGTAAAATATGATGTTTAAATTCCAGTTCTAATATTTTATTGTTTAAATTCTGTTGTTTTATAATTATTTTATTACTTGTCTTTTATTACGGATGCTTTTCAATTTTCTGTGTATGTTGCCCCACTACCTGTTTGTATTTCACACACCTGGTTTGTATTTCAGCTTTTTAGCTTCTACAGGAATCACTCAAAGTCCACTAGAAACTAGGCAATCCTTTTTGGTGGACTCAGACAAGCTTTCATTCTGGCCCCTCAAGCATATAAAAAAAGTGTAGCTTTTATAGTAAAAGTTATAAAATCTTCGTGATCCAGAACATGCAGTGTGTTATGTTCTAACATTCCTTCTCCTTCTTTTGTAGGTCCTTTTGTTCTGCATCACAGCGGCTCTGTTCATGTTCTTCTTCAGGTATGTCACTGGTGTATATATTCATGTGTTAAAAATTGTTTTGAGCAGTGTTTCTTAGCTTTTTCAGTATTCATCTGTATATTGTATATTGTTCATTTAAGCTGAATTGAGTGGAGTGCTTCAGTGGCATCACCCACTTCTGTGAACATAGTTGGGCTAAAAAGGGAAATGCTGAGTCTTCTGGAGAGTAATATACTGATTACTTAAGGATTTTCATCTCCTAAGTATGACCCTGGAGATCTAAGAGTGTGAAAATAACTGAAATCTGCTTTTCATGGCTCTTTTAAGAGCTCATGGCAGGAAGATCACATTTTCTCTTCTGGTAAAAATAAAGGAGAACAGGAAAATCAAATTTTGTGGTCTTAAATAATATCAAATTTTTGACATGCATGCAAGTTGTAACCACCTTCTTTCAATTTTAGGGTAAACTTGTTTCACATGTTTTCACAAGTTATGAATTGTATTCCTGCTGTAAAACTTACAGTAGTGGGAGATGGATGAGACACTCATTTTAATGCCTTGTTTCTCTCTCAGTTTGCAATATATATCAATGTAATTTATCTTGTTTCCCTCTAAATACCAGACCTCTCAAATTTTCTTCATTGTATCTCAAGTTGGAAAGTTGCTTTTTTAAAGTAACCTTTGACTATAACCCTTTGACTTAGAATTTTCTGCGGCATGCAGCCATCTATGGCTGTATGATCCCCTGGTAATTGCAAAACTCTGGAAGCTGCAGCTTGTTTTTCATAATTCCATTACTTACGGCTATTGGCCAAGAACAGTCTGTGGATAGAAGTGGGCTGTTAATTTAGGGGATTCAAAGAAGCATTTCTTCTTTCATCTATAACCCCTTAAGAACCTTGCATGGGCAGTCTTCTTACTTTATTTTCTTGTACGTTCCAGAGCTAAGCCATAACAGCCTTAGAGAATTTGACTTGAAAGGTTGAGGTTAGACACCTGCCTGCATGAATGCTGATCAAATGCACTCAGAGCACTAAAATTCTGGTCAAAACTGTAAATGTTGTATGATCTTGGAGGAAGCTAATTGTCTCCTATCTATGTCTTTGCTAATGGACTAGTGTTTTAGAGAGAACCTGCAATCACAGGTCTGTAGGGGGATCTGCAAAAATCTCAGGATTCTCAAATAGTTTGATCTGAAAGGGAGCTTCAGGGTCATCTAGTGCTAACCCCCCTGCCATGAGCAGGGACATCTTCCACTGGACCAGTGCTCAAAACCCCATCCAGCCTGGCCTTGAGCATTTACAGAGACAGGTCATCCACAGCTTCTCAGGGAAACTGTTGCAGTGACTCACCACTGCATGGTATGTCACAGTAAAGAATTTCTTATTAATATCAAATCTAAGCCAGCCCTCTTTCAGTTTGAGGCCAATACCTTGCCATATCACTACATGGCCTTGTAAAAAGTCCCTCTCCAGCTTTTCTGTAGCTTTTTTAGAGATGAGAACTGACACAGAGCCCAGATGTATTTGGTGAATTTTTCCCTGACCTGGCACAGCAACACTGGCAGTTGAATGGTCTCCACACCACTTTCTCTTCTAAAATGGTGACTCCATGCCAAGGCTGATGGAATATCCTGTTGAGCAATCATCAACAACATTTAATTTCTTTTGTCTATGTGTTTTAACAGAGGAATTAAAATAGACGATCAGGTTTAGTTTAGTTCTTGGAGAAAAAAAAATCTATTTGTAAACACCAATGAATGTGCTAAGACAAGGTAAATTTATCAAAAATAATTAGACTGGTTTCTGATGTGGGTTTTTTTTTCCTTTCTTGGTGTAATCAGTATTTTAAGTAGGACTTATTCGTGGTGCACTACTTGCCTAAAGAAACCAGGTTTAGAGGGATCTGGGTGAAAATACCTCTGGTTATGCAGAGAGTCTGGTCAACTGCTCAGGGAGAAGAGACGTCAGAGATGTCACTTAATCAGGCTTCAGAGTTGTCCATTTGTCTGGACTGGCTGTGACTGTGAGCTGGTCACTGTCTGAACCCATATGTGAATTAACCATTGATCGCCTTCAGTAAGATTTTGGAGAGCCCTTGGAAAAAGTCCTGTGTGAAGTCCCAGGCAATCTTCCTGTCTCTGTTGCCATCTAAAGCGGAAAATAATTGGGAGAGTTATTAAATTACATTTCCTATTTAATGGCTCAAAATCACTTCAGCTTTTTTCTTAATCATAAGTCAATCAAACTGACAAAATCATGTTCATTCTTTTGGAATAAACACCTTATTCAAAGTCAGAGCTGTTTGGCTTGTAGAATATATTCCCTGTGACTATAAAACACTGTTTATTCTTAACAAGCCTTTATTGACCTGAAAACAGAAAATTACCTTTTGCATTTATCTCAGTCTGTTTCCAGAGTGGCTTTTTGTCCTCTCCACCCAACTAAAATATCAGCCAAGGTACTGAGGGCAGTAGCAGTCATGGTCACCAATATCATATGTAATCTCTTCCATTATTGGAGATAAAATTCTGATATTTATATGGTATAATTTGAAGCTTAAAACTTTTCTAAGAAGATACTTAATATAAGACTACCTCTATGCTATGAAAGTCTGACTGATGCTTGGGAGTCAAATGTCTCAATAAATAAAAGCAAAGTACTCTTTATTTTCTAGTTTATATAAACTGCCTTGTTTGAAGTTATTGGTTCTCTGATTTTAAAAATCATTACTGTCCCCAATAGGTAGCCCTGGTTGGCACTGCATTCCTCATAGCTCCAT
>VZTN01025047.1:65520-98525 GCA_013400515.1 Erpornis zantholeuca
AGACAATTGTCTTTTGCATTTATCTTAGTCTGTTTCCAGAGCGGCTTTTTGTCTTCTCCACCCAACTAAAATATCAGCCAAGGTACTGAGGGCAGTAGCAGTCATGGTCACCAATATCATATGTAATCTCTTCCATTATTGGAGATAAAATTCTGATATTTATATGGTATAATTTGAAGCTTAAAACTTTTCTAAGAAGATACTTAATATAAGACTACCTCTATGCTATGAAAGTCTGACTGATGCTTGGGAGTCAAATGTCTCAATAAATAAAAGCAAAGTACTCTTTATTTTCTGAGTTTATATAAACTGCCTTGTTTGAAGTTATTGGTTCTCTGATCTTAAAAATCATTACTGTCCCCAGTAGGTAACCCTGGTTGGCACTGCATTCCTCATAGCTCCATGTTTAACTAAATTTGGTTGCTATTTCTGCTCTGGGTATTCTTAAGTAACTGCATGCCAACTTGACTTAAGGTGATCTCTGCTGAATCTAGGAGATTAAAAGTTGTTTGAGTTGGAAAGTTTAAAACTGTTTTCTTCGTGGAAAAATTGAGATATGTTTATACATCACGCAGCTTTCCAGGGTATCTTTCAGGTTGCCGTGTTAATAGCAGCCTGTGAAGTTGAGTTTGCTTAGTGTTGCTTCAGTGCTCTGGTTGATAGTTATCCATTAAAATAGAAAAAAAACAATATGGCACATAATTGCAACATGATCATACCTCTCTTTTGGTGTGGGTGTCTTCCTATCCACTCCTACTCTTACGGGAAATACTGCTGTAACAGATGTATGAATCTTGGTCTCTGGAAGTCTAGGCATTGTTCTTGATTTATTTGAATATTTCCTTTTCTAGTATCATAATTATCTTCAGAATCTCATTATAATGTCTATCTTACATTATTTTCTAAATAATTTTCTAAATAATTTCTGTAATAATGGTCTGATGATACTAGCTGAAAACTTCACTGAGCAGCCTCAATATTTATCACTAGAGTTTTCCCCAAATTCTCTTGGACTGTTTAAAAGTTACCACATCTGCTACAGGACAAGAAAAAGAAGATTCTAAATCTCGGGTGTTGAGAAGTGAGGTTACAGAACTGAAACAGTAGAAGGAAAAAATGGGACTAATTACTCCAGAACTGATAAAGTGAGAGGAGAGTCAGAGTGAAAGGTAAATTCAGAAGAGCAATACAGGAAGGAAGACAGTAGGAAGAAGGAAGGAGAGAATGACTGAAGAGGAAAGAAAAAAGGTCATGTCAGGAGACAGGACAAAAAATAGAAGAATATACTGGGAAAAAAGCAGCTGAAATGCAGATGATAGGTTTACAAGCAAGACAGTTATATTTAGAGACAGAGGAAGCATATTTTAGTGCAGTATTTTTTTATTTCTTCTCTTCCATCCTCATCTTGTGGTACTCTTTTCCTAACTTGGACCTCTGCTTTTTCTCAAAATGCTTCTGCTCCACTGCACTGGAAGTGATGAAATTAAGATGCATTACTCATTTGTGGATAGCTGTAGCATACACAGGATGGTGGAATCTGACATATGCATATTTAATTCACACATATAAGCAACCACAGTTGAAACAGGATTGTTCCCTTTCCACCCATTTTTGCCTAAGAATTTTAGGTGCAGAAGTGTGTCTGGGGAGAGGAATGTTCTCCTATCTGTAGGATATTATCTGAAGGAATTAATTTTCAGGCAGTATTGAACTCCACTGGGTCTCAGTATTCACCTCTTACTCAAAAAACCCAGTACTTAGGGGTGTCATCTGATGCCATTGTGTCCACTGATGTGTTGTGCACTTCTTCACAGTGTGCTACTTTCCTAAAGAAACCAGGTATTGAGGGGTCTGGATATGCACAGTCTGGCCAACTCTCGTTCCCTTCAGGGAGAAGAGACAGCAGAGAGGTCACTCGATCAGTCCTCAGAGACCATTCTTTAAGTGTCTTGTAATAAAAGTACACTTTTCTTTAATGCATCTAATTTTTTTTTTAATTGAAGTTTGTATGTATTTAAGGTTGCGGGTAGAAAGGTTTTGATTATGCCATGGTTTCATGCCATCTTATTCCAGTTTGAATAATTCATGGTACTGTCCAGAATACTCTTCTAGAGTAATTGGATAGAATGAAATGGAGAAGCAGGAGGAATCCTACAGTGTGTGAAATAAATATTTGTAAAACATGGTGAAATTGTTGTTTTAGTAGCAGTTTCATTTTGAATATTACACAAGGGATTTTTTTTGAATAGTGATGCAATGGCTGTGCATTTTTGTGCTTGAAGAAATACACATATAATATAAAACTTGCAAGCTCTGTACAATAAATGAACATCTACATAGAAATCCTATTCATATAAACTTAGAAAATCCAGCAATTTGGGTGAATATGTGTTGGCAGACCACAGTACAGGTTGCTATAGTAGTTAATCCTTAGACCATATACTACCAGCTTATAATACATGCGCACGTTAATTCATCTGCTCTGAACCTCAGAAAGCAAAGCTCCACCTACGAGCTGAAACCAGCTATTAAAGGAAGCTGGATGTTTCTGATGATTGATTGATCATCAGTTGAGGATGAAGGCTGCCTTATCTAGAGATAGATGCTAAAGTGTTATTTTCTAAACCAGTAATTTCAGACAATCTGAAGTTACTGCTGTGATTTCATAAAGCAGGACATCATGTTTTTCATAACTCGGGACTTGCATAGCTCATAAAAGAAAGCTCTTGATCTTTTAATGTCGTTTATATATTATGTGCTGGTTAAAAATGGTTAATGAAAAGAACGTCTAAGAAATGCAGATGCACTGTCATATACTGCTACTAAAGTAATGTATTGAAACTTGTGTGAAGTCACTGAAAACCTTTGAGAAAGGTCCTTTTGTTCACAGAGCCTTTTATGCTGTCTCATTAAGGAAATTCTAGCCTCCCAAATTACAGCTATTTGCTCTTCTTTCTCTCTGAAACACACATTACATCCTGTAATTTATTCATTCCTTTCGACATGATATTTCAAAGTGTGTTTATTTTCTTTTAAAAATGTGTGGTACCAGTGCTATGTTAGTCTCTTGTTTAATCACCTAAACTGCCTTTTGTCCTGAAGCAACTGCTTGAAAGATATTTTTGCCTTATAATTGTATTTCCCTTCTACAGTAGAATCATCAAGCTTAACAGTTGGAGTTGCAATTGTATGGATTTAGTATCAAATAGTCTTCTCCTTTCTCATAAAGATTATTTTGGAGCCTTTTCCACTTGCTGTAGAATTACAGGAGTGCATTAAAAGTCCTCTGCTGTTGAATTATTAGGTAATAAATCAGTAGAAAAAAACAATGAGGATTTTTTTCCATGTTTATATATGTTTTTTACTGTCCTTATATAAACATCTCAAAGTTAGTGACTCAAAGCGTTGTTTTGGTAACTGTCATGAAGCTTGATTTCTGAGGTATTTTGGATGACCTGGGGAGTAGATGAAAACATTCAGCCTCCTAAGAAATGCTATAAATACCAGTTTGCTTTATTTAGTGTGAGCGAAAGTAGAACACGGATTGCAGGAGGGGGTTGGGGATGAGAAGATAACCTTCTGGGTCAATTCAGGCACTTCTGGCAGAGACCTGCTGCTGGACTTGCACAGACTGGGTTCAGATATAAATATGGGTAAAAGGTGAGATTGTCATGTTCTGTTACCAGTAGAATAAAAAGTGAAAAAGGATTTTTACTTTTTTTCTTTCAATGAAACAGCTTTTTTGTTCTCTCATAGTCTTTTACCAGGCTTCCACTGCATTGTAGTTTTTTGTTCTTTTGGTCTCTTAAAACTTGCTATGCCATATAGTACTTTTGGGTTTGATTTGAAGGGAAGTTTTGTGGATTGCTGAGTTTTGTAGAGCTCTGGTCTGAACTCTCTGCTACATTCACAGGAGAGGGAGACTGATCTCCTCAAGCTAATGCTGGACACACATCTGTAGTTCCAAGATGTTAAAGAGGCATCTTAAGCATATTTTTATTAGTGCAAGAATTCAAGATTTTTAGATTTTCATAGAGATAAGAAGAATATCTGAACCTAGAGATTTTACAAAGAAAATGTATATTTAGGGTGGAAAATTGCAGTGTCCAGCAGGATTAAGGGAAGCATCCTTAGTTGGTTTGTGAGCCTCTCCTGACTCTTGCACCTTCGTTGTTTGCAGTGGCTGCTATACAGTGTCCAAGGGCAAATTCCACTTTCGCTCTTTCTGTGTTCTTATGTTTGCAGGTGCAAATCATTATTTCTCACTTACTCATTTGGGTAGTACTGGAGGAAGAAGACAACAGTAGTATTCATAAAATTCAGAAGAAATCAATTTTGGTCCCCAAACTAGCATTACAGAGTCTGTGTACAAGACTCATCTTCAGCTTTAGAGACCTATCAAGGTGGAATACATCTAGGCTAACATTTTTCTTTAAAGTTACCTAGCAACTGTATTAAAGTTACTCTGAGGGATGGTAAGTGTTTAGAATTAATGAAATGCTGAGATATTACGATTTTAATTTTTTTTCTAGCCTATTCTGCATATATGGCCCATATTATCTTTCCATTTCTTGGACCCATTTTTGGCATTAATATGGAAAAAAGTTACCTTGTGTTCTGCTAATAAAAGCAAAAAAATGGAAAGGGACATGTGTATTAAAGTATTTAAGTATTGATTTTTTTATGGGTTATTGCCAAAGTTTTTGGATAGAAATTACAGGAAAAAAACATCATAGGACAAACTAAAACAAGCTCTCCTGCTTGGAAAAAATATGTGAAACATATGAAAATCTCCTTCTGAGTTCTAAATAAAATCGCTGTCATTTTTACAGTAATATAAAGTTCAAAACTTCAGGAAACTGTGATCTCTTTAGATCCTTCTCAAGAGGAAAAGTGAAAAGATGCATCTTTGGAACTGGAAAAGTTTAAATTTGCCATTATTTATTTCTGTCTTTCAAAGAGTACATGCCAAATTGGTAACAGTATTTAAAGTATTGCTTTAAATTACAGATTTGTCACGTAATGTTAATTTTACAAATTTTTTTCTAGTACCTTTTCTTGAGAAAGAATGAGTTAATAATGTATTAAGTTTGGTGATTAGAATGCAGCATTTAATATTCATGTTGCCTTCTGAATATATGTGTTTGTGATATTGAAATGTTACTAGAGCAGACTTAGTCTTTAGATACCAGGAGTTATTGGACTAAGTTCCTGAATGCACCCTGAGAGAAGACTTCTGACATTTTGATGATGATTGTTGGTTGTGTGATGCCTGTTGCATTTACAGTTTCTCCCAAGGAAGTGCACACCTCATCACCCTTTAATCCTTGCACTCATTATTTTATGGTCAGCTGTGGTTTGCCAAGCAGTGTCACCATGCCCACATCTACCCCCAGAAGAGGTGCAGAGTCTATATACACCATAGGAAACTAAACCAAACCTGAGAGCCTATACTGCAAGATTTAGGTGTTCAAAAGGATAAGCAGAAATATATTTACAATATTTTAAACACACCTTCTGTCATAAGATCAAAGCAGCTGTTACCTGGTGCCGAGCTGTGCGAGTGTCATCTTGGCCTCCCTCCATCTGAGCCGGCAGCTCTGCAGTCTCCTGAAAAGCAGGTGAGAGAGTAGGAAAGGTGAAATAGAGTCACAGTGACAGCGTCACTATCAGCAGAGACAGATGATTAGCATCACTTTCCCAGAGCTGGGATCGATTGTGACGAGTGGTGGTGGGAGCCAAGGGGAGGGAAGGGACTGGGAGGAGGCTTTGTATGGTGCTGCGTGTGCTGGGAAGACAAACGCTCCTCTTGAGACCCTTTCAAAATATTTTTTTCTTTGCATCCTCTTGAGGATGACTGATGGGTTACACTGAGTTCCAAAGCTGTCTGCTTCCCCTTGACCTGCTCCTGTTATCAGATGACCAGAGAAGAAAAGAGAAACGGGAGGAGAGGTGGGATGGTATCCTCAGTGAAGGAGTAAGAGGCCAAGCAGGACAGGGTTTTGACCAGCCATGAACCAGCTGTAATTAAAGGAGTGGGAGAACATGGGTGGTTGCATTATTAGGGTTATAGGGCAGCTTTTTGTCTTTGGTTTTACCAAAGCTCTTCAGATAAAGTACTTACTTAAAAGCATAGTGGATCATCAAAGTAACTAATTTGCAAGTCATCAGGTCATTTTCTTCCTTTTTTTGTTTCTGCCTCTTCATCTAACAAGGAAACATTACATGCTTTTGCAGCATGCTGTCTACAACTCTGTTTTTATATGCCTAAGCAGGACCTAAACGTTATCTGTATCAAATGATAGCCCAGAATAAAGGTGGTCATTGTCCTTTTGGCTTTTTAAAAAAAGACAGATACTGCCTCCAATCCCTTGAACCACCTTTCTTGTTATAGGAAGTTTACCAGTCCCAGTACATACTATTTTTCACTTTGTCTTTCAAGTTGAAAAGCTAATAGTGGATTGTAATGAGTAGGCAGGTATTTTATTGTTGTATTATACCCTTGTCTTTGAACTAGCTCTGTTCTTGAAAGCATGAGCTGTGGTTAGGTCAGGTCTGAATGAGGAGTATTAAATGTGTGGGCTGAACTTGGGTTAGTTTTCATTTTCCCTGTGTTAAATCATGCTGCTCCTGATTCCTGCAGTCTGCAAAAAGGCTGCAGAGTAGGCTTTCTCAGCTGCCAGCGAGGGGAGAAAATTATGTTCTGTTTAGTTCCTGTCTTTCCTATCTTTTTTTGTGGTTGTAGTTTTTCACATTGAGGCATGCTGGTACATCTGTTTAATGGTAATACACATGTCAAAAGTCAAGAAGATGCTTTAAAGCATCATTAAAGCATGTGACTTCTCTTTTGTTGGCTTCTCTGCTTTTAAAAAGAAGCAAAACCCCTTTTACACTGAATTCAGATGTCTTGCTTAATTGCTTCCTGCAGATTAAGTAGTATCAATGATTTTACAGTTATAGAGGAAGAAAGGAATAAAATTTGATAAAAGTATCATGGTTTCCATTGCCAGATTGCATGGTCCACGTGCCATTTTGCATGCTAGGAAATAACTGAGATAGGGATTTTAGTACTGTACACACACTATTAGAAATGTAACTAAATAGCCTACAGAAACAATGTGTTTCTTTAGGAGTTAAAATGGAACACCAGTTATTACCAATAGTTCATTGCATTTGCTAAATCAGTAAATTTACTCTTGTATAGAAAATAGAAACTTTTGAATGTAATGTGAAGAGATTACATTTAATTTACCATGTTTGCTTACGTTTAGCCATATGGTACATAGGCTCCTGGAATGTATTTAAACCTTTTCTTTCCAACAGTAAATCTTGTCCTCGTTTTAACAGATTGCTTTACATGTAGCTGGATCCAGTTGCACAGTCTCCTCAAGAGAGGAAATGCATTGCCTGCAGACAAGCGGTACAAGAATTACAGCTGTACAATAGGGAGTATTTTTCCACCATTATCACTTTTCAGTGGAGATTCTTTTTCAGATACGTAACAGTGACTCAATGAACCAGGAAAGTGTTTACCTGCAAGGTGATCTGGTGGTAAAAGGAGAAGCTTTTGAGGGCTAAAATTTCAGGCGTCTCTGTCCAGAGCCATCCTCAATGGAAGAAAAAGAGGGTCTCCTCCCCTTCTTTAGGTTTTGTCAGTCAATCACAAAGGACTTTTGTACTGCTAGCATATTGATGTGTCTGGGCTTTGGCTGTTTATCATCTTCCTGTCATCCTTAAATGCAAAATAAAAGAAAGGAAATAGCTTCTGGTTCTCAGGCTTTGAGAATAAACTGCTTGTGGCTGCTGGGGACCTCGTCGTCCCAGCTGCCCTGGAATGCCTTCTGTGGGGATGCGATCTCTGGCACAGCTTCACATCACCCCTGTAGCTCCCAGGCACTGGCCAGAACAAGGCTGATATTACAAGTCAGATGATGAAAAAGCAATTGAGGTTCACAGATTCGATTTCTGTCTTTGATCCTGGCATTAAAGTACCAAGCTCTGTAAGTGGAAGTATAGTGCAGACAAGATTTCTGGTCGCTTTAATCCTGTTTCTAAAAAGATCCATTCACAGGACATAGGGATTGGCTTGTATTTTTGCAGAATTTCAAAACTGTTAGATGTAATTTGTCTGTGTTTATTGCCAACACTACAAGCAGCTAGGTTTTTTTTCTTCCTTATTTAAAATTATTTTTCTGTAAGATTTTTCTTATTTATAGTATACTATAGTGTAGTGTACTGTATAGTAAAGTTTGGCAGCTAAATGATTTACCCTTTCACATACATTTGAAGCACTTTACAGAGTACTGAGGGAGAAGATTTAAGTACCCTGCTGAAGGTCAAAGACAAAATTTGTGTGCCTTTGAGCCATAGTGTTTCAGTCCAGTTCTTAAATCACAAGGCTATCTCCCCTGCATTCCTGTTACAGGACATAATTTAACTTTAAAAAGTGGGGCATGGTACAGAATTGCTGCCAGAGAAGTAGGTAGGAAGTAGTATATAAAACCCTATATAGAACCATAGAAAGAGGCAAGAGATAAGGATGTTATGCAGGACAGCGCTGAATACTTTGTACAAGTCCAGGCAGGTGGCATCACTTGCTCTTTCTTTATCTACCACCACTGTAACCCCATTGTAAAAGGCCTCCAAATTTATCAGGTACAATTTGTGAATTAGTGAAGCCGTGCTGGCTGTCAGCAATAGCCTCCTTGTTTTCCATGTACCTTAGCATAGTTTCCTGGAGGATCTGCTCCATGATCTTGCCAGGCACAGAGGCAAGACTGGCTGGCCTGTGTTCCCTGGGTCTTCCTTTTCTTCTTTTTTTTAAAAATGGGAATTTGGTTTCTTCTTTTCCAGTCACTGGGAACTTCACTGATCTACCACAACTTCTCAGATAGGATGGAAAGTGGTTTAGCTACTTCATCTGCCAGTTCCCTCAGGATCTGTGGATGCCTCTCACCAGGTTCTATGCATTTGTGCACCTTCAGGTTCCAGAGATGGTCTTGAACTTGATCTTTTCCTATACCAGATGGCTCTTCCATCTCCCAGTCCCTGACTTTGCCTTTGTGCAACTCAGGTAGTGTTGCTGGGTCACTTGATGATGAAGACTGAGGCAAAAAGGTTACTGAGTACCTCAGCTTTCTCCATATACAGGTAACCATGTCTCTCATTTCCTTCTAGAGAGGGCCCACATTTTTCCTTGTTTTTTGGTTTGTTTTTTTTTTTTTTTAATCACTGATGCCTTAAATGGCTACCTAGAAACAGAGACTAGACAGGAATAAAGGAAAAAAGGTGGTATTTACTTGAAAGGCCTTCAGATGTACACCTTTGGGCTCCAGAGGGTCCTGCCTCATTGGTCCCAAAATGGACGACAGGTCAGAAGTGCTTCATACTTTTATATCAGCATAAATTCACCAACCAGAACCCAGCCAATGATGGAATTTCCCCAAGCTTGCCCCCCTCTCCCCAGGATGATTATAGTTTTTGGTCTGGGTGTCCTTGGAGAGCAAGTTAGAGAGGCTTTGTTATGTCTGTCTTAGCACAGAGAACAGCACTTAACAAGCTACAGGAAACTTCAGAGTTACACTAGCAGTACAGGATTTGAAAAATATGAAAGTTAAAACCTAAGGCATCATCACCAGTGTACCTACAGAAGCTTTTCTTGTTGCCCCTGGTGTCCCTGGCCAGATTTAATTCTCTCAGGGTTTTAGCTTTCCTAACCTCATCCCTGGCTGCTCAGGCAATCTCTCTGTGTTTCTTCCAGGCTACCTGTCCTTGCTGCCATCCTATGTAGGCATCTTTTTTTTTGTTTGAGTTTGCCCAGGAGCACTTTGTTCATCCATGCAGACCTCCAGGTATTTTTACTGAACTTCCTCTTTGGGATGCATCACTCCTGAACTAGAGGGATGTGATCCTTGAGTACCAACCAGCTTTCTTGACCTCTTTTTCTCTCCAGGACTTTATCCCATGGTATTATACCAAACAGATCCCTGAAGAGGCCAAAGTCTGCTCTCCTGAAAGGTATTGAGCTTGCTGTGTGTCCTCCTTGCTGCTGTATGGATATCGACCTCCACTACTTCATGGTCACAGCAGTCCAGGCTGCCCTTGAGCTTCACATTCCCCACCATCCCTGTCTTTGTGAGAGCATTGCAGCATAGCTCCTGTCCTTGTTGGCTTCTCTATCAATTGGAGGAAGAAGTTATCATCAACACATTCTGTGCTCTTTATTTCTCTTGTTTTCTTTGCTGTCCCAGCTCCTTGGCTTAATTTCTTTGGCCATCTGTTGCATGTCAGTTTTTCCTGGTTTTGCTGCTGCTGCTCTCTTAGAAATAGTTCCCTAGTTTTGCTGAGCTGAGGGTTTATGTGGATGTGTAGTTTAAATTATAAAAGAAAAATATTCTCCTGACACTGGGGAGATCCCTTTGAGAATTGGTTAGGAAAAATTTAAAAACCATCTATGTATTTACAAAATTCACCTATGAAAGGAAAGTCACACCAAGAAATGAACTATAATGAACTTTAATTCTTAGAAGATGGATTTAGAGTTCAGAAATCCCTGCTTGTCATTTGAATATTACCTGTGTCTGTTGGATTGCTACAGTCCTTTGTGGCGAAACTGAGCAGTTGCAGACACCAGCGTGGTCATGAAATACAAGTCCTGAACTGGTAACTCACACTCATCACATGTTTCTGATTTGATAGCAGACAGGGCAGAAAATCTCCGTTTCATGAAAAGCAGAAGGCAATTACATTACATTAGAGTCTACATGTTTTGGTGTGTATTTTTAAAATGAATAGTCTTTATGTAAGGGTTGCACGTGATCAAATATTTTACATGTAACTACTGGGCAAATTGAATATATATTTGTAGTCCAAAGACTGCAGTCCCAAATATGGCTTTTAGCATATGACATTCGTATTTCATTTTAGAAAAAGGCATATTTTTAACTACAGGGATTGGAAATACTTGAAATTCTATTCCTGTGAGCTAATTGCTGACTAGAATAGGAAAATAAGAGCTGCTTTGTGGTTAGATGCTTGTGGTCTTTCTTTTGGCTTTTGGCCCTTAGATAAAATGGCAGGGAAAGCACAGTAATGGATAATGGCATCTATCAGTGTAGCCTGGACATAATTTGAAGCCTGTCAAATGTCTGCTACTTTATAAACATTGATTTACATAGTTCTTCATTCTACCATCTGCTTATTTTGTTAGAAGAGTATAAATTATGTCATAGATGATTTTCACAGACATGCTTCAGTTCATAAAGTCTCAATTTCACAGAAAAAGAAACTGCTGTGAAAAAATCCAGTTTCTTCTGTGAAACTGAGACTTTATGGGCCATTTCAAGTATTCTAAAGAATGAGACATTCTTTATTCTCTTTCATATGTTTGATATATTGACTAAAAACCATACTGAGGAAAGGTTTCTAGTCTTAGATTTTCTTGCCTAAATAAACCTTACCATGAACTAACCAGATCTGATTAATATAATAACAAACTCTAATTCAGAATCTGACTCTACTCTTACTCACATTAATATCAAACTGTGGTTCTCATCATCAGGTGAAGCTATGGTTAATTTTAATTGATTTGTAAAAAAACTTGGATTTCACTTATGATCTGAATAAGATAATTGTTACAAGTAAATAGGAAGTGAGGAAAAACCTGAAAAATTTTTAAGTTATTACAGTCACATTTGAGTATTTGCTCAAAAGAGTAAGATTAGTGCCTTTTAGATTTAAGTCTATGTTTTTTAAAGTAGGTGGAATACCTTAGGTGTTTTAAATAGTAATTTTCTGATATGCCAGAGGTTTTTTTCTCTATAAATTTGAATGAAGGCATATTTCATTTTTTTCAATGAGACATTATAGTAGCGTTTATCCCAGGATCATGCAAATGTCAAAAATTCTGACATGATTCCTCAAATACACTCTTTGAAGACAATTAGAAGAATCAAAGAGGTGAATAACAGTGTGCACAGTTATTGGTGAAGAATGAATTGTGTCAAGTCAATCTGGCTTCCCTCTGTGAAGATTAGAGGCTTCGTTGATTCAGAATTAATAGAGGATATCATATATCTTCAGTAAATCTTTAGACAGACTCTCATGTGACATTCTCATAGGAAAGGCCCGAAAGTACACTGTAGAAAAAAACCCTTCTACTTAAAACTGGATGAAAAACCCGAGTACTGAATTTACCATTGGAGTGGAAGTATCATCCAGGGTTAATTGGTTCCATCCACGCATATAATATCAAATTCTAAGTAATCATCCTGGTCATTATTGAAGTTGTTGAACAGTGAGGCCAAACTTGTGTTCCAAGATGGCTGGCTTTATCCACAGATTTAGTAAATATGTCATTCAGAACAATTTGGTAAATTGGAAAATACTCCCAAAATATACAATGCAAATTGATGGATGGTTCTGCACTTTCGAAGAAAGAACTGTACAGATGGGGAATTTGGAACATCTTGGTGGGTCACAATTCTTCATAGCAGTGTGTAGGACTTAGATGGCAACCTGAACATGAGTCAAAGTACCAGGATGTGGAAAACAGCAGTTGTAATTGGGTGTACGTGCCTGGTTGCTGGATGGACACAGCCAGAGAGCTGTGGTCAATGACTCTGTGTCCAGGTGGAGGCTAGTGATGAGGGGTGTCCCTCATGGCTTGTTAGTGCTCTTCAATATCTTCATCAATGACACAGACACTGAGACTGAGTGCACTTCCATCCCTGGAAGTGTTCAAGGCTGGATGGGACTTGGAGCAACCTGATCTAATTGAAGGTGTCCCTTCCCACGGCAGCAAGGTTGGAACTAGACAATCTTTAAAGTCCCTTCCAGCCCAAATCTTTCCCTGATTCTGTGATGATATAAAAAAAGAGTACAGCATACAAAGCATGGGAAGTTACCACTGATCTCTCCTTAGTGTCAATAATGCCAGCTTCAGTAACAAAATTTATCTCTACATGGACACATTGTGCAGAGCCCAGAGCAGAATGGGAGTGATCCGACACTTACAGACCTTATTGTTTGAGGAACTTGAAATTACTTGAAATGTTTTGTTTACTCTAGAAAAAGGCTAAGCTTATAGTAGTCTCTCATGTGTGCTGTACTTCTGTCATGAGGGCAAGAATAATGAACTCTCTTTAGGGTAAAAAATAAAATTAATAATAGTCTAAAATTGCAGGGTGTAGACGTGGGTTAGAAATAATTATATTTAAGAAACTTTCTAGTATTAATACTCACCAAATAGTGAGGGATGGTTTGATGACCAAGGTTGACATGAAGGGTAGAGCTGCAGTCTTTGTTTTTGATGGGGAAGCGACTATTTGAAATTTCTTCTGTAATTTTACGTGCTTATTCTATATAACTTGTGGTCTAAGTTCAAGTGTGATTGTGATTCTGTCTCTGAGAGTGCATGTTGATTCTAAGTGTAGGAGAACTTGGGTGGGCAGGCATTCATACATGGAGGCTAAGTGGCTGGTGTTGAGCTAACATGGAAATTTTGATATTTATATTGGATTTTTAAAAAATAATAATTTCTGTTCCCTGAAGGAACTGTTCCTTCATAAGGTGTGAACCGTCACTCCTAAAAGAGAACCTATTGGAAATACTGTGTTTTGTATGTGTCACCTAGGTGCCACAGAACAGTAGATTGTATTGAGTGGTAGAATTTCTGAGGAAGGACTGCTGGCAAAGTAAATACCTCACCGAAGCAACAAAGATCAGCTTAAAGAGGAAGATGATGTCTTGAGGAGTAGCTGGAACACTTTGTGACTTTGTGCAATGTAAACATGCATGGTAGCTGTTGTAGGCTGGGACTCTAGTATGTTTGTTTGCATTTCTTCCAGGAGTGCAGTGCAAGGTCTCCTGAAGAAAGAAACTATACATGATTGTAGCACAGGTCTTTATTTAGCAGCTGCTGTAGAAAGCTGTTTGAAATCTTGTCAATCTTGAAATTGCATCAGTTGTATGATGGAAATACCAAGGAGCTTAAGGTTTTTCCAGTTATTCATTTCCTGGTTAGAATATCTTTTCCCTCTCTGTTGCTGCATGAAGAATTAACTGAAGAGATAACTGCCTATAGCACTTGAGGGAAAACTATAGTCATAAAATGCATGAAAGCAGAAAGTATAAATAAATGGAAAAGCTTCCTCTTGGAATTCTATTTTGAGTTCATTCTTCTAATTTTGTAAAGATCAGTTGATAAAATAAGACAGGAAAGTGATTTGATTTGTCCCTGTCCTTTTGAAAAATTACATGTTAGACCCAGCTAAAAGGTAGCACTATTAGGTTCTCAGGATTTGTCGCCTTCCAAAGCTGACTTAATGAAATTGGAATTTAACTTATCCTCTGTTGTCACTCTGTAACAAAGACTGACAGGTTGCTGATAATTTCTTGCTGATACACCTCTTCTCACGGGGACAAACAAAGGGCAAGCCTTATGCTGAAAGCTAAGCTTTCAAGTCATTTAAGAGGTTTGGAGCTTTATTTGTGGCTTCTGATAAGAGTGTGAAGTTTTCACTGTACTGAGTGCGTTGTGAATAGGTGACAGGGCAGTGTCAGTTGGAGTTATATCAGCACAACCCTCCCAAGCAGTTGTAGTCTAAAGAGTCTTATTAGAAATACAATGTAAATCATATCGATTAAAATGTAAAACCATTGGCTGCTCTAGACCACTATCAGAATTGTTTATTGTGTTTTATAAAGTGCTTGAGTATGTTTTAATAAGTGATGAATATAAAGGGAAAGTGCAGAAATAAATTTTTCAGGTTTCTTAACCAATATCCAGGCTTTTCTCTTTGGGAGTATAGGAAACATTTGCTTGCACTACGTATTTGATAAGCTGAAGATGTGATCATTTACAGTAAGTTCACTCTTAATCTGCTGTTGGTTGTCTTTGGGAAGTATAGAGTGACTTACCCGGGAGTTATTCTTGTAATTTACCAAAGCAGTCTGGTGGTTCTTTGTTGCACTCTCAGCCTCTCAGCACATCCTTATTTCAGTCACATTTGATTCACAGACAGCTACTATTAATTTTAAAATATAAAAGACTAATTTTATGCATTTTTAATTCCGTGCATATCCCTCTTTAAAGTGCCCTGGCAATCAAATAGCAGCAATTAATAGAAGTATGTTGAACATGCCACCTGGTACTCAGAATTATAGATAACACTGTGACAGATATGCATATTTGCACTCACACGTATCTGTTGACAGGCAGTTATCTAGGTTTCAATGAGAGGCATTAAAGGAAAATGCAGCATTTCTCAGGAAGGAGAAAATGGATATAAAGCAAATTTTCTTTTGAATATTCTTAAAGTCTCATTAAATAATGTACTCAGAGGTGAAAATTCCTGCACTTCCAGTTCCATTTGAATTCTTATTTTAAAGAAGTCCTCTGGCATTGGATCTACAAATGCATTTTAAGGTTTTAATTTATACTACTATATTAATTCAATATGAAGTAAACATAATTGGAAAACAACCAAATCTATGATGGTATGTTTTAGGATCTAGGAACTATTTGATTGACTGCCTTCCCCTTAATTAAATTTAAAATGTATATTTCTGTTATTTGCCCTCTAATTGGTACCTCTCCATTCCTCCTTGTAAAGTACAACTTCAGCTGAAACTATTCTTTGACTTTGAGCAAAAATAGTTTGTATATAAATTTTATGTTTTGTGTGTATATATGTTCAGAAGCCCTCTATTACTTGAAATAACTTGAGATTCCATATTAGGGAAGATCTGGTGCTTTAAATTGTCAGACCACTGATGCCTTAGGTTTTAACTTTTACATTTTTCAAATCCTGTACTGCTAGTGTAACTCTGAAGTTTCCTGTAGCTTGTTAAGTGCTGTTCTCTGTGCTAAGATAGACATAACAAAACCTCTGTAGCTTGCTCTCCAAGGACACCCAGACTGTCCTAGGCCCAAGAACTCTAAACCATCATCTTGGGGAGAGTGGGGCAAGCTTGGGGAAATTCCATCATTGGCTGGGTTCTGGTTGGTGAATTGATGCTGGTATAAAAGTATAAAGCACTTCTGACCTGTCATCCATTTTGGGATCCACTGAGGCAGGACCCTCTGGAGCCCAGAGTGTACATCTGAAAGCCTTTCAAATAAATACCTCCTTTATTCCTGTCTATCTCTGTTTCTAGGTAGCCATTTAAGGCATCAGCATCAAGATGATATTTGGTAATACTTAAGTTTGAGGCCTTGTTTTTTCCAGTCTTTTCTTCTCTGTTCTATACATCACACATAAAGAAGTCATCAATTAGAGGGGCTTTCCTTCTTAGGAAACTGGAAATGTTTAACCCTCAGTTCTGTCCAGGATATCCTAACCTATGCCCTCCAGTCCTGGAGGTTTCATTTCCCTGAATGGGATGGTCTGCTAGGCTTGTGATTTTTCTGTCATTTTATTTTATTTGGACAAGCAGGAAATGAAGGAAAAATCCACACACCTTCTCCAGCATTTTGGAAGCTGTGTGATAATGGAGAGATAAAATTGATTCAGGTCTGAAGGGCTTTAAGGTGTGTGCAATGTAGGCTAATTTCTCACTTCCACAAGTGCTCCTTGTCCTACTGTGTGCCACTAGGCTGCTGGTAAACCTCGGTGTGCTATTTGGACAACTCTGCTGCCGTGTAGAGTGTATTTTTTGAGAATTTCTCTGTCAGTAGCCATCTGCTTAGTAATAGCTCTTTTTTTCTCTTTTTTTTCACTTAGCTGGAAAAGATTACCTGGCATACTTGACATTCATGTCAAGAGCCCAACACCTTCCCTGTTCTGCTTAGCATCCCTTCTCCTGTGCTTTGCTCTTTTCATCTTATGTCATATCTAATTTGGTGCAGATACCTTGTTTCAGATATCTTGGTAGGTAGAAGATACTTAACCTCGTCTGCATTTTTATATTGACAAAGGTTTTCCAGAACTCTCCTCTTTACCTAAGAGAAGTACTCCTCTTGTCAAGTTCTGTTATTTTAAAATGTGCACTCAAATGTCCTTTCTAAGTATAAATTTTCACATGTTTTATTTCATGCTGTATGAGAATTGCAGCTTAAAAGATAAAGACAGATAAAAGAAAAAGAAAGTTTAATAAACTACATCTGAAGTGCCATTGCATTGGTGCTTCAGAAGGTATTGCCACTTAAGGTTCATTTAGAATTTTTTAAGAATTAATTGTCTGTTTGTTTGTTTTTACCACCAGATGTTGTAGTTCCACAATGACATTTCCTGATTTTTAAGAACTTTTTATTTTTGGTACTGTGTATGCTAGCAAGTAAAAAAAAAAGTCATGGGAGGAGAAATAATTATTTTAATTTTCTTTTTAGTTAAAGTATTCTGTGCTCTTGTTAGAATAATAAATAAACACTTTTTTAGATTCATTGATTAAAAAAATTACTTAAGTGGAACACTGCCTGAATTATTTTTCCTAATGTATTAAAAGTAACACTTGGGAATTGGATTTTTAATTTAGTATAATCTCAGGTGATTTCTGATGTGGGCATCTGACAAACAGGAAGAAATTGCTTAGTTTTCACTATCAAGTGGTAGTTGATGGTGTATACATTGGTGCCCCCCAGTTTGAGCTAGACTCAGTACAACAAAATATTCATTGTTTTCTTTGCATAATTGTCTAATAAATATTTCCTATGTAACACCCCATAAAACCTCAGGCATTCTTGGATACACAGAGGAAAGAATGGTTTGCATTGTGTATCGTATTTCTGTAACCAGATAATTATCTCCCCTTTATACTAATTGCCAGAGTTGCTCAAGGTGGTACATTAGACATGAAATGGAGCTGTAAGGATCAAATTGAGCTTAATTTGAGGAAAACCAAAGGGAGGGTAGGGCTGCAGACTCAGTCTTTTCAGAGGTAGTGAGGTGGCAGGTGGGAGGCAGAGCTGCTCTGGTCCTCGGCCTTGTGGCACCCACCTGTGAAGAGGAGGTCAGAGACCTCCAAGGAGCCTGGAGCTCCTGGTGCTCTGAAGGCCTCACAAGTTACAGCTTTGGAAATCTGTCTGTAATGCTCGTTAAGGAAATATGCCCTGAGTCCTGAGCCTTGAAAATGCTGATGGTCTCCACCATATGGGAAGGACATGGGATGGGGGTTTTCTCTTGTGCAGAATAACAGGAAATTTCTTTAGATCGTTATAATATTTTTTTTTTGCATTTGTTTTAAAAAGTGATGTCAGCAGGC
The DNA here is from genome assembly GCA_013400515.1 of Erpornis zantholeuca. Taxonomy (NCBI): domain Eukaryota; kingdom Metazoa; phylum Chordata; class Aves; order Passeriformes; family Timaliidae; genus Erpornis; species Erpornis zantholeuca. The sequence continues at coordinate 83,722 of VZTN01025047.1, forward strand.
TCCTGGCTGTGCAATGGGTAGAGAGTTATTTGAGCTCTCTGACCACTGGCAGTTGTAGTTACTTTCATGTGTGTATGACTTTCTGTCTGTGTCTGACCTGCACAAGCTTGGTTGAGACAGGATTCAGGAAGAATGCTCAAGGACTATCTGTCTCTCTTGCTACATTTATTTTATTCAGTAATTAAATCAAGCTTTTCTGTGGTCAAGGATTTTATAAGCGTAGCATTGTCTGATAGAGTTAATTTATCTCACAAAATGTTTAAATTCAAACCTAAATTAAGATCCAAGAGATGACTGTATTTTTTCTAAAACATTTGTATTTTCTAAATAATTTGTATTTTTTCTAAAATGTTTTTTTTTAAATGTGCAGACATAGGCAGCAATAATGTAAGTGCACGACTTGAATAAAATTCAGCTTTTAAAGCTGAGCACTGAGCAAGCTAAATGCATGTTCAAATTTTACGTTGATTCTTCCAAGGTTATGAACATACATAGAAATTATTGTAGTGGAACAGATCAGTGATTCATCTAGGCCTGCTGAGAAGCACCGGTGAAGCATGCCAAAACATAAATCAAGGACTTGATCAGGATTTCAGGTCTGTCACGCAATGCTTAACCCAGCTGGAGACCTGGCAGCAGAGTGCAAATCATGGGTGACTGACCTTCCCCCACCTCCATCTTCCTGCCCCACAGGAGGTGTCGTTCCTTCATTGAGTTAAAGTCTCAGTGCTAGAAGGTACTTGCAGAAAAATTCATCATGGAGCAGTAGTCTTCTGGGAGGCCACTGCTTGTGAACCTTGCTCTGTACTTGCAAGGTGGTACTCTGTGGTGGGGGTGCCTGTTAGAGCCAGGTCTGCACCACAGGCCTTCTGTACTGTCCTGCCTTCCTTCCCCGGGAGCCAAGGACGTAGCTCCTCGTTCTCCAATCTCTGCAAAGTCTTGTAAGATGGAAAAATGATTGCTTGTGTAGTTGGGGGTAGGGGGACAACATACATCAAACTACTGTTTTGTTAAGGTCATTATGTATTTCAGTTCTGCTGATAAACAAGCATTTGTCATGTTCCTTGGAGGAAGATGCTCAAGTGGTTACTTCTGAATGGCACAGTACTGCACTTACAGGGTGAAGTGTGTCTTGCAAAGGTGCAAACCAGGCCCAAGGGACTGCTGTAGCCCCAAGGAACAGGAGCAGTCTTTGTATGAGGCCCTGTCATGTGTAAACCAGTCTGCTAATGGCTGGGTGTATGGTAGGAGCTACATGAAGGATCTTCAGTTTGATGTAGCATCTATTCAGATGTGACAGAGCAGGTTGCTGAATAGTCCTTGGTGTGAGGGTTCTGAATCCTTCTTTGGGGAATGGATGAGAAGGAATTTCCCTTTCCATCTTGGAAGCAATTAGGGGAAAACATGATTGACTTATTTAAAGCCTGACTGTCATAGGGTGGGGAAATACAGAGGAAGCCATGTAGAAGCCTTCCTGCAGGGCTACCCTATCCCTTCCAGGGGTGGGAAATTCCTCAGTATTGAAGAAGTGAGTGTTGTCAGTGGTTGATGATCTGAGTGGAGGGCACGGCATCCACAGAGTCCTCTGTTAGTCTCAACTGGAGTCCCTCTCAACAGGGGATCTCTCTCACAGTCCTACTGTGGTCTCTGGCCATGTTTGGTGAATATCCAGCAGTACTATTGCTGGGTGTGTGCTGTTACAGATCTCAGAGCAGGAGCTCTTCTGGTTCATTTAAATTGAAGTCATTTGCGTTTCAAACCTGCTTGAAAAGCGTAGGGTGAAATAACCTGTTAGTGAATGCTGGTGGAAAGATGCAGCACAAGTAATGTAAGTGCTGTTGACATACTTGTAGAAAATACCAGATTTTAGGTTAATTCTCTCTCCATTCTTCCAGTTATTTTTTTTTAAACTATATGTCTATGACAGTGTTTCTTTAAAAGCAACGTTAGTGTTTGTCAGGTGGCATGGGATTTTAAGGGTTTCATATGGATACGTACCACATAGTTAAAGGTGACATAATGTAGGCTTTGGTGTTAGAAAATTAAATACTGTATTTAGCAAATTTACTAATGAAATACCAGTAATACAGAAAGATAAAGCATTCTCTTTATGCTTACTAGGACTTAACAATTGTTTCCTCTGTAAAAATCAGTTATAATTGGGAACTATGAAATATAAAATAAAAATTCAAACCAGTATATTTATAAGACACATAATCAGAGGAGTGGATTACAACATTCGATTGGATGGAATGTTAATTTTGGGTTACACTTAGGAACTCATGTAGTGTTAAATAAGCCTGAGGTGCTGTGAAGATGATTGAAGCACTATACAGATGTTCATATTATTGAAAATATGATTTTATGACAGAGGAATGTCTTACAGAAGGTAGTAGCTTGATACATTGATTTATTCGGCAATTTATGGCATGGTTCAGTTTTACAGCTCTTTCCTTCCATGTCAGATTTTTCCTGGATTCAGTAGGGTTCTGGCTATACCTTGCACATAGCTAATTTTACAGAGGGAGAACTGCCTTTTTTTGGTTTCCTTAAGAGCATGATGAACAAAAAGCTTTTGATCTGTTTATGAAACTGTATAAAACCAGCGCCTTTTGGCTTTTTATCTGCTCATCTAGTTGTAATAAAAGTTTTACTGAAGTGACCCTGCTATTTTAAATTGAAGAGACAGGTAGATGTCAGTGATACACTCTCAGCAGTAGATGTGGAGGAACAGTGTTGTCAGACACTACCCCATGATTTTATTGCAAAAGTGGATATAATTTATTGTTTGAGGAAAAGAAAGCAGCAAAATATTATTTTGAAGGTGAGCCAATTCATATATTCTTGGACATTACACAGACCACCCAGATTTGAAGCCATATTTTAGGTCTCTTAAATCTAAAGAGACTCAACTAAGCATTGAGCTGCCGGCCTGAGGCCAGTGGAACGCTTAGGAAAGGAAAATCCACCTTTCCATTTCCCTTTCTTTTTGTGTCTTCCTTAGTGAAAGGCTTCACAGTGAATGAGTCTGATGAGATTCTGGGATAAGGAATAAGAAGATTTGCTTATCAGAAGTGCAGTGTTCCTTGCTGAGAATTAAGTTTGCTTACTCTTGGTAATGGGCGTGATCCTGTAGTAGAGTCTCCTTCAAGCCATGTCTCTGTGTTGCCACAGTATGGGCACAGCATCTAACAAATTGTATCCCTGAGGACAGGTACCTCTGCTGGAGGACAAGACAAAAAAAAGTGTGTGTGTGTTTGTGTATATTATATATGGGTATCATTGGTGACTTTGTTTGATAAAGGAATTTGACGAAATTCAGTGAAATTCCACACCTTTCTGGCATGCCAAATCAAATGGTAGGGTGGCCCACCAAGTGTTCTCCAGTTTAAAAAGCTCTATTTTAAAAAAATATCATCAGGGGGAAAAAGGGTAGGTTTCTCTTATATTGGGAACCTCATTTAAGGATGAGAAAAATGTGAATGTCCCAAGTTGTAATGCACTAATGTTTCATTCTTTTCTTACCAGCAAATGAATTTATGGTCTTATAATGTTTGCTTTTATGTTGTGATGGCTGCAGACACTGACAAACTCTTTCTCATTGTACCTTGAGAAAAATCCTTTGTCCAAATGATACCAAAGAACTAGCATCCAACAGAAAATTTTCCATTCTGTCATATTTTCTGAAATTTTATTGAGACCCATCCTGGAGAAATAAGTCAGTTTTTGCCAGTAAAGTGAATAATTATTTTAATATACATACATTAATTTATACTTAATAGACATCAGTGTGCAAGCTGGTGTGATATTTCAGTTTTTCAACTAACACTGGGTTCTGAAGAGTAATTTATAATAGACATTATATTTAGTTTATATAAACATCCACAGTTAGATTTTTGTATAAATGTATTTTAGAGTGTGGGTTTTCTTTGTAAAGCACTTACAGCTCAAATAATCACAATTAATTAAAGCATTGATTAAGGAAGTCTGTGGCAAACAAACTATGGCACTTTCTTGTGGCTTCATATAATTTGTGGTATTTCCTTGAATGTTTTGCAAAAGAGGGGACATTAGCTGTGGTATATCTCTTTAGAAAAATGGCTTATGTAAGTTTTAAAACTGCTCATTTAATGAGGTTTTTAAGCAACAAATGTTGTGATTTTCAAACTCATTGTGGATTTAAATTTGAGCTGTTTTGTCCTGGCAGAATGAGGCAATCTGAAGGAAAAAAGGGGTAAAAAATGATTTATGAGAATCTCCACTTCAAAATATAATGGATTGAATTTAATATGTGACTTTTGAAATTCATATTGTGAACATATGTTAATAGAAACTTCCCACAAAAACAGATGACAAGATGTGAAAAAGATAAGACTCGGGGAAAGTTTGTTTTTCTTAGGTGTATCATTTTCAGGTTAGCCTTTTAACAGACATAATTTTTGTCAGGGGAGATAACTGTAAAACACTGTGTATTAGTCAAGTGAAATCCTGACCGTGTTTTGCCTTGTTTTTAAAGGAGGATGGATGTTTGCCACAGCACTCCCTTGTGTTTCTGCTAGTCTCTTTCCTAAGGAAGCTTTGAACTCTAGAGCCAGTTTTGGTCATATTTGTAAAAGCATAAAGGCCCCAAAGATACAGAAAATTCTGCTTTTTTCATAGCAATAAGCAGTTGTGCAGACAAGACAGCTGTGCTGGTGATCACAGGCTCCTGGGTGAGCCCAGTTCTTTGCAGACCTCAGAGAAGCATGTGAGGGTGTTGCACTCATGTAATATGCTTGCTGTGCACATCCCAGAAATCAGGCTCTGTGGATTCTTTTGCTCCTGGAAGAAATTGTTGGTTTAACTGTTCATTAAAAAAAGAAAATTTCTTTAACCTAACTGGTTTTAAACAACTTTGCCACACTCCTGTTGAAGTTGAATAGGGATGATAAAAAAAAAACCCTGTATAGTCAATAATAACGGACTTACAAATCTTGGTGTTTTTCATGTTTCTGAAAGGATAACTGTTTATGTGCACCCTTCTCAGTAGAGATTTTGCTTTTTTAACTATTAATAGTAAAAAAGAAAAACTTCATTACTGAAAAAAAAAAAACCTGGAAGAGATCAACACGATATGGTTTGATGTGCTGGCAAGTTAGGTAAAGTAGCAATAAAAATGCTCACTGTGTGCAGATACTCAAAATCTGAGTTGTGTAAGACATGAATTTGATGTATCCAAACAAAAAGTTGATGAATATTGTTTGACGAGAAACTCAACGTGTCCTGGCAATGTGCACTCCCAGCCCAGAAAGCCAACCGTGTCCTGAGCTGCATCCGAAGCAGTGTGGGCAGCAGGGTGAGGGAGGGGATTCTTCCCCTCTGCTCTGGTGAGACCCCACCTGCAGTGCTGCATCCTGCTCTGGGGCCCCCAGCACAGGCAAGAGGTGGACTTCTTGGAATGAATCCAGAGAAGAGTCATGAAGATGGTCAGAGAGCTGGACTACCGCTCCTATGAAGACAGGCTGAGAGAGCTGGGTTGTTCAGCCTGGAAAAGAGAAGGCTCCAGGGAGACCTTTCAGCAATATCCAGGGACATTTTACAAGGGAGTGTAATGATAGGACAACGGGGAATGGCTTTACACTGAAAGAGAATGGATTTAGTTAGCTATTGGAAAGAAATACTTTCATATGAGAGTGGTGAGGCCCTGGCACAGGTTGCCCAGAGAAGCTGTGGATGCCCCATCCCTGGAAGTGTTGAAGGCCAGGTTGGATGGGGATTTGAGCAATCTTGTTTAGTGGAAGGTGTCCCTGCCTATAATAGAGGAGTATGAACTAGGTAAGCTTCTGATACAAACCATTTTTTAGTTGTATAATTGTTAATTCTTAGTTTAAATTAATTTGGGACACAATTTCAGTATGCCTTTTAAAGTTAAGTTACTGTTTGTAACCATGCAAATTCTGTATTGATGGAACAACAGGAAAAAAAAGGGTACAAACCTCAAAAAACAAAGTGACGGTAAGAGTCTGGTAAGAGAGTCCTTCAGGAGGGCAAGATAACTCTGAAAAGATAAAAGGTGTCTTTCTTTTCTCCATTGTCTCTCTCTCCAGCTTCAGTATACAAAACACCAGCAGATTTGTATGCACACTGCTCCTCTGTGAAAACCTCTCCTGGCAACCCAGTAGGTTTAAAGAAGAGGTGCAGCATTGCTCTGTCTTTTTTATTTGACACCACCACTACAGAGCCTCTTGCATCTTCATGAGCCTTCTATGTGAGGAAGTGTGCCATGCAGCCCCTGTTACCCATGTGCAAGGCATAAGAAGGTCTGGACAGAGTTTAGATCAAACTGTATCATTTTATTTTATCAAGAGAGAGCTAAAATGTATGTGGCCAAGGGCTCTGTGGAGCCTCTGTGACTTGACCACATAAATATTCTGAAGCTTCACAGCATGTGCTGCTTTGTCAAGGTTGTAGCATCAGGGTTCATCAATCCTCTGGACATCATTGTGGCTAACCACTATCAAGATGTCTTAATTCTGGAATATTTGCCCTGATGATGGGAATACACAGCATTTTGGAGGATAACCTTCCAGAGAAGATCCTTTAAATATGGGTAATTCTGTCCATATTATAAACAAACATGAAAAAACTTCTACAGGAACTTTTCCTGAAACACCACTGAAAGCACTTAAACTATTCCTCGTGCAGATTGCTTGTAATCAACTTTCCTTTGCTCCTTGTATACTAAGCTTTCTTGCCCGTTTTCTTTTGGCCCATAGGGATGGATCATGAATCCAAAAATGAGAAAAGAGTTAATGAAGTACTCTTACTAGGATTTGACATGAGTAAGACAGGCATTGGTTTCTTGGTCCTTTCAAACTGCCAGTTCTAGATACATCTGCCTCTTCTGCAAGATGTGACCCTTAAAGAGGACATGGCTCTAGGGCATTTAGACCTTACCATTACTGGTAGGATTAGCAATATGGCTAAAATGTTCTTCCTAATGAAGTCCAAACTGATATTCCAGACTGCAGTGTGACCCCCAAAACTCACTTGGCTGCATTCCACAGGTCAGTTTTTTGCAAGCACATTATGAAACACATTCATCACTGAATGCTGTATAATGTTGTTTTGCGAGCTAACAATGCACATATTTACATGTATTTTGAAATGTATTTATGAAAAGAATAGTTCTACTTAAAATACAGAACAAATAAGTGAATATAAAAAAACCCAAAATATCCTAAATCCTTTGCTCCATCATAGATAAACCAACAATGTAAAATTGTTGTTTTTCTCTAGAACAAAAGTTTCACAGCTGTATTTAAAGTATGTTGATGAAAAGTGATTCATAAGGTGAAGTAATCATTTTTATACAGTGCATTTGGCAGACTTCAGCCAAATTACACCATAAAAGAAATATTATATTTGACAGCAAACTGTTAGCGATGTGAAATTTGAGAATAAAAACTGACTGTCTGAAGACTTACTTATGACTATGCTGCTCTCTGATGGTACCCTGTTTTTCTGACCCCACTGAGGTCAGTATGTGTTTTTCCCATATTTGTGAATTTAAGCTTTAGATAAATTCCTAATGTCTTTCTATTGTGAATTAATTCACATTTGTTTGGTTTAGACATAATTGGATGCTATTATATCTGATTTATCTACTACAAATTGTTCACTACATAGAATTCTTACAAGCTAAATATAAAAGTAGTTAAACTTATAAAGTTTTGTGCTACCTTAAGGGTTTTTAAATTACATCCATTTTGTCTATTGTATTTTCATTTGAAAAGAGCATATGTGATTCACCAAATTGCTGTGTACATAATGCTAGATGACTTAAAACTGTAACAAATAATTACAAGGATTTAACAGAATGGGATAAACCTCTTTATTCCTCTTGGCGTGAGTGACTTGGGAGCAAAAGGTTGCGACCTACAGGGTCAAGAATACTGTGTGGAGTGTTTGAGGGTAGTAGATTTATCAGACAATCCTATTCAGGCTCTGCTTTTCCACTGAAGCTGTCCTGATGCTCTGCAATTAGTAGACACCAGTTACCAGGGATGTTAATGCTCCTTCTGGGCTTTGTTTGTTTTGTTGTTTGTATAGAGTACTGATTAGGGCTTTTGAGGGTGGAATTCACTTGCAAGTGATTTATTTTGTATCTCTAGGATGTGTTCCAGCTGGTTTGGTTTGGTTTGGGGTTTTTCTTCCCTGGGAAATCATGGTTTCAGATAGCTCCCGGAGTAGCAAACTTTGAGCAGTTACAAGAAGTTCTTCTTAATAAATATTTCTTCTTGGGATGAGAGAATTTAATTTTCTATCATGAACTTTATTTCTGTTTTTACTATCCTCCTCAAAAAAAAATTTCCGATATGTTACTTTTTTAAGCATTAAATGAAATGTTCATCGTGGATTTATAGGAATCAATTGAATGAAGTTAGAAGTGAGGATGTCACTACATCTGTGTATTCGAGGAAACCCGTGGGATATTTTACAAAAGAATGTGCCCTTCCTTAAGCTTCTCATTCAGAAATTAAACCCCTATTGATACATGGAAACAGACTCCTATTCATGTGTTCCATATGATTTGTAGCATCCTAATCCTTGCCATGAATCCTTTCCTTATTCTCAACATCGTAGAGTGAAACACATCAATTCAAAACATGGCTTCTTCACATTTTTTTTTAAAATGTCAGCTCTCGGTTGAATACTGTTCTAATTGTCTCTTTTCACAAGTGCTCAGGGTTTCCTAAATCCTATTGAAGAGTAGTTTATTTTCAGTTATTTAAAAATTTGTCTTCTGTGTGTATAGTAAAATTTACCATGAATTTGCACATTCATGCAACTACCTAATTTCATAAACCTTCAATTTCTTTCACTTTTACTAGTGCTTATACTTTTTACCTTCAACTATCAGTGTATTTTGGATGAAACATGTAAAATACTACTGTTTTTAAACAATGTTGTATTCTAGTTGCTAGCGGAAAATGATGAATTTTAAATTTCAACAAGTAGCAGGTAGAATGAAAGACCATGCAGCTGCTACTCCTGCCTGATTTACATACTCGTTAATAACTGACTTGACTTCAATGTAATTTTCTTGACTTGTGGTTGCCACACTAAAGTAAAACTTTTGCTGTAGTTTCTTGCTGGATTACAAGGAAAATTCTGAAACCATAATTATCTTTCCCACAGCTGGCTAGATTTTATAACTTTATTATAAACAATTAAAATTATATAGGTACAGCAATTACTATCTGCCACATGAAGTTAGGAACACTGTTCACATAACGTTGATGAGTATATTAAAGTAGTAAAAAAATGCCAAGAACATGCGACTAGAACTTGGATTCCTCTCCATCTAATGACTGCAAATTAAAAATTAAGCAGCCTTGTCTAATCTGCTTTCATGGCTGTGCAGCGTCCAGAGCAGTCCATGAGTCAGCATCAGGTGCAGTTAGAAAAAAGACATGTTCTGGCTTGGGAAGAGATAGATGGAAGAATGTAATCCCCTGAAGAAAACAGTCCAAATGTCCTGGCTATTACTCCACACTTTTTCACTGGAAAGCTGTCAGAGCTGAAGGAATAGCTCATGGTGCAAATCTCTTGTCTGCTGATTTCTTCCTTTCCTGTTAAAATGTGTAGTATTAGCAGGTCAAGTGTGCCAAAAATTTCCTTTGCACATTACACTCTTTCTTTAGTTTGCCATATTTAGTTTGGTGCTTTTGTTGGAATTAAAGGGACATGTCACCAGCAAGTCCTGTTTATTTATTCTTACTAAACCCTTGTTAAGGGAACACGTCTCAGAAGCAAGACAGACATGTAAGACCTCTCCTGAAGCACTCTGTACAAGAAAACTCACAGGAAAAGGAGAGAAGGATGGCCAGCTTAACTGGATGGATGCATGCACCGCCCACAGCTTCATAGCGAGTCCTTGGTCTACCAGTCCCAGTTGACGTTGTTTCTTACAAAACGTTGACTTTGAAAAAAGTGCCTGGCACAGACCAGTAGAACAGTTAATTCCTGTTGGCTGCACATTTGTATCAAACACAAAAGTAGTGGCAGATGTGCTTTCTGGCCCTCCTACAGCTGGGTTGCAGTTGTGTTCCTCAGCCAACCAGTTGTGTCCCTTCTCCAGTTGTGGATTGCGTTCATGCAGATTTATTTATCTGGCCATGCCTCTTCTTTGGCTGATAAATGAGAAGCACTGGATAACACCTTTACTTTTTCTTCATGAAGTTAAGCTCCAAAACTGACCTTTACTTCTGGATAGCAAACACAGTGTAATACCTTCTGTTCCCAGGCCTGCTGGGATTGCAGCTGCATGAAGGTTTGTTTGCCACACCCTATTTATATGGCTTAATATTTTCAGCAGCAACAAAGTGCATTGAGCTTCCGGGCTAGATGTAAAATGAGGGTAAGATTAATTCTATTCTAGGAGGACAAATGGTTACATTTGTGACTTGAACATTTAACGTTAATGACAATTTTAATAAGAAACAAGTGAATTCAAAGTTAAAGTCTAATTTTCTTGTTCTTGTTTACTATTTTTTGAGGGTTTTTTCAGCTAAGGAATCAAGAGCTGACCAACAGCCTGATCCCTTCTGGTTTTTCATTTACTGCAGTGATACTTTGCTGTCAAGAGCAAAGAAACCCTCGCAACAGCTTCAGAGAATTTGCACTTTCCATTCCCCCCTTAATAAGGTTATGCAGTTGGTTTAAATTTTGGATGTGTGAGGACATTTATGTTATGTGTTGGCTCTACTTTTCAGTCTTTTAATGTAGAATAAAACTACTTGAAGTCATGAGAGATGATCTTATTTTCTCCCCATTCATGTCAAATATCTGACTTTTATTTTTCTTGAAAGTCTTTACTAATGGAGAATCCATGACATCCTTAAGCAATCTATTCATAGCCATTTTTTCAGATAAGACTTTTATGGAGTCTAATTGAATATATCTTGATACAATTTTGGTCTATTCCTTCTTCTCTCATCCACAAACATGAGGAAAACAGATTATTTGCTTTACTTTGTAGGAAACTTCAGTAACAGAGACTTAACACGTACTGCTATATTTTCCCAGCCTTGTCTCCTTCTACCCTACTCCCCTTCATGATGCACAAGACAATTTAGTTCAGCTGATAAAGCTTGATAAATATGATAGAGCAAGACAATTCAGTGTTTGCAGGTTGTTGCCTTTCTTTTGTATCCTCAATCAGCTTTTGTTTTTTGATGATTCACAGTTCTTATCCTGTATTTATGTAGTTGATTGTTTCTACATACACATGATGCACATGCAGTTGATAAATAGCATTCTAATTTTTTTTCTGAGCCAATCTCTTCCACTTCATAAAATCATAGAATCGCAGAATGGCTTGGGTTGAAAAGAGCTTTGAAGATCACCTAGTTCCTGCTCAGGCCCAGTTTCCATTAAACCAGGTTGCTCAGAGCCCCATCCCACCTGGCCTTGNCACCATGCTCACAGTAAAAAAAAATTTCCTAATATTTAATCTAAACCTACTTTCAGTTTAAATTCACTACCCCTTGTCCTAGCACTAAATGTCTTTCTGAAGAGTCCCACTTTGGGACTTCTTGTAACCTGTTTAGGTATTGGAAGGTGATATAAGGTCTCCCCAAAGTCTTCTCCAGTCTGAACAACCCCAACTCTCTCAGCCTGTCTTAGAAGCCCTTGCACCCCTTTTCTGCTCAGTATTATCTGCAAATGTAATAGGCATGCACTTTTTTCTCTGTCACCACTCTCACTACTGAAATGACTGAGTAGCAGACATCCAGGATTGGTCCCTGTGGAGTACCACTTAGTCCAGTTTTTCAGGAAGCCGTTGACAACTGCACTCTCACTTCTCTTGTCTAAGCAGTTTTGTGCTCATTCTAGATATCTTCCATTAGATTATGTTTCTATGATTGTTTTTAAAAGAAAATGGCACATGCTCTAGATCCAAAGCCTGAATTAAGGCAATAGCATATGATATGCATTGCTTTGCATTCCTAGTCACAAAATGAGACCCAGTGTTACAAGGACTTTTTTTATTTTGATAAGTGTGTGTTCATTGTTAGTCATGTCCTCATGATTGTCTTCCAGGTGCTTACAGCGTCTGTTTACGTACAACCTTCCTCCTTAGGAAGCCAGCTGAATTGCAGTTTGCCCAATTCCTCCTTTCCCAGACAGCACCATGGGTAGTGTTTAGCACTGTCTTTTCTAAAAATACCTAAACATCTCAAAGTTATGTAGCTTTCTCACTACTGAGGTCACTTTGGTGGCTCACAATCAGTCTGTACCTGGCCTTCTCTAGGAATACCAGGAAAATTCGTATTATGGTACATACTTCATGGTTAACAAAAGCATGTGTGGTATATTTACAAAGTGAAATAATGGTGGGGGATTTTATTGATCTTTTAAAGGATACCAACAGCATTTAACTTCCCAGCAATAGTTTTTGGAAGATTATTTTCATAAATACCATGTTCTTGCTTAAATTAGTTAACTGCAGAAAGTATTCCGTGTAACATAGTGAATTTTATTTTTCTTCATATTTCCCCTGAAATCTCATGTTTTATCTGGATGATTGTATACGTTCCTGATATGGAGTTGTTTTTTTTTTTTTTCTTTAAATTGATTTTTTCAAAAAATGAAAATTGGAAGCAGTACAGGTGTTCAGAAGCCACATTCACGTGATTATTGGAAGAAGAAAGGACAAGAAGTCCATGGCAGAACTGACACATCCTTCCTCTGACCGTGACCTGTAGGCTTGGCCTTTGTGTTATGTCACTCCAGGTCTCATGACCAGTCTCTCGACTTGGTCTTTTTGGTTTGTGTAGGGGTTTTTTGGCAATTTTATATTCCAAATACTGCACCTGGATGTGCAGCACTAAAAATATGACCTAATTGACCAGCACTGTAGTAATTTAAAATAAAACTGTTATGTTAGAATAAAATGTGGTCTCTAACTAAAGTATAAGCCAGCAAGGGAGTTACTTAGGAGTGAATTTCTGTGGTTGCACTGAAATTTGGTTTTCAAAATAGTGTTTTCTTGAGGCTGTGCACAAATACTTTATTCATTCTGCGGTTCTTCCAGCACAGATTTTACATTTTAAAGTCTTTTCAAGACTTCCTATGGTACTTACGAACATCAGAGGCAAATAGCACAGCATTCATGCTGGAGATGTGGGTGTAAATTCTAGGTCAGCGGGTAAATCTGCGTGGGGCAGTCATCATCACAAAGAAATAGAAATTGAATTTTGACAAACTTTGCAACATGGTCATTTAGTTGGTGTGTAGCAACCAACTGATGTTGTCCTAAGGCTAACGGCTAAATACTTGTAACAAACTCAATGATTTTGGCAACATTCTGCATTATAAAAAATCAAGAATATTTCTGAATAATAGACTGAAGATCGCAATTCAAGTAAATGTACTAAAAATAACTCACTGATCTTCACTCTCTATGCTAGCTGAGCAATGGTCTGGCACATTCAGAATGATTGCTAATTTCTTTAAAATATTTTTATAGCTTTTCATTTCATTATACATTTATTTGGATCATATATTTAATTAAATGTTGGAGATAGGGTTAATAAATATAAAAATATAAATGGATTCTCTCCTNGGTTAATAAATATAAAAATATAAATGGATTCTCTCCTTTTAATCACATTTCCCCCAAATTGAAACAAAGCAAACAGCCAAACTTTTCCCTCAAATCCAATTATGGGATCATTTGAGAAAATCAAATGTTGTATCCATTTCTCTTGAATGCTTGAATTAATCATTCAGTGAGAGGTTTAGCTCACAGAAATTTTGAATAATCTGCAGATAGCACTAAGTATGTTTACAGAACACAGTTCCAACAAATTTAGCCTTTCAGTTTTTCTTTTCTCTTTTGTTCTTTTTTTCCAGTTGCAGAGAAGCAGTAGAAAAAGCCAGAGGAAAATTTGGCGGTAGATAAATTTAGCACAGGTCCCTTTCTAAGATATAATCACTGCAGGTGCCACCATTATTTAATAATGAGCAAAACCCGTTGTGGGTTTAAGATTATTTGTTTTTTAATCTCATAACAGCGTGTCCCTTTAGTGACTGACTCATTGTTCTAACAACAATGAGGCGGCATCAGCGCAGCCCTGGCTCCAGAGGTGGACGTGGGTTTGTACACGTGTCGAGGTACATTTCTCTGTGTCTTCATGCCTATAGAGACGATTTCACTTCCCATCTTCATGTCTCCAGGGGTTTTTCCATTTCCTATTTTTGTTCTGTGCCTGATTTGGAGAGAGTGTTTGCGTTTTGCTGTAACCGAAGGTTACTGTTTTTTGATAAAACACTTGTAAGAAAAAGGTCAAAATTGGATAGTGGAAAAATTACATCACTTCACAAAATTCAACAAACCAATTAAACTAAGCAGATAAATCCTTAACTTCATTATTTAGTCAGATTTTTTTAATTGCTTGGAGAACTATATTCAGCTCTGAAGTCCTCAGCACAGGAAAGACACGGACCTGTTGGAGCAGGTTCAGAGGAGGCCACGAAGATGATCAGAGGGCTGGAGCACCTCAACTGTGACAAGCGGAGTTGGGGTTGTACAGTCTGGAGAAGAGTGGGCTCCTGGAACACCATAGAGCACCTTCCAGTACCTAAAAGGCATTTATAAGAAGGGTGGAGACAGGCTTTTTAAAAGAACCTGTAGTGACTGGACAAGGGTTAATGCTTTTAAACTAAAAGGGTAGATTTAGACTGGATATAAGAAATAATTTTTTTGTTTTAAGAGTGGTGAACTGGCAGAACTTGCCCAGAGAGGTGGTAGATGT